>CM070552.1:1520049-2004091 GCA_036346405.1 Phyllostachys edulis
ACATTAGGAATGGAATGGTAGGGCGGCGTGCCTGGGGCGCATAAGGTAGGGAGAACTTGACTTTGCAAGTTTTCGAGTTATGAACCAAAATGCATGAAATAAGAATGGCGAAAAGCGAAGCAGAGATGACATCTTGACAAAATGACAAATCAACAAATAAGTCATAACATACATATCACACATTTTATACATCTATTTTTGCAAATCATCAATCATACATATCAACGACCCGTAAGTTTACACCAAACAAGTTTCCACTATCAATAGCGAGACAACACTTGACATACGGATAAGTCATAACTCATAACAATATAACATATCTACAGCTCATACATATCAACAACCCAATAAGTCATAACATATCAACAACCCATATATATCAATAGAAGAACAACCTTGACACTTCTAAATACTTCAATAGCGGACAACACTTACATACGAGATTCACTCATTCGTTCGACCCAATCGACACAAGTGCACAATCATTGCATTCATTTATAGAGAAGAGATTATGAATGGAATGGTGGGGCGATACCTCTACAAATCTGAAAAGTTAATTGCGGCCAAGCCCCATCAAGAACCCACGGCCTGAACAAGGGGTAGAGCAGCAGGAGGGAAGTAAGAGCACTAGCCATTTTCATCCGCAGAGCAAGGGGGTAGAGATAGAGAGGGAGTAAGGTGGAGTGATACCTCGATCTGGCGCAACCACAATGGCTGACCCACCGGCTAACCCACATCCATCTCCTTCACCTTACATAAATCACACAAACATCGGGGACACAACAAGGCTCAAGCATAAAAATCAAACTCAACAAAAGACATTAAGCTAACAGATCTAGAGGAGAATAGAGGAGGATGGGGAAAGCAAAGCCCGGCCGGGGCAGGCCCTGAGGAGGCGAGCGGAGAACCAAGCCATGGTGGTGCAGGCGGCATGCGGGGCCAAGCCTAGTGGCTTAGGTGGTGGCGTCACCATAGTTGTGGCACGACCCTTAAACTAAACAAGACAACTATCGTAATGCAGTGTCTTGTGCAGTTCAGTGGTGTCACAACCAGCCGAGAACGGCGGCGTCAGGCAGGCGGCTGACAGTAGAATAAAATCTGTTGAGGGGTGGCGAGAGTTAGAGGGGCGGCGCCAAAGCCTAAGCGTACAGGGAGTAGCGAGAGTTAGAGGCGGCGCCAAACCCTAGCGGCAGGGCTCTTACTAATAAAAGACTTATCACGAGACGGTTCTATGATGGAACCATCGATGATAATTATCATAGATGGTTCCATTATGGAACCATCTGATTAATATCCTTGATGGTTCCATCAAATAAACCGTCATATATCCCATATCGCGATGACGGTTCCATTATGGAACGATCGTGAAAAATATTTAGGGGCGGTTCCATTATGGAACCGTGCGTAATATTTTTTCTCAAGTATATATATTTATCTTGTATATGAACTTACATGACATGAAGAAATTACATGTTTATATGTCAATTTTATCATTTAAATCTTCTTGAAAATTTGCTTTAACTATATATATATATATATCACGGTGGGATATATATATAATTAATTAATATTTTTCCACTAAACGTCTCTGCCGTTTAGTACTTTCTAGGAGTATGTACTCCCTTCTAATATACCACTTAAGCGCACATATTATACTTCTTTATCATTTCAGTACATAAATATCAATTATAAGATACTCCAATGCGATTTGATTGAGAAAAATTCAATTCAGGCCCTTTGTTTTTGCTATATACCTTTTTCATATATAGAAGAAGTATATACACAAAAGTTTGCTATAAAAAGTGAAATTAAATTGAAAATTTTCATGTAACTCACTTTGGGGTATCTTATAATCATTATTGGAGTATGCACAAATAGATAAAGAGAATCATCATCGATTTAAAATCTTGGTATATATAGTAATAATTCAACATATAATTAATATAGTAACTACCTCCAAACTTTTTTTCATTTGGAATTTTCATATACATATATATATATATATATATATATATATATATATATATATACACACATATATACATATATACATATAGACATATATACATATATACATATATACATATACATACATATATACATATACATACATATACATATATATATACATATATATATATATATATGTGCATGCATAGACGTTAACATACAAAAAGATTAAAAAAGTAAAACCTATAAATAAAAGAAGTTTTCTAGTAGCGTAATTTGCTATCTCAGTCTTAATATACCGTGGCGGGGCGGGGCGGACGGTTCGTGATCGAGCGAAGCTTGAAATCGTCCATCTTGTTGGCCAGCGCTTCGTTGAGTGTCTCGAAGACCCTCGGATTGTTGAACCAAGAAGAATTGAGCCCATAGGCTCTCTTCCCTTGCTTAGGGGTCTCGGCCTGGTCGATTCGATTTTCTTTCTTTGCCTCAGTCTTGATCTAAGTGGCGGCAAGCCTCACGGAGATGTGCAGCGTCGTTTTGGAGGACCCGCGTCGGCGAGCGACATGCTTCGCCGAAAGTGGGAGATCACCGGAAGACACAGCGGAGGAGGATGTCAAGGCAGCGGAAGGTGGCCATCCACCGCTACGGCAACTTCTCGGGCGAGAGGGTAGAAGAACAACTGTTGAAGCAGTGTTCTTCCGCGGCCGCGGTTCAACGTCTGGCGAAGGTGCTTGTATAGTGCGGCGGTAGGCCATCAATGCGGCGACAAAGAGAAGCGAAAGATGTAAGATCCGTTTTCGGATGGATGAATAGTAAATAAAATTCCGTTTCATTCTTCGCCGTAATTCAACTAGCGACTATTTTTGAAAACTTTCGTTCTTCCTCGGTTCGTGTTTCAAATGTAACGTTTGCAACATTTCAAATTCAAATTAGCGGTTTGGAGTTTTTCTCCTCCGTTTTGAATCCTCGGGCCGATTTCTGAGTTGGGCCTCCCTCTTTTCTTGGGCTCAGCCCATGGTCTTGTTGGGCTAGCCCATCTTCCTATCCTCCTTCCTTTTTCGGCCAGGCCCAGCCCAAGCCTCCGGCCCATCTCTCATTTGCAGCCCATCCCGCCCGCTCCTGGTCTTCTTCTCCCCCCCCTCGGGTGTGGTTGGAGCTTCCCGTCTTGCCACTCCATCTACTTTGCTCCGCCTACACCTCCATCACTTTGCTCCACCTTACTCCAGTAGCTGCCCGCCTGGCGCCCTCTGCTCCGCCCGGGCTTGGCCCGGCGGCAACAGCGCCCCATCCCACCCTCTCCTCTGCGCCCACCGCCCCCCATGATGCCTGCCCTCTGCCACGCCCAGGTCCTAAGCGCCACACCAGCCCTGCGTCCTCTTCGGTGACTTCAGATGCCCCCGTGCGTCAACGTCGTCCTCGCCGCGCCAGGAGCACCCGGACCAGCGTGCGCCCTCGTCATCGATCATCGCCAACTCTGCCCTCGTTATACGTGTGCAACCCCTTCGTCACCGCGGGTTCATCGTAGTGGGTGGCCGCGTCTTGCCCGCGTCATACTGGCCTTGCGCTCCGCTGCCGAATCCTTTCGTCCTCATTGTCATCCCCATGCTCAGATGCCCCATGCCGCCGCCTCGGGATAGCGCTGCCGCCCGTCCTTGCTTTGACCACGAGCTCCCTCAAGTGGCCTTGCCCTCCCTTTAAAGCCCCCCCTTCTCCCCTGGAGCTCCCCTATCTTGCCCCAGGGCTTGCCAGTGGCCACCTCAAAGCCGCCCCCATTTCCCGTTTAGGCGCCTTCATCTTTGGGCATCTAAGCGCTCCGGCTACTAGGCCATCCCGCCACCATCGCAAGTGAGCCCCTCGCCTCCAGGAGCATTTCCCCCAAGACCACCTCGACTATCGCCCCCACAGCAACCCTTTGGATTCCGTCGTCTTCCTCGCGCCTCGGCCGCATGACCTTCGCCACCGCTTGCGCGCCCTGGCACTCCCAGACCTCCAGCCTAGCCCTTTAGCTCAGGTCGTCTTTGAGCTCTTCCAGTGCTCCCCTTTCCAGGCCAAACCCCCAGAAACCACCACGCCGCCGTGGCCATGTGCCGCCTCGCAGCTTGCCGGCCTGCCGCCGCGCCATCGCCCACCTTCATGCCACCACCAAATCATCCTCTGCCTCATCCCCGACTCCTTGGTTGGTGTCCTGCTTGCGTATTCTAAAACCCTTTCACCGCGGCCACGTCGGGCTGCGCCGCCTTCTGTGTCTTGCGTGTGAGCCCATGCGTGTCGATTCGAGACACGACATTGTGCCCTCATCATTAGGTGTTAATGGCCCTAATGGCGATCATTAAGCGCCTTAATGACGTCCTAAACCCCTCTCTCTCTCTCTGCCGAAGTGGGACCCGTGGATGACCCAAGCTCAACCCCTCCCTCTCACGCTTGATGGGCCTCGCGCCTTGTGCCAGTGGACGAGCACGCCTTGTTCACGTGGGCGGGTCAAGCATTGTTAAAAGTGGGCCGCCCTCTCTCTCTCTCTCTTTTTCTTTTCAATTAAATCTTCGTTAATTCATATCTCCTCCGTTATAACTCTAAAAATTGTGAAATAAATTTCTAAAAATTTGTTAAATCAATATCTTCCTAATGGCATAGGACTTGATTAATTTGGAGTTCATTTGTGTATTCTTTTGTATTTACTTGCTCTCTTTGCCGTTGTGCCTTTTTAGGTAATACTTGGTTTAGGATTTGAAAGCAGCAGGAGATCCTCAAGTTGATCAAGACCAAGATTATCACGATCACCTTGCCTCTAACCAAGGTGAGTCAATACTTTGATCATGTTGCTCCTACATTTCATGTAAATTATATTCTTTTAAATTAACAAAATTGCATGCTTTAATTTCGTAATCAAATATATGTTAAAGCTTAAGATAGTTAAATACCCAGTTGATGTTTAATTAATTAATATGCCATCCTTGATAACTTGAATCCATTATTCATTGTCACCCTAGTAATTATATGGTAATACTAGCTATAGGGTGTACTTGAGCGACATGCTAGCCTTGCTCAAGTACCAGGGTATTAAATACCCCGAATCATCATGTCTTCAAATATAAAATGTTTTGGGTAGTTATTGGTGGTCCATTGACTAAGATGTGAAAATAATTTGGTTTACTCCTCAAAAACCCTAAATTGCTAGCTCTATCTGGGCGGATGGTGAGGCGGTTGGTGCTCAAGAAGCCACGAGAATGATGGGTTGTGGAATGAGCTGCGAGATAACCCTAAGGACATAATCTTGTCCACGACCTCCGTGTTAAACAAGTACAACCATAAGTCTGCGAAAAAGCTGACTTAACTTAGTAGTTTTATTGAACCTTGGATGCCATTTATTTGGGCGGATAAAGGAGCCAAGTTGATTCATTCTGCTTGAATGGGACACCAAGGGAGGTGAAAGTTTGCGATCGGCGAGGTATAAGCGCGCTATGCCCGATCGGCGAGTGAATGTCGCTCAACATTATAGGCGTAACCCCATATGTCTTGAAATAATAGGAAGGCGAGATAAATTGAAGCGTTATTGTGACAACCTCTCAACTACACAACTAAGAAATTGTGTAGAACAGAGTTAATTGTCTCTTGTGGGTAAAGTGTACAATCTCTGTGAGTAATAAAATTTGTTTAAATAGCCGTGCCCCTGGTCAAAAAGCGGACATGGGAACTTAACTTGACTTAGTTCTATTTCAAAACTTTGTGGGTGGTATGAAAAATGTGGCGGGCTCACCTAGCCCTGAATTTGATTTTCCCTGGGTGGATGTAACCCAGTGATGTTAATATGGTGGATGTAACCATAAACAAAATAAGCATGAAGGTGGAGGTAACCTCTGCTGATATAAATATTTCACAGTTACTCTCTTTAATAAAATGCAATTTGTTAAAATGCTAAGTCATAGGTTTTGTAATTATAGTATTTGATGAGGAGTAGAATAGTTCTGTAGTTTAGGTCTCATCCAGTCTAAGTAGACTCATTGGTACCCGCGTACAACCGATATTATCCAGTCCTTGGTTAATATCCGTCATACCTGAATCACCCCGATCGCTTGCACGTGTGAAATAAGCCCCCACCTTCCCTTTTGCTTCACATTTGTAGATATCGTTGTCTTTGTAATGTAATATATTTGGCCTTGTGCGGTCCCTTTTGTAAAACTTCGGCAGAGCAAGGTCTATATTCTGATGTGTTGTAATATATTTGTTTCAGTTCCGCCTTGTATGAATGAATGAGCAATGTGTCTTGTGAAGTGCTAGCTCTTGATCGAGAATATACAGTGTTTTCCTGACCGGAGGATTTGGATTCTCGGAATCTGGGTCGGCAATTGATATCGACATCATCTGTTGTAGGACCCTAATTAGATTGGTCGATGGCCTTAGGACTTGGATCTTATTTCTAAAATTAAGAAAGGTTTTGCCAAAATATAGAGTATTTATTGCTTCTACACATCATTCTAGTTCCATACTTATCTCTATTCTCATTAAGTGTTACTAATCTTTTCTCCTCTTTCAAAATTTGTAGATGGCTTCTTCTCATTGCAGGCCCATGGGACCATAGCTCTCATGGGTGATGGCCAGCGGTTTCATGAGAGCTCCTTGCCAGTGATCACGGTTTCTTAGCTTCCCGCCTCCGCCCTTGAGGAGGGCCGGAGGCAGCAGTCATGACTCACGAGTCTTGGGACATGGAGGTTTTCCTCTATGCGGGGCAGGTGAGTTCACGACCCCACCTTCTGCGAGGCACCCGCGCGCGGCTCCGATGCCATCGGGGATGCAGCCGGTAGCGCCATCACCGGCTTGTGCCAGATACCACAGGACCTCCTCTGAGAGTCACCGTCTTGCTTCTTCCGTGTCTCCACGGCGAGGCGCTTCGGAGATCTTGGCGCTTGAGGCAGCGACCCTCGCTGACCCACGAGGTGCGGTGACCCGAGCATTGATCCTCAACATCCACTCCCACACCGGTGAGATCCGGCGGACGGATGCTTCTCACCGGCGGCGCGAAACTGCGATACCCTTGGCGCCAACATGATCGAAGCGATGAAGCCCACCATGTTACCATGTGGGAGAGAGACACCTCGGTCGTGAGGCGAGACATCATTAAGATGGAAAGCGCAGCGCCCTTGCGGAGGTAGCACATCTCCAGCCACCACGGCACTTTCGCCGCCGGCTTCCGACTCGGCTCGATTCCTCCTGCGCCCCGAGGACCCGCACGGGTTATTGCGCACAAGAAGCGTCACGGCCTTGATCCGCCGCCCTTCGGCGACCTTCGGTGTCGGTAGTGGGCGCAGCCTCCATTGCTCCCTTTTATTCACTTCGCCCGAACATCGATCGAGTCGTTCCCATTCGCCGAGCCCGGCCAGAGCGCTCCGCTCCGCTCCCGATGGAGTAGTCGGGGTAGTGTGGGTTAGCTAGTAGTGCTTGCTAGGCGGTCTTTTGGGTTACAAGCACTTTTGTTTCTCCCTTTTGTGAGCGATGTGTATCTTGTGTCATGACTTAGCTTAGCATATAAGCTTTGTTAGGAAGTCATGTAACATAACCCCATAATATAATGCAGCCATTCTAGGCTTTGTATTGTATTTATTAGATCTTCTGCTTGGTTCTTTTGTGTGTGCCTTAGAGGGCTAGTGAACCCTCATATACCCCTTCTAGTCCTCTCTGGTTCTAAGCCTCGGCCTTTCTTGGGGATGCTTTGCCAAGAAGCTGCCGCCCTGCAGTGGAGCCTTTGCGTGGCGAGGAAGAGGCGGTGGTGGTGGTGGTGGACAAGGACAAGATCTACCCCTCCACCACTGACAAATCCGACAATGGCACAAGTCATGCTTGACAAACTCAGATTCTCCAAGCTTTGCTCAACAACCGTGGGACGGGACACGCGATCGCAACTCCAAGCTGTTGACTTCTTAAGGACAAGACCCTCACCTTTGCTTGCGAGCAATGAACCTCTTGAAGCGAGGCGGCTCGGGGACACCGAAAAGAAGCTTCGACTTGCTTGCTGCTCCAACATAAACATGGTGGACTTTGCCACCAACCGGCTAAAGGTGCAGCAGCATGGTGGGAAAAATTACCTTGCGCGAGGTAATGAAAGCCACGAGTCGAAGAAGAAGAAGAAGAAGAAGAAAAGCGAGTAGTAGCATCTGTTGGAGAACCGGCGACCTCCGCGTGCAGTAGCTATAGAAGAAGTTGCGAAGCCTGACTGGTGAAGATGAACCCGACTTAGCGGCCAATTCCACGGGCCGAATTCCAAGCGACTTTTCGCACCAACCCATTACCGGCCGGTACCATGAGATTGAAGAAGAATGAGTTCGAGGGCTCTCAAGCAGGACATATGGTTGTCAGCGAGTATGTCACCAAGTTTAACCAACTCACCCGCTCGCCCCCAATGGCGTAGCCGATGAGGAAAGAAGATAGATGACGCTTTGTGGAAGGTATGCGTGGTGACATCGTGGAAAGCTTATCCTCCATGACTATGCCAACTTCCATCGGTTGACCAACAAGGCCCTCTTGTTAGAAAATGAGAATAAGATGGCGAAGCTAGCGCGAAGAGGAAGATGCCCTTCTAAAGCCCCAGAAACTATCCCAAGTCAACCTTCCAAAGCGGTTCCTCCTTGGTCATCTCTGATTGACCTCGAGCTCGGCTCGACCTCGCATTCCCAAGGAGGTGGTTTCGCACTCTTAGCCTACTGTGGGACAACCGACAGCAGTCAACCTGACACACCTCCATTGCTTCAAGCTGTGGGGAAAAAGGTCACTTTGCTAATCGATGCCCTCATCACAGCAACCCCACTCCAAAGAACAACCCAGGAGCCACCCCAGTTCAAGGTTGGACCTCAGCTCCGAGCAAGAGTCAGCAGACGCCTCAAGCTTCAAGGTCTACCCCAACACAGAGCCGTGGCCATGTGAATCATGTCACCGCTGAGGAGGCACAAGATGCCGCAGGAGTGCTGATGGGTACGTTCTCTGTTAATTCAGTACCCGCACAAGTTTTGTTTGATTCTAGAGCTTCACACTCCTTTGTTTCAAGAAAGTTTGTTGAAAGGCTAAAGTTGCCGACCTATAAGCTAAAGAAACCCGTGGTACTTAGTTCACTGGGGGACCCCTATATGCTACCTCAGTTAGTCCCAAAGTAGAAATTGCTTTGGAGGATTACGGATTCTAGCCACCCTTCTTGTGCTAGAATCCCAAACCTGGATATCATCCTAGGGATGGATTGGTTGGTGCATATCATGGACTAATAGATTGCATATGAGAAAAGTGGTACTTGCCAGGATCACGAAACCACAATAAGGATTAGTGTGGATCGTTCCCTCCTTTGGATCGAACAATCCACCACCTTGGAGAGTTGTCCCTAGAGATAACACACAGCAGTTCAAGCTTACCCGATGTCTTCCCGAAAAGTTGCGGGCATGCCACGATAGAGATGTTAGGTTAAGTCATCAACTTGAAGCGGTCTGACGCAATTGCTAAGAGACCATATAGGATGGCGGTGGCGAACTTGAAGAGTTGAAGACACAACGAAGACTTGCAAGAAAAGGATTTATTAGACCTAGTTCTTCTCCACAGGGTTCGCCGAGTTCTCTTTGTAAGGAAGAAAGATGGTTCGCCAGATTATTGTGTGGATTCTGATTACTCAACGAGGTGACCATCAAGAACAAGTATCCCTTGCCTCGCATTGATGACCTGTTTGATCAGTTGACAGGAGCTTCAGTTTTCTCCAAGATAGATCTGAGGTCAGGTTACCACCAACTCAAGATAAGGAAGGAGGACATTCCTAAGACAGCCTTTACCACTCGGTATGGCTTGTATGAGTTCACAGTCATGTCGTTTGGCTTGACCAATGCCCCAGCCTACTTCATGAATCTGATGAATAAGGTATTTATGGAATACCTGGACAAATTTGTGGTCGTGTTCATAGATGACATATTGATCTATTCCAAGACCAATGAAGAGCATGCTGAACATCTACAAATGGTCCTGGAAAAGCTTAAAGAGCATGAGCTCTATGCCAAGTACAGTAAATGTGAATTTTGGCTTCGAGAAATCAGTTTCCTCGGACATATTGTATCCGCAGGAGGATTAGCGGTTGATCCATCCAAAGTGGAAGCCATGATGGATTGGAAACAACCTACATCAGTGACGGAAGTCCGTAGCTTTCTCGGTTTAGCCGGATACTACAGACGCTTCATAGAAGGATTTTCCAAGCTTTCCAAGCCGATGACCCACCTGCTCAAGAAAGAAAAGAAGTATGAATGGACAGAGGCTTGTGAGAAGAGTTTTAAAGAGTTGAAGAAGAAGCTAACTTCTGCCCCAGTATTGACCCTGTCAAACATTCATCAAGACTTTGAAGTCTACTGTGATGCATCGCGCCAAGGTCTTCGTTGCGTGCTTATGCAAGGAGGAAAAGTTGTAGCCTATGCGTCTAGACAACTCCGTCCTCATGAAGACAACTATCCAACTCATGACTTGGAGTTAGCAGCAGTAGTGCACGCCCTCAAAATTTGGCGGCATTACTTGATTGGAAATCATTGTGATATCTATACGGACCACAAGAGTCTCAAGTACATCTTCACCCAATCAGATCTCAACCTCCGACAAAGAAAATGGTTAGAGTTAATAAAGGATTACAACTTGGATGTTCATTATCATCCCGGAAAGGCTAATGTAGTTCCCGATTTATTAAGCCGTAAGTCTTACTGCAGTAATGTTATGATTCAAGAGCGTCAACCTGAGCTCTATAAGGAATTTGAAGCCCTTAACCTTTGTTTGATAGAACAAGGCACTGCAGATGCTATGGAAGCATATCCAACTTTAGAAGAGCAGATCAAGACCGCTCAACAAGGACACCCTGGAGTCCAGAGATTCAAACATCTCATGGCAAAAGGAAAAGCCCCCAAGATGATCGAGGATCAGCAAGAAATCCTATGGTATGGGAAACGTCTCTTTGTTCCCCACCAGAAGGAACTCAAGGATTTAATTCTGAAGGAAGCCCAGATTTCAGTATACCACGCACCAGCAAAGACCAAGATGTATCAAGACATGAAGATTTTGTATTGGTGGCCACGAATGAAAAGAGATATTGCCGAGTATGTAGCCTGTTGTGATGTATGTCAGCGAATCAAAGCCGAACATCAGAAGCCAGTCGGATTGCTTCAACCCCTGCAAATCCCTTAGTGGAAGTGGGAAGAGATTGGAATGGATTTCATTACCGGTCTACCCCGAACCAAGTCCGGATGTGACTCAATATGGGTTATAGTTGATAGATTGACCAAAGTAGCCCATTTCATCCCAGTAATGACAACTTACAAGGGAGACAAGTTAGCCGAAAGTTATATATGGCTCAGACAGTGTGTTTACGGAGTACCCAAGAGGATAGTCTCCGATCGAGGATCTCAATTCACCTCGCATTTACAGGCTAGGTTGCATGACGCCCTTGGAACACACCTTGATTTCAAGCCTGACTTATCATCTCGCAGGTCGATGGTCGACGGAAAGGACAAACCAAATTCTAGAAGACATGCTTCGAGCTTGTGCTTTGGAATTCCTGAGAGATCGAAAAGTGTCTACCGTATGCGAAGTTTGCATACAATAATAGCTATCGATCAAGTCTGAAAATGTCACCGTTCGAAGCACTTTGTGAAATAAAATGCAGAACCCCACTGCATTGGTCAGAATCTGGTGAAGGATATATTTTCGGACCAGATACTCTCAAGCAAGCTGAAGAGAAAGTTCGACTGATCAGAGATCGTCTCCAAGCAGCTCAGTCAAGATAGAAGAGTTATGCCTACAACCGTCGAAGAAAGTTAACTTTTGAAGTTGGAGATGATGTGTACCTCAAGGTATCCCTGCTTCGTGGAACTCGAAGATTCAAAGTGAAAGGCAAGCATGCCCCAAGATACATAGGCCCGTTCCCCATCACCGCCAAGTGTGGAGAAGTTGCCTACCAGCTAGAGCTACCAGAAAACTTGTCAGAAGTTCACAACGTGTTTCACGTCTCCCAGCTCAAGAAGTGTCTCAGAGTACCTAAAGAGCAGACGCCCGTTGAAGCCATCGCCCTTCAGCAAGATCTGACTTATCCAAAGCATCCGAGCAAGATCCTCGACGTCATCGAGAAGCGAACCAGATGGCAAGTCTTCCGCCTTTGCAAAGTCCAGTGGAGTCACCACACCGCCAAGGAAGCCACTTGGGAGCGCGAAGATCAGCTGAAGCAAGACTACCCATCCCTGTTTTCGGAGCAGCTCGAATCTCGAGGTTGAAATTCCGTTTAAGGTGGGTAGGATTTGTAACATCTGTTTTCGGATGGATGAATAGTAAATAAAATTCCGTTTTGTTCTTCGCTGTAATTCAACTAGCGACTATTTTCGAAAACTTTCGTTCTTCCTCGGTTCGTGTTTCAAATGTAACGTTTGCAACATTTGAAATTCAAATTAGCGGTTTGGAGTTTTTCTCCTCCGTTTTGAATCCTCGGGCCAATTTCTGAGTTGGACCTCCCTCTTTTCTTGGGCTCAGCCCATGGTCTTGTTGGGTCGGCCCATCTTCCCATCCCCCTTCCTTTTCGGCCAAAGTTCAAATTTAAGCCTCGGCCCATCTCTCCTTTGCAGCCCATCCCGCCCGCTCCTGGTCTTCTTCTCCCCCCCTCGGGTCAGCGCTGCAGCTTCCCCGTGCTGCCCACTCCATCTCGCCTGCTCCCGCCTGCACCTCCATGCCACCTGCTCTTGCCTACTCCCCTGGCTGCCCCTACGCCGCGCCCTCTGCTCCCGCCTGAGCAGTAGCAGCGCCCCCATCCCGCCTTCTCCTCTGCGCCACCCGCCCCCATGCTGCCTGCCCTCTGCCGCGCCCAGGTCCTGAGCGCCACACCAGACCCGCGTCCTTTACGGCGACTTCGGATGCCCCCATGCGTCAGCGTCGTCCTCGCCGTGCCAGGAGCACCCGGACCAGCGTGCGCCCTCGTCATCGGTCATCACCAACTCCCGCCCCGTCGCTTCGGCCGTGCAAGCCCGCTCATCACCGCCGCATCATCGCCATGGATCGAGCCACAGCGCCACAAGCGCAGCAAGGCAGCGCTTCGCGTCATGCTGGCCAGAAGACTTGCCTGTCTCGCTTCGTCACGCTCTGTCATCCCCGTGCTCAGACGCCCCATGCCGCCGCCTCGGGACAGCGCTCCTGCCCGTCCTTGCTTTGACCACGAGCTCCCTCCCGTGGCCATGCCCTCCCTTTAAAGCCCCACTTCTCCCCTGTAGCTCCCCCACGCCGCCCCCTGGAGCTTCGGTAAGCACCACCTCAAAGCCACCCCCGTTTCCCGTTTTGGCCGCTACCACCCCCCACCGGCGTCTAGCCGCTCCGGCTACTCTCCGGCCACGCCACCCCCGTCACCGTGAGCCCCTCGCCTCCAGGAGCATTTCCCCCAAGACCCCCTTGGCTATCGCCCCCTGTAGCTGCCGGATTTCGTCGTCTTCCTCGCCTCCGGCCGCAACCTTCGCCACCACCCGTCGCCACCCACAGCCCTCCCCCGGCCTCCCCGCCTAGCCCATTAGCTCCGCCTTGCTGAGCTCTTCCCGGTGCTCCCCTTTCCTGGCCCAAACCCCCACTGGAGCCACCCCGCCACCGTGATCGTGCCGCCTCCGCTTGCCACTTGACTCCACCACCGCTGCGTCCACCTTCGGCGCCGCCACCCATCATCACCTCGCCTTGCCGCCATGACTCTCGTTGGTGTCCTCGCGCCGCTGTTGCTGAGCTCAAGATCACGGCGGTGCACGCAGCGCGCCGCTACTACGTGTCGCGCCCGCGTGAGCTTCGTCGTCGGGTCGGACACAAAGATCAAGCATGCCCTCATCATTAGGTGTTAATGACGCCCTAATGGCAATCATTAGCGCCTTAATGACGTCCTAAACCCCCCTCTCTCTCACTGCCGAGTGGGACCCCCATGAGCAGTGACCCAAGCCAGCCCCCTCACTCTCACTGCCCAGTGGGCCCTCACGCACTATACCCGTGGACCAGAGCTGCCACTATTCACGTGGGCTGGGTCCAAGCACTGTTCCGTGGACCGCCCTCTCTCTCTCTCTTTTTCTTTTCAATTAAATCTTCGTTAATTCATTTCTCCTCCGTTATAACTCCAAAAATTACGAAATAAATTTCTAAAAATTCGTTAAATCAAGATCTTGCTAATGGCATAGGAGTTGATTAATTTGGAGTTTATTTGTGTATTCTTTTGTATTTACTTGCTCTCTTTGCCGTTGTGCCTTTTTCCGGTAATTCGCTCGTTTAGGATTTGAAGACGCCGGAGATCCTCAAGTTGATCAAGACCAAGATTACCACGATCACCTTGCCTCTAATCAAGGCGAGTCAATACTTTGATCATGTTGCTCCTACATTTCATGTAAATTATATTCTTTTAAATTAACAAAATTGTATGCTTTAATTTCTTAATCAAATATATGTTAAAGCTTAAGGTAGTTAAATTCCCACTTGATGTTTAATTAATTAATATGCCATCCTTGATAACTTGAATCCATTATTCATTATCACCCTAGTAATTATATGGTAATACTAGCTATAGGGTGTACTTGAGCGACCTGCTAGCCTTGCTCAAGTACCAGGGTATTAAATACCCCGAATCATCATGTCTTCAAATATAAAATGTTTGGGTAGTCATTGGTGGTCCATTGACTAAGATGTGAAAATAATTTGGTTTACTCCTCAAAAACCCTAAATTGCTAGCTCTATCTGGGCGGATGGTGAGGCGGTTGGTGCTCCGGGAGCACGAGAATGATTGGGTTGTGGAATGAACCGCCCAAATAACCCTAAGGACTTAATCTTGTCACGACCTCCCGTGTTAGACAAGTACAACCACAAGTCTGCGAAAAACTGCGACTTAACTTAGTAGTTTTATTGAACCTTTGATGCCATTTCGCTGGGCGGATAAAGGGGAGCCAAGTGGATTCATTCTGCTTGAATGGGACACCAAGGGGAGGGTGAAAGTTTGCCAGTCGCTGAGGTATAGCGCCGCTATGCCAGTCGCTGAGGTGAATGTCCCGCTCAACATTATGGGCGTAACCCCATATGTGCGAAATGACGGAAGGGGCGAGATAAATTGAAACGTTATTGTGACAACCTCTCAACTACACAACTAAGGAATTGTGTAGGGCAACGAGTTAATTGTCTCTTGTGGGTAAAGTGTACAATCTCTGCAGAGTAATAAACTGTTTAAACTAGCCGTGCCTACGGTCAAAGGCGGACATGGGAACTTAACTTGAGTTAGTTCTATTTCAAAACTTTGTGGGTGGTATGAAAAATGTGGCGGGCTCACCTAGCCCTGAATTTGATTTTCCCTGGGTGAATGTAACCCAGTGGTGTTAATATGGTGGATGTAACCATAAACAAAATAAGCATGAAGGTGGAGGTAACCTCTGCTGATATAAATATTGCACAGTTACTCTCTTTAATAAAATGCAATTTGTTAAAATGCTTAGTCATAGGTTTTGTAATTATAGTATTTGAAAATGTTGCTTTAGCAAATAAAAGAACCCGAGCCATCCTTGTTAAGCCTTGCATATATATATATATGTATATGTGTATATATATATATATATATATATATATATATATATATATATATATATATATATATATATATATATATATATATATATATTTGCATTTGTGTGTTGGCTCATGAGCACTGTAGTAGTGCTCATTCTCGCTCTTCTCCAAAACCCTCCAGATAATGAAGATGAAGGAGACTATGCCTACTACGATGGACTCGAAGATGATGGACAAGGATATGATGAGGAGTAGAATAGTTCTGTAGTTTAGGTCTCATCCAGTCTAAGTAGACTCATTGGTACCCGCGTACAACCGATATTATCCAGTTCTTGGTTAATATCCATCGTACACAGGTCACCCCAGTCGCTTGCCTGTGTGAGATGAGCCCCACCTTCCCTTTTGCTTCCGCTGTAGATATCGTTGTCTTTTGTAATGTAATATATTTGGCCTTGCGCGGTCCCTTTTGTAAAACTCGACCCGACGAGATCTATGTTACCCTGTGTTGTAATATATTTGTTTCAGTTCACGCCTTGTATGAATGAATCAGCAATGTGTACTGTGAAGTGCTAGCTACTGATCCAGGGAATAGCACAGTGTTTTCACAAAGGATTTGGATTCTCGGAATCCGAGTCCAACAGAGCTGGTATCAGAGCATACGACTGTAGGACCCCTAATTAGATTGGTCGATGGCCTTAAGGACTTGGATCTTATTTCTAAAATTAAGAAAGGTTTTGCCAAAAATATAGAGTATTTATTGCTTCTACTCATCATTCCTAGTTCCATACTTATCTCTATTCTCATTAAGTGTTACTAATCTTTTCTCCTGTTTCAAAATTTGTAGATGGCTTCTTCTCCAGCTGCAGGCCCATGGGACCATAGCTCTCATGGAGCTGATGACGGCGGTTTCGCCGAGCTCCTTCGCCAGCTGATGCAGTTTCTTAGCTTCCCCCGCCCTCCGCTCTTCAGAGGACGGAAGACGAAGGTCATGACTCATGAGTCTTGGGACATGGAGGTTTTCCTCTATGCCAGGACCGGTGAGTTCACGACCCACACCTTCCGCGCCGAGGCACCCCGCCGCAGCAGCTCCGATGCCATCCAGGATGCAGCCCGTGTCGCCATCACCTGCTTATAAAAACGAACTGTCTGTGATACTTCATAGACGGTTTTAGTTATGAACCATCTGTGATATTACCTCTTCACAGACGGTTTTTAGCGCAGCCAGTAACATAGACGGTCTGTAAACCAAAACCGTCTATGATTGCATGTAATACAGACGGTTTTGATCAACCGTCTGTGATGAGGCATCCAGTATTAGCCTTTTTGTAGTAGTGGTGGACGAGTGACCCAGCAAATAGTGTAGGAAACAAGCAACGAAATAATTAGATTGATTTGGTCGTGACACATCTCATGGTCCAGCATGTGTGAATAAAGATCGGTGAAGGCGATCGGTTCCGTCCGGGTGGTGACGGATGTTACTAGCGCATCACAGGAGTTGTCGAGGCCGGTGAGAAGATAAATGATGACTTCCTCCTCCTCAAGTGGTTTGCTGGCTGCAGCGAGCCCATCGGTAAGGCTCTTGACTTTGTTAAGGTAGTCGATCATCGTCATGTCCCGCTTCTGGAGCGTAGCCAACTGCCGTCGGATTTGCATAATACGCGCCCTAGATTGAGTCGCAAACTTGCGCTCGAGGGCATTCCAGACTGCAGCTGATGATGACAAAAATAACACCTGCCCCAACACCTTTGGTGAGAGGGTGGATAGTAGCAAGGTTAGACACGTCTGATCTCATTGGAGCCAGACGGTATATGTAGGATTAGGAACCTGCGTGGCTCCATCTTCTGTCGACACCGTGATCAACTAGGGCGGCACCGGATCGGTTCCTTCTACAAGACCAAGCCACTGTGCGCCACGAACGACAGGAAGAACCTACACCTTCCACAATAGGTAAGCGTCGTGAGACAGCTTCACATTGATAGGATTACCAAAGGATGGGTGACCAGTGGACATCAGGCCAACGGCTTGAGTGCTGAGCGATCCTGAGATCGATGAACCTAGGCTAGCAGCAGATGTATTTGTAGTTGTTGTCATTGGATGGGAAGAGTAGGCTCTGATACCATTTTAAAAGATATCAAGAGAATGGTTTGCAACTAGCACACCTCATACCTTCTATTGATCATCTATTTATATAGAAGTACATAAGTGTGAACACTACACAAGTACATGAGTGGGAACACTCTCACATGTGAATACTAAGCACTACCTCCAGTGGAAATATCAGCACTAATGGGAATACTAAACAACACTAATTGGAATACTAAACAACGGTGGAAACACAACTATCCTAGTTGTTTAACAAGGGCATGATCAAAAGCCCCATAATTTGGTACAGAAAACCTTACGTAAAACCCATTTGGAATGTTGGGCCTGGATAAAACCCATTTTTGAATGCTTGGCTAGCTGCGACTTACAGTTGAATCGTACTGCTCCCCTAATTATATGGCAGCCAGCAAGGATACATGCATGTTTGCTGCTACAAGATCGATGCCAAATCCTGCCTGCTTACTCATCTTCTTAAGTATTATGTGGGCACGCCCGACGTGCGCGGGGCCGGCCAGATTATGACGTGATCTCCCGAGCATTTGAGCACGAGTGGTATCCTTGTGTTCGTAGCAGAGCTCCTTGCTCCCGACCTCGGCGTGGTGGTCGGCGATGTGGCCGACGAGCATGCACAGCGCGGGGATGGCGACCACGCCCACCACCACCGTGAGTATGAGGCCCTCGAGCTCCTGCTCCGCCGCCTCCTGCTGGACGCCCTCCACCGCATGGAAAAAAATTTCGGCCGATTTTCGTCGATTACCACCGGTAACCGGCGTTATCGGCGGGGGCCGGTAAATTTCAAACCATCCCCTGAAATTTCAGTTTTGATGAATTTTGTCCAAAAAAATTCGAAATTGCTTGAATTTTGTTTGAATTTGATTTTTTTTAATTTAAAATCCGAAAATTTCGAATTGAAAATCCGAAATTGGCCGAAATTTTTTCCGAAAAAACCGGTTACGGCCGGTAACCGGCCCTATCGGTCACCTCCGAAAAAAAATTTCAGCCGGTAGCAAAAACACTGCTCCACCGTCGTCCTCTTCGAGAGCAGATGATCCGCGGCCAGGGTCACCCCACGGATGAGGGCTTTCAGGATCTGTCGCCGGTAGTAGCGCTGGAAGTAGCGCTCCGCAACGCGCATGGCTTCGCGAGCGGCGACGGCGGCGACCGGGCGCAGCACCACGAACCCCATGCTTGCCGAGCTAAGGATGGAGGATTATTCCACTCGAGCGCTCGATTCCACCGTACGTGCGAATGCAGCAGGCAGCAGCACGTACCGACCCGATCATGTATATCATCTTATAGGGCGGGCAACCCGAGCGCGATCGAGCTCCGATCGAAGCAACTACGGACTCGGCGAAATTGCAGCGCATATATTCCTAGTCCGTTTCGGTTTCTCCTCCTCTTCCGGTCCTTCTCTCTAGGCGTTCCCCTAACCACTGTTGGAAATAATCTTGACGCGTCCGATCGATCGCGAGTAGAATTTGGCTTGCATGCCGTGAGTCTCAGGAGGAGCTCGCATCTGAAGTCGAGTGGTAAACGAGTTGGCGTACGTGTCAGTGTTAGGAGTAAGCCTTGCATGGCTGCCTAATTTGCTTACCGTACGAGGGGTGCATTGCATGGCTTGCTTAGTTTTGGTAAGACTTGAGTCTGAGTTGGACTGCTCACCTAGTGTATAGTCAACAATGTATCAAAAGCACAACCTGGTGGTGATGGTCCGTTCACCACCTCCTCCCCTCTTGGCATTTTTTAGATAATGGAAGAGCAAAAGACTCTCCCGGCCTCTACATCCAGAATGCACACAGCCTTATTTATTGCAAGATAAAAAGTGTCAAATTTACTAAAGATAGTTAACAGTGGCCTGAGGCTTTACATCAAAAGGACGGCTGAAAATTAAACTAAATCATCACTAATCCTGTGACTAAACCGTCATCCATGTAGGTTTAAAATCTGCTTCGCCACAAACTCCAATTTGGCACTCCCAGCCAGCAGAGCCTCCTTCTCGGTTGAGTTCTGTAGATTTGCCCAGATATTCAGCAAATGTCCACTCGAGAAGAGAACCTGTAAGGGATTAGTGATGATCTTTTTTGTCAAAAACAACCCCATTCCGACATAGCCAAATAGACCAGCATATGGCACTAGCTCCCACTAGGAGATGTGACTTTAACATTTTTGGAATACCAACTAGCCAGTTCCCAAACATGTTTGCTATACTCATAGGAAGGGTTAAATTAAAAGCACATTGAACAGCCCGCCACACCAGCCGTACAAAGGGGCAATCAATAAATAAATACTGAATTGTTTCCTCTTTAATACAAAAGCAACACTTTTTGCTTCCCCTCCAATTTCTTTTGAACAAGTTATCTTTAGTTAATAAAACCTCTCTTTTGATATACCAAAGAAAAAATTTCACTTTTAATGGGATCTTAATGCCCCAAAAGAAATCTCTACTTGTAACTCGAGTATTCCCATTTAGTGCCATATAGAAAGACTGCACCGAAAAAAGTCCATATTTATTCAAATTTCACCTGAAAACATCTTTTTGAGAGTTCAATTGCAAATGCGAAATTTGCAAAATTAACTCATTCCACGCATGGAGCTTAGGTCCAATAATGGGTCTTTGAAAAGTAATATGCAAAGCAGTCGATCCCATAATCGTTGCCACAGTATCATTCTTTCTCCTCACTACATTATAAAGAGTAGAATATTGACACTTTAGAGGAGACTCGCCTAGCCAAATATCTTCCCAAAACCTGGTTTGCATTCTGTTTTTAACTTGGAATGAACCAAATCGAAGAAATTGATCTTTAATTTTCATTAGACCCAACCAGAATTGAGAAGTCCCAGGTTTATTAACCACCTGTGAAAGACTCTTCTCTCTCATATATTTCCTTGTTAGCAAAGACTGCTAAACCCCTTCTTCGTTAAGCAGCTTAAACAACCATTTCTCTGGTAAACCTTTATTTTTAACGTCTAAGTTTTGGATGTCTCAACCGCCCAACTCTTTAGGCGTGCAAACTACACTCCATTTAGCCAACCTATACTTGTGCTTATGACTGTCACTCTGCCAGTAAAATCTAAATCGATAATAATCTAGTCTTTTAAGAAACTCTCGAGGAACCTCAAAAAAAGATAACATAAACATTGGCAGACTATTGAGCACCGAATTAATAAGAATAACTCATCCACCAACAGATAATTTTTTCCTTTCCAACTACTAAGTTTCTTTTCGACTCTATCTTCAACCCCTTTCCATTCACTATTCCGTAATTTCCTATAATGAATTGGAATACCTAAGTATCGGAAAGGAAAGGTACCCACTTCACAACCAAATAACTGAGTATATTGCTGTTTAACTTCTTTGGCTTTACCAAAACAAAAAATCTCACTCTTATGAAAATTAATCTTTAAACATGATAATTGTTCAAAGACACAGAATGAGTTTGATATTTTTTTTGCTTGTTCTATATCGTTATTCAGGAATAGAATAGTGTCATCCGCATACTGTAAAATTGACAACCCATCATCAATTAAGTGAGGTATTATTCCTGATAACAGACCTTCTTCTTTAGCTCTTGAAATAAAAATGGCAAGCATGTCTGCAACAATATTAAAAAGAATTGAGGACATAGGATCACCTTGCCTGAGACCCTTTTGAGTTTGAAAGAAAGCCCCATGATCCTTATTGACTTTTATTCCAACACTCTCTCCCTTAATGAAATGTTCCGCCCAGGCACACCACTTAGGTGAAAAACCTTTCATCCTCAAAGTTTGGAGTAAAAAGGGTCACTTAACTTTATCATAAGCTTTCTCAAAATCTATCTTGAAAACTATTCCATCCAATTGTTGCTTATGAAGCTCATGGATAGTTTCATGAAGAATGACTACTCCATCAAGAATAAATCTTTTCGGCATAAACGCTGATTGGGATGATATAACAACCTTATTAGCGACACCAATAATTCTATTAGTAGCCACTTTAGTAAACACTTTAAAACTAACATTAAGGAGACAAATAGGTCTATACTGCTGTATTTGTATAGTATCCGTTTTTTTGGGAAGTAGAATAATAATCCCAAAATTCAAACTAAAAAGAGACAGCAACTATGAAACTCACGAAACATGTCCATCAAGCTATTTTTAATTACTTCCCAAAATACCTGATAGAACTCAGCTAGAAAGCCATCCAGCCCTGGCGCTTTGTTCTGTTCCATTTGAAAGATCATCTCTTTCACTTCCGTCTCAGTGAATGGTTCTATAAGTGCATTATTTTCAGTATCCGAAACTTGAGGTATATCATTCCTAAAGGTATCAATCATGGATAATTGATTGACTTCGGCAGGTCCAAACAACCCTTTATAATAATTGGTGATATACTTCTTTAATTGTACATCTCCACGAATTATCTCCTCCTCTTGATCGAGCTAAAAAATTTGTTGTCTTCTATGTTTACCATTCGCAATCAAGTGATAGAATCTTGTATTTCTATCACCCTCCAAAAGAAATTTCGCTTTGGACCTTTGATACCATTTAATTTCTTCTTCTCTTAACAGATGTGCCAATCTCTAATTAGCATCTTTTTTACAATTACGCTCCTCATCAGTCAGACCCACTAACTCAGCCTTTTTGTCTAACTCATCAATTAACAAGTTAAGCTCCTTCTTTTCCTTTTTATAAGTCTCACTGCAATTTTTAGCCCAACCGTGAAGATATTGTCTAAGAGTTCTAAGCTTATTTTGCCAAATTTATAAGGCAGAATGACCTCTATTTTCCTTTTTCCACACCTCCGCCACCATTTCCTTAAATCCTTCTCTAGACAGCCAACCTAATTCAAATTTAAATAAAGGTCGTGTCGGTGTTTTAGAACCGATCTTACGTAAAGATTATTTGATTCGGGGGGTCTCCTAGAATGGAATCACGCAGAGAGATTGACATGGGATTTTTATACAGGTTCGGGCCTTCTCGGGAGAGAATAACAACCCTACTCATGTGTGTGTATGGTATTGAGTGTATTCTGAACAACCAGGGGAAAATACTAAGCCTATTACAAAGAATAGCACTTGTCTTCCTAGTTGCTCTTGACAACGTGTAACTATGCTTGCTCTTGTCGCTGTCCCCTTTTCCTGTCTAATAGTTGCCCTTATATAGTCGTGAAGGAGTAGCCGTTTCGCCTCAATAAGATGCGCCTCATCAAGTCCAAGAATGGGCGGTAATTGGCGAGAATCACCGTGTAGTGGATCCTTCACGCCGCTCGCGCCTAATTATCGAGATAATGGGGTATTAAGCGCTATTATCGCAGAGTAACAAATAAGACACCGACCATTTGAATTCCTTAATCAATTGGACCCACTTATCTCAGAGGTTTAATTGATCCTAAGGTGGTCGTGGGTGACCCGGTCGAGAAAGACTTACGACCATAACATAGTCGAGAAGAACTTACGACTGGGTGGTGGTCGAGAGGGACTTATTTACCATAAGATAGTCGTAGCAAGACTTACGACTATGGGGGTGATCGTAGAAGAACTTACGATCACCTGGTAGGCTTCTCCCTTGTAAACATAAGGGGTACTTCTGGGGTCCACATGACATCATATTTACCCATAATAAGAATTATAGATAAAAGATAAAATGAGGATTATTAGATCCTCGTCATCTATCCCCCCAGCTTCGAGTGAAAGTAACTTACTTGGTGAAAGGGTCATGAATGGTCTTTATGAGTAAAAAAGGATTGCGGAAAAGCGGTCGAAGGAAAAACTTTTCGACATTTCAATGTTTCTTCGACCAGAAATATGCTTGGTCGAGAAAGTTGCTTACGACTATCAAATAGTCGTAGTAAAGGTGATCGGAGAAAACCTTTCCGATTGATATTTCGTTCGACCAGAAGAACTTGGTCAAGAAAGTAACTTTCGCTTGAGGTGTAAAAACGAACCTGATTTTCTTTAAACGGACAATCTTGAGAATCGTAACCGACTCGCTAAGATCTGTCCGTTGCGTCGGTTCCCGAAACGGTGCCAACCTTTGGGCTAACACGGTTTCGGCCCAAGCCAGCGGTTATAAATACTCACCGGGGAGTAAAATTTGGGTTTTTACCTTTCCCCAAATTGCTCCCACTGTTCTTTGAGCTCTCGCCTTCTCCGCCTCCGATGCAAACTCGCCTTCTCCGTCGCCAACCCAGTCGTATCTTCTCCAAAAATCTTTCTCAACCCAAAGTCTCCTGTTTCCGAGAGAGATGGCTAGGAAAGTGATGGCTAAGAAAGTTTCTGAGTGGGAGGAGTCGGAGATGGACACCACGAAGATTCAAGCCCTAGAAGACGCCGGGAAGATTCCAGAGAACAGTCTCGTGGAATGGCTTCCGGCGATTGGACAACATTGGCCGTCCGGGGAGAATGGCCAAATTCCCGTCTTCCAAGCGTACTGTGAGTGTGGCCTTCGACTGCCTGCTCACCCCTTTCTCACAGCTGTACTCAATCATTTTGGGGTGGAATTAGTGAATCTAGGTCCTAATTCCATCACCATGCTTAGTGTTTTTGTGTACCTGTGTGAGGCATACTTAGGCATTCCTGCTGACCTCGAGCTTTTCCAATATTACTATGGAATGGCTCGGCAAGCTGGAATTGCCGGAAGTTGTGGTCTGAAACTCCACGACTTGAAGTCGAGGGAGTATATCCAGAATTTCACCTGGTCCTCATGGCCGGGATGGAGGAAGAGGTGGTTTTACTGGAAAGTCACCTCGTAAGATGCCTTTCTTTTTATGGGCAGTCACGAGAAGAATTCTTCATGGGATTCGACTCCTGAAGATATCAGTCGGATTGCCCCCTACATCCAAGCCATTAAAGATTTGAAAAAGGAGGGGTTGACCGGTTGGCATGTGGTGAAAGATTTCATCACGCGTCGAATTAGTCCCTTGAAGAAACGAGCATCTCCTATGTGGAGATACACGGGGTTTGAAGACCCGACCAGGGATTACGACGATTGTAAGTGAACTTTCGACTTAGCCCCCGGTTTGGTCTTTCTTCAAAGTTGTCTAATTTTCTTATCTGTTTACACAGATCTTTCACAATCGGAGATTGATTTTAGAGTCAAACTCGTTTGTGAGAAGTCTCCACCACCGCGAGAGGTGGTTCCTCAAATCCTTGCGGTATTACCCGTAGAGGAAAAGATGGAGCGCCTAAAGGTAATCAAAAATTGATTTTTTCTTTAGGACTTTACGGTCGTAGAATGAGCTTACGACTGATAGTGATCGTAGAATATCTTACGATCGAGGAAATGTCGTAGAAAAACTTACGACTTGATACTGGTCATAGAAGATCTTACGACCAGTTAGTAATTATTCCTTTCCTGTTTTGCTTCACAGAAAGTAGGTATGGAAAATCGTCGGGACGACGAAGAAGTTGTCCTGGTGACCATTGGCGCAGGGGCGCCAGTGAATAAGGGCTTATCTCCTCCAACGAAAAAGCGTCGACTTACAAGACTCACCGACAAGGGAGGATCAAGCTCAAGTTCTTCTGTTTCGACCAGATCCTCGGCAAAACCTGCAGCACACACACTCGCAACAATAGCCGAGGCCGAAACATCTGAAATTGAGGAGGATAAAGAACCTCTTGTGCGTAAGGTCCGTAAGGGCAAGGGCACATCCTCAGCGGGAACCGAGACTGAAGTGGTTGCAGCTGAGGAGACCGAGGAGGTTGAAGAACCTCTCAGGCGTAAAGTCCACAAAGCCAAGGTACCCTTCTACTACGACAAGAAAACTTTCGCAGTTTCTGCCACTCCTAGTTTTGTCAAACACTTGGAAAAGGAGATCTGGAAAGATTTTATGTCTTTTGTGAAGGATAATGCCGCTCCGGCAGAGCCTATGGCTGAGGGCAGCGCTGCTCTTGGAGTGGTCGAGACAGATCTCGGCCATCCAGGAAGTCAGGAGACCAGAGAGATGGTCCCTGTTCAAAATCCACGACCAGACGTGGTCGTAGCTGAGCCTATTCCTCAACTCGAACTCCGACCAGACGTGGTCGTAGAGAAGAAGAAATCTTCCGTTGGGAAAGTGACTCCCAAATTCTCGTTTAGGTCCAAGGTGCAGAGGTATGTGAAATATACTAAAGTGTAAGAACAGCATTTACCTTTTTCCTTTTCACAACCTGACTTGCTTTCCTTTTGTTGTTTTTAGCTCAACTCCTTCAACCCCCAAGAATGCTTCCGTTGAGAAGCCTATTGCTACCTCTCCAGTTACTGGAGAGACAACAAGGGAGGTAGTCGATGGATCATCCTCGGCCCCGGTGGTAGAGGAAGTCGTGGCGTCTGAAGTGGTTAAGATAACCATCGAGGTACCACTGCACTCCACCGAGGTAGCGGTACAGCTTCAAGTAGACCACGACCATTGAGGTAGCAAATGCACCATCGAGATGGTCGTGGAGACTCCAGCTGTAGCTACGACCATTGAGGTAGCAGAGGCGGCCACTGAGATGGTCGTGGAGACTCCGAAGAGAGCCATGCGATCACCGAGATGGTCGTGGAGGCTCCAAAGAATAAAGTGCGACCATCGAGATGGTCACTACGACCACTGAGACGGTCATAGAAAGGACAGAGGCAGCTGCAGAAGCCTCTGGTCATGATGGTGGCGGTCCTGTCCACCGTGTTTAAAGGAGATCGCTGCGTACATTCCTTCCGTATCCAAAGAAACATCGGTTACGTAATCAAGAAGAGGAATACTTCAACTTCTGCTCTGATTTCTTTGGGCCTGCTTCTATCGTAGGGTCTTCAGCTTTTCGATCTCGCGATCGAGTTCCCCATCCCAACGATATTCCCAACAAGGGGGATACTTTTGACAATGAGCGTCTTGAGAAGGTTTGGTGGGATCAAGTCGCGAAGGTAGACAAGCTGAAGATCCCGGAGCTGGTTTACTCGATGTTTGCTAGGTCGACCATGGATGTAAGTATTTGAGTATACTTATACATGTGGTCTTTCCTTGCTTCTCACTGTCTTTCTTTTTGCAGAAAGCTATAGAACAAATTGCCATTGTTGGTGAATATCATCGACAACTTCTAGAGCTGCGACAGGAAAAGGAGGAACTCTGCAAACAAGCAGAGAGGTGGTAAGTCACTATTGTCCGTAGTCATTTTTGAGTTGACTACTTATATAGTGCTTACGAGGTTTGCCATGGAAAAACTCATGACTATGCACTGGTTGTAAAGGTCTTACGACCAGGGACTTTGTCATAGAAATACTTATGACCAGGTGCTAGTCGTATAGGACTTACTTACCGTGGGCTTTGTCAGAGAAAACTTACGACTGTGTCAATGGTTGTAGAAGAACTTACTACCGATTGACCAATGTTCATGCCAACTTTTAACCTTTGTAGGTTAAATAGTGACGCAAAGACTTTAGCTGACTCGCTCAATTATGAAAAAGAGGAGTCAAAAAAACTAAAGGAAAAAGTAGGAGACCTCTCGAAGAAATTTCAAGAAGCTAGTTCTGCAACTAAAAAATTGCAGGAAAAAATAAACAGTGAGTACTGAACTTAAGACTGCTTATGTTTTTGATCTTTACCTAACTCTCGTTTCTTTTTTAGAAAAAGAAAACGAGATGAGAAATCTCCGGAAAGAAGTCGGAGAGAAAGCTTTGGTTATTCAGGAGATTTCTCGTATCTCCAAGGATAAAGATCAGGAACTCGAGGGGCTGAGAACTCGAGTAACAAGTAAGTAATTCTTTACCTGTTGTCCATTTCGAGTTCTCTTCCTTTTCTAATTCTCATTTCTTTTTCAGACATTGGTCTTGAATTGAGAAAACTCGAGACTGAGATCAATGATAAAACTTTGATCTACACCGAGACTGTCCGCATTGCTAAGAAAAATGCCAAGGACATCAAATTATGGGAGACAAAGCACGCTGAAGTCATTTCTTCCCATGAAGAAGTTAAAAAATTGGATTCTCGATTAGTAGGTAAGAAATGCTTTTACCTACTATTATTTTTGTTTCTTCCTCCGGGAGTCTATTTTCATCCGACCAGCTTTTATTCTTTTCGTAACAAGTGGTCGAAATCAAACAACTCAGGAGGCTTTGACTGCACTCCAACAGAGATGGAAACGATGAAGATTAATCTTCAAGGCAACATCACACTCCTGAACAATGTGCTTGGTGAGCTACATACTGAGGGAAAAACTCCTCAAGATGATACGATGGCTGCTCACATAAGTACCATTGGGGAACAAGTCGGGACTTTGAAAGAATTGGTGACCACTCTGAAGACCAACCAAGCTGAATCGATAAAGGAGGCGGTCGAAACTGCCGTAAGTTATGCCTTGGCAAAACTTAAGGCTCATGACCCCAACCTTAATTTTCAACCAGTCGAAGATTTACTTCAACCGCCTCCGAGGCGTATGAAGACGTCGATGGAAGAAATGCAATCAGTTGGCCGGAAAGTTTCAGAGGAGATGCAACTGGGCTCTCCCTCTTCAGAGTAGCTTGTAATAGACCTGTGAAAAACAAGTTTTTTGTTGATGTAATATATAATCCATCTTGTTTCCTGCAAATCATCTTGTCGAGTAGTTAGTAACTCAAAAGATAATTAACGAATTTAAAGACTACGAATTGAAGTCAAAATAATGACTTTATCCTAGCCCCCGGCTATTTGCTTAGTTTGTTGAAACTAAGTAAATAGTCTTGTCTCCTGCAAATCATCTTGTCGAGTAGTTAGTAACTCAAAAGATAATTAACGAATTAAAGACTAAGAATTGAAATCAAATTATCCTAGCCCCGACTATTTGCTAAGTTTGTTTAGACAAACTAAGGAAATAGTCTTTAGAAAGGGTTTCTGAAAACAGAGAGGTTTGTTTAACTTGTAGTTTTTGGTCTCAATTGTCATGCAATCGGTCGAAAAGAGTGGTAACTAATTGACACTAGGAAGTTCCTTCTAGTGGGTGACCACGCAGAGAGGAGAGGCTTCGACTAGGTAATGTTAACATCTCCGACTAGTTTAATCAAATCGAGAACGGCAACTTGAGCTAAGCAAACGCTCAGAGGACTTTAAAAATTTACTCGCCCTTCTCCTGGACTCGATAAGTCTGCCCTAGTAGCAAGAGTTGAAGGCGAACAATACTAGGAAGTTCTTCCAGCAAGGTGACCACGCAGAGAGGAGAGACTTCGACTAGATGTGTCTCTTCCTCCCACCGCTTGAGATTTAAACGAGTACACCCAAGGCGGTTAAGTAAATCTGAGAAAGTGCGCTCTACTTAGAGTATTTTTCGAATTGACTGAAGAAATAAACTAAGGTGATAAGAGTTGGCTTAAAATATTTCGACTAAATAGAACTCGAGCTCTTTGTATTGGCAGCAAAAGTGAGTAACAAGTCGACACTAGGAAGCTCCTTCTAGTGGGCAAGACCAAGTGCAGAGAGGAGAGGCTTCGACTAGGTGGTGTTACCTGCCTTTCGACCAGTGTAAAGAAAACTGGGTGTTTGGAATATAGTCGAAAGATTATGAAAGCACTACTCGAAAGTAAGACAAAAGAGGTAGAAAGAACCTGAGTCTTTATTGTCCGAATGGTTGGTTACACATAGAATTTGCGTAACTGGTCGATGTTCCAAGAATTCGAGAGAACCTGGCCGTCTTCCATTGCTAGTCGTACTGACCCTGGGCGAGTAACTTCGACCACTGTGTAAGGACCTTCCCATTTGGGGGAAAGTTTGTTCCGATTTGACTTGGATTGGCAGAGCCTCAACACCAAGTCACCTACAGCAAGGCTGCGAGGTTGGACCTTACGATCGTAGTATTTGCGCAGGGCTTGTTGGTAGACCGCTGAACGGATTAAGGCCTGGTTTCTCCTTTCTTCGAGTTGGTTAATGTCATCCGCCAAATTGTTCCTGGTTGAGTCATTGAAAGTTTCACTGCGGTCGATCAGTAGCTTTAGTTCCGAGGAAGCATGGCTTCAGCCCAAAGACTAGAAAAAGGGTGTTTCACCTGTTGACGACTAGTGGTCGCATTTAACCGCCCATAATATCGAGGGTAATTTTGTACCCAAGCGCCCGAGCGCTTGATGAGCTGGTCGAAGACTCGAGTTTTAATTCCTCGCATTATTTGGCCGTTTGCACGTTCGACTACCCCATTACTCTGGGGATGTGCAACAGAGGCATAACAAAGCTTGGTGCCCAACTCGTCGCAAAATTCCTGAAATTTTGCGCTCGCAAATTGTTTACCATTGTTCGTAATTATTCGACTTGGAACTCCAAATCGGGTAATTACACTTCTCATCATGAACCGCTTTTGTCGCCTGCTGTTATCCGATCACGCGAGTTCGCTTCGATCCATTTTGTGAATGTATCAATAGCCACAAAGGAACTCAAACCTCCCCGGAGCTTTAGGGAACGGTCCTAGGATATCAAGACCCTGTGTCGCAAAAGGCCAAGATAGAGGTATCGTTTGTAATGCTTGAGCTGGTTGGTGTATTTGCTCGCTATGAAACCGCATTGAACACACTTTTAACCAACTCTTTAGCATCGCATGGTCATTGTTGCCAAGAGAAACCTTGTCGAAAAGCCTCCACTCACCGGTTCTCAGAGGAAGCATGAGTTCCACAGATGCCACCGTATGTCATGAAGGAGTATTAATCCTTCGCTCATGAATGCATCGCATGAGCACCCCTTGAGTTCCTCTTTATAGAGGACTCCTTCACCAAAGTATACATTTTGGCCTTTCGATAAGCGACCGCCTCGAGATCGCCCCTGCACAGAACCCTTTCAAGATACTCGAGATGGGAGTCATCCAGTATCTTCGTATTCTAAAGAGGCCATCTCAATAGGAGGTGTCTCGGTTCTTCGACCAGAGGGGCGGCTCGAGTTGCTCCAAGAAGACTCCTTTTGCATCAGAGATCGGGAAGAAGCTAGTCGAGCAAGTCGGTCTCATGAGGAAATTATCCTTTGAGAGATGAATTGTGCCTCAAACCTAAAAATGCTTCTCTAGCTTTCGCACTTCCGATAAGTACCGAGACATTGTAGGGTTAGAGCACTGGTACTCTTTCCCGACTTGATTCACGATCAGCTTGAGAGTCTCCTCTCACGAGTAGTCGATTTAATCGAAGAGCTTTGCAGCTCGCATGCCAGCTAGCAAACCTTCGTACTCTGCCACATTGTTAGTGGCCTGAAAGTTTAATTGTATGGCACTTTAAGGTTTCTCCGGTAGGAGATTCCAGGACCACCCCAGCCCCCGAGCCACTTAAAGTAAGTGACCCGTCAAAGTACATCGCCCACGTGTCGTGGGAATCAGATCGGGATCCCTGAACAGTTCAGATTTGTCCATTCGGCGACAAAGGCTGCCAAGATCTGGGATTTAATGGCCGTTCGGGACACGAAATGGAGGTCGAACTCCCCAAGTTCGACTGACCATTTTGCCATGCGTCCCGCTGCTTCCTTATTCTCGAGGATCGCTCCCCAAAGGAAACTCAGACGCAAGACTATCTTGTGCGCTCAAAATAATGCCGCAGCTTCTCGAAGACATGAGGAGGGCATATAGAAGTTTCGACTCGAGGGTAACGCTCCTTAGGCGTGTAAAACTTCACTATCGAGTAGACCGGTCGTTGTGCGTTTTCACGCTTCTACGACCAAGATCAAGCGCCATCGCCTGTGGCGTGGCAGCTAGGTAAATTAAGAGCGTCTCTTCTGGTTTCGGAGAAACTAGAACAGGAGCACTCGTAAGGTACCTCTTGACATCCTCGAAGGCAGCGTTTGCCTCGTTCGACCACTCAAAACCTTCATGTTTCCTGAGAAGTTTAAAGAAAGGTAGTCCTTTTTCCCCTAGTTGTGCGATGAAACGACTTAGAGCCGCCATGCACCCAGTGAGTTTCTGGACTTCCTTCTTTGTGGTCGGAGGGCGCATTTGGATAATGGCCTTTATTTTCTCAGGATTTGCTTCGATTCCTCGTTCAGACACTAGGAATCCAAGCAATTTTCCTGAAGAAACTCCGAACACACACTTCTCGGGATTAAGTTTTAAGCGGTGTTTTCTGAGGTTGTCGAATGTTTCTTGTAGGTCAGTGATATGATTAAATTTCTTAATGCTTTTAACGACTAGATCATCGACATAGGCTTCTAGATTTCGGCCTAATTGAGATGAGAAAGTCGATTGCATCAAGCGTTGAAAAGAAGCGCCGGCATTCTTTAGACCAAATGGCATTTTGACATAGCAAAAGGTACCAAATGGTGTAATGAATGCGGTCTTTTCTTCATCGTTTAGACACATATTGATCCGGTGATATCCGAATATGCATCTAAAAACTTAATATTTCACAACTGCGCAGAGAATCAACCAACCGATCGACACGAGGTAAAGGAAAATCATCTTTGGACAAGCTTTATTAAGATCGATGAAGTTCACGCATACGCCCATTTGCCGCTTGACTTCCTAACCATTACAGGTTAGCCAACCACTGGGGTGATTGACTTCTCTTATAAAGCCCGCTTTTATTAGCTTATCCAACTCAGATTTAATAGCATCTCGCCGATCGAGGCAAATCTCGTAATTTTTGTTTTACGGTACTTTGTCGGCCGTAAAAGCTAGCCTCGCGGCTCGATCACCTCCCGGGACTCCGCATGTCGGATGCTTGCCACGCGAAGACATCTGCGTTAGCTCGGAGGAAGGTAATGAGGGCGTCTTCCTATTTGGGGTCGGAAGTATCCCCGATGCGAACGGTCTTCGAGGGCTCCCCTGCGTCCAGTGGAACCTCTTTGACCTGGTCGTTCGGCTTTGGTGCAGCTTTAGGCTTCGACTTGCTAGTCGAAGGCTGACTTTCTTCTCGAGTTGGTATTTGGCCAACCATCTCGAGGGATCGACGGTCGCAATTATACGCCATCTTCTTGTCACAATGAATTGTGATTACTCCTTTGGGACCTGGCATCTTAAGACATTGATACCCATAATGAGTAGCCATTAAGAATTTTGCCAAAGTTGGTCGTCCGAGTATGGCGTTATATCTGCGTGACGAAATCGACCACATCAAAGGAGATCTTCTCTGTCCTGAAATTACTTGGTGAACCAAATGTTAAAGGAAGAGAAACTTGGCCAATAGGTTTGGCCGAAGACCCCGGTACGATTCCATGGAAAGAGTATCGTACCGGCCTTACCTTTGTCCTGGGTACCTGCATCTCGTCCAGGGCATTGGTAAACAAGATGTTCAAAGAACTACCACCATCAACCAAAACTCGATTGACCCGACAGTTGTTGATGGTGGGTTCGACCACGATCGGATACCGACATGATCGATTCGAAGAGATCGGACAGTCACTCTTCTCAAAAGAGATGGTGACTTCCGACCACTTCGGTAAATTATTGACGAGAGGAGTATCTATAGAGTTTACCTCTCGTTCGGCAGCTTTGAGCTGCCGCTTGGATTCGTATGCCGATGATCCTCCGTAGATGTGCTTGACGGTATGTTGCGGATCTTGGAACGGCATCTCCTCCTCGTCATCTGTCGACTTAGGACCACTCGTTTGTCCTACCTGCTCGAGAGTGGGAAGTGGTCCTTTGCCATTGTAGTAGTCTTTGAGCTTCCGTTGGAAAACTCGGCAGTTGCGAAGGTCATGTCCTTCTTTTTTATGAAAAGGACACCACCTAGGCTTATCATTCTTCCGATCAGGGCGCTTACCTTTGCCTTGGTCGGAGTATGGCTTGGAGGTTCGTGGCACTTTTTTATTCACAGCCAAGACCTCCTTGGAGCCACTGGGTTTTTGACCCTTTGTCTTATTCTTGGACTTCTTTGCTTTCTTATCCTTCTTCTTACCAACTTCACCTGGCTCCCGAGAGGCATTATCTTCTCGATCAATTGTGTTGTTCCACTCGACCGCCTCAGAAGCAGTCGCATATCGATCAGCCATCTCAAAGAGCTCAGCAACAGTGTTGGGAGGATTTAAAGCAATATCCTCTGTTATCCTTCTACTACGGACTCCCTGCTTGAAAGCCCTGATAACAGATGAATCAGAAACTTCCGGAATTGAATTACGGACCTGACTGAAACGCTTGATGAACTGGCGCAAGGTTTCGTGATCGCTCGCCTCATCCGTGCAAGTCGCCCTCCTTTCTGTATGCATTGTATGTGCCTTGAAAATTCACCAATAAAAGGTCGCAGAGGTGTTGCCAAGAATAGATCGACTCGAGTGGTTGGTTTAGTAACCACGATCGAGCAGACCCTTCGAGCACAGTTGGAAGGTAATTCGCCATTACAAGCTCTCCTCCTCCTGCTACTCGGACAGCTGTTGTATAGATTTGGAGAAACTCGATGGGATTCTGAGACCCATCAAATTTCTCCATGTTCACTGGTCGAAAACGAGGAGGCAAATGAATCGCTTTCAAGGTCAAAGCGAAAATGCCCGACATCCGTAATAACTTCTTGACGCCTCCTTTGCAGGAAAGAAGGGTTGACATCACCAGGTGGTCGTACTCGACGATACCCAGCGATAGGTTGACCCGACCTGTAGTAGGTCTCGGCCCTACGAGGGGAATACTCCTCGTAGTCTATCTGCTGTTGCAGATTTCCATGTCGGAGTGGTGAGCGATCACCTCTCCGGGGAGCTTGTTGATCTTCAGTCATCCGAGAGACATTTCTCCGAGTAGAAAATCGGTGCGACTTGCTGTTGTGCCGATTTTTACGCGGTGATATGTTCGATTGACTGGTAGCTGAAGAAGTCGTATGGCTACGACTACTTGAATGATGTCGGCGAGGGGCTTCTAGCTTTGCCATCGTACTCCGAAGCCTTTGTGCGATCTCTTCAGCGAAGAGATCGTAGCCTGGCGCTCGGGCGAGCTCTCGAGTTGGGTTCTCGAGTAAGTCGTTGATGTGCTGGAGCTCCTGAGCCTCCTCTGTTTGATAGTGAATGCGCCCGGGCAGGTTCTTCTGGGCTGCAATCTTTCTCCGCCGTATAGCCTCAAAATCTTCTTCATCAGGTTCTTGAGGCCTTCTTAGTGGAGTGCGAGAATGTCGAGGATTTCCCTCGCGCTCATCAGAGTGTTGGTTCTGTCCACCATTGGAGGTGCCCTGGCCATTGTCACGAGGGGGCGCAGTGCGTGATCTTCGGGGAGTGCCCTTAGCTCGTTCTCTAGGAGAGTGATCTGGATCTGAGGGAAGGACGAAGACCTCCCGTTGATGATTCTCACTTGCGCTCGAGGCCTCTCCGCTTGAGGAGTAGTCGAGTGACACCATTTGGCGACTTGGAGTAACCCCCTCCAGGTAGGGGAACTCTGGGTTATAACCGTCTCCATCCGCAAGTGTGATCTGCGGAGAGATGGACGAATTTGTAGGAAAAGCATGCTTGATCCCATTCTCTCCGGAGTTATCCTGAGAGAAAGGACCAACAGATGTTGGTGGAGTCCTGGGATTGTGGCTTCCAGAACTTGTCTCACCAGGTCGGACCGCCTTAGGGGGGCTTGAACACTTCGAGGAAAAACTCTCGTCATGTTGTCTTCCTAGTTGCTCTTGACAATGTGTAACTATGCTTGCTCTTGTCGCTGTCCCCTTTTCCTGTCTAATAGTTGCCCTTATATAGTCGTGAAGGAGTAGCCGTTCTGCCCTGCTGAAGATGCGCCTCATCAAGTCCAGTAATGGGCGTGTAATTGGCAGTAATCACCGGCGTAGTGGATCCTTCACGTCGCCTGGCAGCTAATTATCAAAGATAATGGGGTATTAAGCGCTATTATCAAGCAGAGTAACAACAAGACACCGATCGCTTGAATTCTTAATCAATTGGACCCACTTATCTCGTAGGTTTAATTGATCCTAAGGTGGTCGTGGTGACACGGTCGAGAAAGACTTACGACCATAACATAGTCGAGAAGAACTTACGATCGGGTGGTGGTCGAGAAGGACTTACGACCATAAGATAGTCGAGCAAGACTTACGATTATGGGGGTGATCGTAGAAGAACTTACGATCACCTGGTAGGCTTCTCCCTTGTAAACATAAGGGGTACTTCTGGGGTCCACATAACATCATATTTACCCATGATAAGAATTATAGATAAAAGATAAAATGAGGATTATTAGATCCTCGTCAGGTCAATTCCATTGATAGGAGGCCTCTCTCGTATTTAGAAGTAAAGGTGTATGATCGGACAAAGATCCTTCAAGGGCATTGACAGTGACCAATTAAATTTTATGTTCCCAGTCAGTACTCATTAAAACTCTATCTAGCTTTTCAAAAGTTGGATTAGCTAACAAATTGGCCAAAGTATATTGTCGACCAGATAAATCAATTTCCCTCAATTCCAAATTATTAATAAGTCGAACCGAGCCGGCAATTTAGCTTGTTTTCTTAACGAGTCCCTTAATAAGCCGAACCGAGTCGGCAATTTAGCTTGTTTTCTTAACGAGTCGAGTTCGAGCTAGCTCACGAGTTGCCCATTAAGCTCATTAAAAAACCAGCACAGTTGAGCAGTAACACCAGGCTAGCCTAACCCAGCAACGCTTAGGCGGTCCAGGGAGGCCCAAGCCCCAAGCTATGATCTCTTGATTTTCTGAAAATTTTATTAGACTGATTTTTCCTTTTTTGCGAGCCTAACGAGCCTCAAGTTGTGATCTCTTGACTTTCTTAACGAGCCTAATGAGCCTAACGAGCTGAGTTCGAGCTTTTTAACAAGCCGAGCCGAGCCTGGTATTCTGCTCATTAGCTTAATGAGCCAAGCCAAGCCGGCAATTTAGCTTGTTTTCTTAACGAGTCGAGTTCGAGCTGCCTCATGAGTTGCTCGTTAAACTCGTTAAAAAACCAGCACAGTTAAGCAGTAACACCAGGCTAGCCTAACCCAGCAACGCTTAGGCGGTCTAGGGAGGCCCAAGCCCTAAGCTATGATCTCTTGACTTTCTACAAAATTTATTAGACTGATTTTTCCTTTTTAGCGAGTCTAATGAGCCCCAAGTTGTGATCTCCTGACTTTCTTAATGAACCTAATAAGCCTAACGAGTTGAGTTCGAGCTTTTTAACAAGCTGAGCCGAGTCTGGTATTCTGCTCGTTAGCTTAACGAGCTGAGCCGAGACGAGCTGAGCCAGCTCGTTATCTACCCCTATCCGGGCATACAAACATACACGGGCATTCAATTCCCATCTACCCTCCCCACCTACTCTGCCTCAAACCAAGAGCTACTTTTTAATGCCATTCAATGCCTCCCCCCTCCCTCTCACTCTCATCTCTCTCTCAAACACTCGCACCATAGGGCAAGACAACCAGCAGCGGTAGGCGACGTGGGACGGGGGTGTCGTCAAGGCGTCGCGTGTCTCGGGCGGGTCAGCTAATCGCCTCTATCAAGGCGACTGGCTCGCCACCTCTACCAAGATGCGCCTCTGCCGCGCTAGGCCACGCCGCCACCGCAGAGGCCACTTCTGCTACGGCCGCCTCTCTGGCGCCAGCCAGGCCCCACTGGCCAAGTCTATTGCTTCCTTTTTTTTGTTTGATTCACAATTTTGTAGATCCTAAATGTTGCGTCTGAGAATGTTGCGACCGTTGAAAATTTTTGTTGCGACCGTTGAAATTTTTTGCTGCAACACGTGATGTTGCAAGTTGCATCCTTTTCCTGATGTTGCATCTTCTTTTTTGATATGTTGCATCAAGTGAAAAAAAATCTTGCATCCTTTTTGGGACCCGAGGAGAGGTATTTTGGGACGGTGAGGCCCGCTCACCATATCTCAGCTGCTCTAATACGTCCAACGCTTGAGCAAGGCAATCATGGAAGGAGGAGCGGAAGGACCCTAAGGAACAGAAGCCGACGACGAGAAGAAGGCTAAGAACGTTCTGGCTGACTCAAAAACTCAAGAAGCCACCTACCTCACCATGAAACGGTCCGGCAAGGACGTGAACGCACGGTTGGGCATTAGCGACGATAAAATTATTAACATGGGGACAGGGGCCGTCGGAGGTGGAGGACACCCAGAACAGGGCAGGGCGATGGACAAGGGCGAGGCAACAAATGAATGAAATTGCATGAGAACAGAGTTGAGGAAGGAGGCACCTAACGGGGACAGAGACGGTTGAGGCTGAGGCTGTGGGGGGAGAGTGAAGCTTCAGTACGGCCCAGAGTCGGCGACGAGGACGTACACAAGGCCGAGTTCACTTCGAGGCTCAGCAGGAAGCTGAGCAGCTGGCGCAAGCGAGGGGAGAAGATCGACGGCGAGAGAACGAGGATGTCTCGGGGGCACGACGAGGTGTCGGCATGCGTCGGGAGGTGGGAGGAGAGCGAGATTCTCTCATCCACATTTCCAACACATAAAGCATTTTATAAAATTGAGTCTAACCTAGTGAGTTTTGTTCATATTGTCCATAACCGTAGGCACGACTACTCGAATAGTTTTAACTATACAGAGATTGTACACTTTACCTGCAATAGACGTACCAACTTCTCTGTCATACACACTTCCTTGGGTGTGCAGCGAAGATTGGATGTCACTAGGCTTTTACAATGATCCACCTTAATGCAGTTCCGTCACGCTAGGTTTCACACCAGTGGCCTAAATCGAGCTCCCTGATGCCAGTGGCCTAAATCAAGCCCTGGGTCTAGTCGGCCTACTTTGAGCCCATGACATAAACCGAGTCACCTGGATGCCCCCTTTTGTGTCATATGGGCCTAAATCGAGCCCGTATATAGTAGCACGGAACCACACTAAGGCTTGCAAATTATTCAGCCAGGCCTTGTCAGGCTTCAGGTCGCACTATTTGTGCTCAGGTAATGTTCACAAGATTCGGTTCTTAATTGATTAGGGACGGGTCTTGCTGCTATCCCCTCTATCGCACCCTCAGTGCCGGTCTCCGTCGTACCAGCGCCCGAGTGTATGAAACTAGGTTTTCATGTTTTGAGTTTGAAACTATATTCCATATTCCAAATATACCGACCATCTCCCTTGAATGGCGGTCCCGGATCAACCACCTTACTGTAAGCGAGGAAAGTTACGCTATCTTTGATTGTTGAAATCAGAGTACATGAGTTACATATATATAGATTACAGCTATCATGTGAACGCGTCTATCATGTGAACACGTGATCATGTGAACGCGTCTATTATGTGAACGCGTGATCATGTGAACGCGTGTGCCAATATAGTCTAACATCCCCCCGCAGTCGTAGTGGTAGCGTCGCGGACAGCAGGAGCGTCGCGGACGGTCAGACTGGAGAGAAAGCCGAAGGTGGGAAACCATCGGACTGACGTCCCCCTGCAATCGCAGCGGGAGCGTCGAGACTGCGAGCGGCGTCACCGGAGAAGGACCTGATCAGCGTTGACGAAGATTGTGGCGCCGACGATGGCAATGGTGACCACGGGTAGCAACACTGCAGCCCAAAGGGGCGATGCAGCGGTAGCCTGTGCATGTCGATGGCATGACCACAAGTGCGGGCTCTCGATGGTGCGATGGCTCGTACTTGCGGACGAAGGTCCGGCGATGATGATTCGGCGTGATGACGACGGTAGACGGGACACTCGGAAGGCCGTGGAGGGAGGGCCGTGTCGATGAGCGCGCCGCGTCACACCACGACATCATCGGAGGAGAGGATGCGCCGGAGAGGTCGAAGCCAAGGCGGTGAAGTCCGGAGCCGAGGAACGTCGACGGGTCGGCAGGGCGACTCAAACCGATCTATGATCGGAAAGAATTTAGAGAAAACCTGATCTGAAGATGACCGGGGAAAACTCTAATTGGTAGCCGATCGGATGACCAGCGACATGACTTAAACTATGGGTTGCGTAGCCCCCGGGAGAGATCATGGAGATGAGATCGTCTCCCAGGGGCGGCACGGCGGAAGCAGTGGAGGCGGCAGCTTAGGAGCGACACCGCTCTGATACCATGTAAGCGAGGAAAGTTACACTATCTTTGATTGTTGAAATCAGAGTACATGAGTTACATATATATAGATTACAGCTATCATATGAACGCGTCTATCATGTGAACACGTGATCATGTGAATGCGTCTATTATGTGAACACGTGATCATGTGAACGCGTGTGCCATTATACTCTAACACTTACACCTCCATCGAGTGATTGACCATATCCCATATAGGCATATACTGTTGGTGCTAAACAATGCAATTACCAAAAGTTTAGCTCCTCTACTTGTAGTGAACCAATGAGGATGGCTTCAACCAACAGATAAGCAGCGGAATTAATAATAAGAACATGCACAAAGTGACACAGCGATTTACGTGGAAAACATCCTCGATGTGAGGAGTAAAAACCACGGGGCTTGCACAGCCCACTCCCAAATCTTCCACTATAATCAACAATGGGTACAAGGAGTCTTCTCTAGAGCATCTAGAGGTACATTACAGAAGCAACAACATCATCAAGATGTAATCTTGATATCATCATCAACAACCATACACAATTAACAAGAGGTATAATAACAGCCAACCAGAGAAAATACAGTTTCTGTCCCCTTCGGTTATCAGCTCATATCTCACAAACCACAGATCCAAACTGCATGACACTTGGCAAGAATGTGGATCCACAAGTCCCTAACAGACTGTCCAAATTTCAGCCAAATCAAACAATGTTTTCACTACTCAAACAGAACTTCTACCAAATCTGCTCAGTACTGAATCTGCTGCTACCCGAACTGACAAAACCCCTCTCAAATCAGGTGTTCCACTCAACCAATCCTCAATCCAACCGTACATATCAAAGAGCTACGAGTCAGGAACTCACAAACCAAATTTTAGGCAGATCCGACTACGTTTGCTACTCCGATCGACGTCTTGATAAAGACTGCACAGGATCACCCGAGATGGAACAGAGCTCTTCTTCTCATTTTCTCTCTTGTCTCTTGTTTTGGTTGTGTGTATATGCTTCCTCTCTTCTTCTCCTTCCTTGCACCAGCAGCTCAAGGAGATAGCTAGGGTTTTTCTTCCCCTCTCCAAGGAGGAGGCATCTCAACCATTCATTCTTAGGGTAATCAATGGTTGTCATTTCTTGGGCTTGTGGGCTGAGATGGGTCTTCATATAGAGGGATAGCCCAACAAAATCCCCCTCCCGACATCATGGAGAGATTAACACCTCATCTCAATCATGCCAGCCATTTGCTGGCATACCTCGAGTTTCTCTCTCGTCACTACCTTGGTCAACATATCAACCCCATTGTCGTCAATGTGAACCTTCTCAAGCTGCATTTGCTTAGAACTCAACACCTCTCGAATCCAATGGTATCGAACATCAATATGCTTCGACCTTGAGTGAAAACTAGAACTTTTACTCAAGTGGATGGCACTTTGGTTATCACAAAACAACACATACTTGTCGTGATCAAAACCAAGCTCACCAACAAACCTTTTCAGCCATAATAGCTCCTTGCTCGCCTCGTCAGTTTGCAATGAATTCAGCTTGATTGTAGACAATGCCACACATTTACGCAACTTACTTTTCCATGACCACGGCCCCTCGAATATGTAATCGGTACCACAAGTAGATTTTCTTCTATCAACATCTCCAGCCATATCTGCATCTGTGTATGCAACTAACACGGGCTCTCTTTTTCCAAAGCAAAGCTTCATCTTTGTGCTGCCCCGGAGATATCTCATTATCCACTTCACGGCTTCCCAATGCGGCTTTCTAGGATTTGATATAAATCTGCTCACTGTACTAATTGCATGAGCAATGTCTGGCCTTGTACACATCATAGCATACATCAAGCTTCCAACTACTGAGGCATATGGAACATTCTGCATTTCCTTCTTTATCTCATCAGTAGCAGGATATTGCTTGGTGCTCAACTTGAAACGAGCTGCAAGTGGACAGCTCACGGCTTTTGCATTGTCCAACCAAAACTTCTTAAGTACCTTCTCAATGTACTTCTCTTGTGACAGGTACAACTTGTTGGAGTTTTTGTCCCTCTCAATTCTCATACCAAGAATTTGCTTTGCTGGCCCCAAGTTCTTCATAGCAAAGAACTTGCTCAACTCTTTCTTCAGCTTTGCAATCCTAGAGACATTCTTGCCGACAATCAAGATATCATCAACATAGAGCAACAAGATGATAAAATCATCACCTGAGAATCTCTGAAAGAACACACAATGGTTTGTGCTACACCTATTGTAGCCTTGCTCCCCCATAACAGATTCAAACTTCATGTATGTAACATCCCAAATGTATAAAGGGGTGTGTGTTTCAAATGTAAGAAAATGTGTAGAAATAAAAACTTTTTCTCACATCTTGAAACTCTTGAACTCATCTATAATTCTTGTCCAAAGTTGTGGAATTCAAAAACACAAACCTTTTGTTGACTAAAGTCCAACCCTTATTCAACTGGTCACAAATCTTGTGCCAAACTTGGGGAAATATTTTTCCTTGGTTCTATGGATGATGTGTGACCCCTCTGAAAAATTTCATAAGTTTTAAAACTTATTTGATAATTTTGGAGGTAAGTCAAACCCTAGAACAGTCTTGATGAATTTCCTGAGAAAAATACAATGCACAAAAACCTCTGGAAATTTTATGTAAGGTTAACCCTGGAGTGAGAAAGCTCCAGTTAAAATTTCAGAATTTTTGGAGTTAGTTTGCTACCTCTAAAAATTCCTCCAACCTCAGCCTTCAAATTCAATTTCAAATCTGGCCCTGTTCCTCGGGTCCGAACCACTTTCCAAGTGGGTCGAACCCAACCCACTTCCCCAGCTCACCGCGAGGTCCTCCTCCCTCGCGAGGTCGTAGCCATTGGATTAAAATCCACGGCCATGACCTCCTCTCTTTATCGTGCGCACCAGACCTCCCACCCGCGCGAGGTCATGCTCCGTTGGATCCAAATCAACGGCCACGACCTTCCCCTCACCTCTCATCGCCGTCAGATGAAGATCTCGCGGCCAGGACCTCCCCTCCCCTTTTCTGTGTCGTGCCCAATGGCCCAGACCTCCCGCACCTCAGTTCGTCACCATTGGATCGAGATCCAATAGCCACGACCTCCCCTCTCCGTTGCGTGCCCTTGGATCGCAATCCAACGGCCGTGACCTCCCATCGCATCGTGCGCACCAGCGTGACCTCCCACCCCTGTTGTGCGTCGTTGGATTGAAATCCAACCGTCACGACCTCCCCTCGCTGTTGTGTGCCCTTGGAATGAAATCCAGTGGCCACGACCTCCCCTTGCACCATACGCAATGGCCATGACCTCCCTCCTCTGTTCAGCGCCTTTCGATGTAAATCCAACGGTCCTGACCTCCTCCTCTGTTGTGTGCCTCTGGATTAAAATCCAGCGGCCACGACCTCCTTTGTGTCGTGCGCAAAGCCCACGACCTCCCTTCTATGTGTGCGCCGTTGGACTAAAATCCAACAGCCACGACCTCCCATCCCTTGTCTGTGTCGCGTGCATCGGTTAAGTCCTCCCCATCGGTTCCGCGCCATTGGATGCAGATCCAACGGCCGCGACCTCTTATCCCCTTACCGCGTGCGACCTCCCCTTTTCCCTTCGCAACCGTGCGATGGAGATCCCACGGCTGCGACCTCCCCTTTTCTTTGCGCCACCGTGCGATGCAGATCCGGTGGTCAAGACCTCCCCCGTGCCTTTCCAGATCGCACCGTTGCGGATCTGAGGGTCACGACCTCCCCCTTCGCTGATCCAACGGTCGCTGCGAGGTCTTGTTCTTCTCCTTCCTCGGTAGCGCGCGCCATGGCGATGGAGGGTCGATGACTGTCACTTCCCCAACTCTTTCTTTGCGAGCATTTATTGCGTGTCGCCTTTCCGCCCATGATCTGCTCCAACCTGCCCCCCCCCATCACCTCCACGTCCTGGTGGAGCCATGGACCGAGCCATGGGCTAAGCTCACCATGGAGCTTAACCTTAGCTCATGACCTCTGCTCCCCGAGCTATAAGACCTCCCTTGGTTCCCCCTTGGCTCCCTTTACACACCATTGAGCTCCGGCTTGCACCCACTGTGCTTGGCTGAGCTCCCTTCTCCACAGACCTCCTTTGGCCGCCATTGATGCACCTTGGAGCTCTCGGTGAAGGCAGTGCCCCAGTGGCCATCCTCTCCCTCTCTTTGCTTCCACTTGAGCACCTCATCACCCTAGTGCTTTCCCCTAACTTGATTTTATCTTGTCTCCACAGGGGCGACATAATTTCGAGTTTGGATCTTTTCGGCCGTGGAGCACATCTTCTTCACCATCGCCGGTCCTCCTCTCCTCTGTCCTCCCCGGCACCTCCAAGACCTCCAAGTAACCTCCTGGTAGTCCTCTAGATGCTGGGCACCCGCTTGTATGATTGTTACGGAGCTTTTCTTCATATGTTACTTTCGGCTGTTTTGGTCACCGCCGTGCTCCTCCGGCTCACCGCTGTTCTAGGCCGTCACCGCCGGTGTGAGTGGCACCCTCATGTGCGCACTGTTATTGTGGACTCGTCGGTGCCCTCGGTGTGTGCCGCCATGCCCTATCTCGCCGGCGGTGACCGGTTCTTTGCCCTCGGGATTTTGTCGGACAGCAGCGGCAATGTGCCGTTGTCGTTAAGACAAAGATCTCCCCATTAATGGCTAATCATCACCTAAATCATTGTTAGCATTTAATGTGTCCTTAAGCGCTAGTTGTGTGGTCGCGGGCCGTCCATCTCGCGATCAGTGGCCACGACCTCTGCCCCCATTCGCTGGCGAGATACAAACGCAGCCATGAAGCGATGATGCAGCAGTCGTGAGCCGTTGGATCCGGGATCCTGCCCACGTCGCCGATCGATCCATGGCCATGAAAGTGCGTTTTCACCGAGGACTTGGGACGTCCAATTGAGAATCAACGGCTCATGTTCTCCCGCGTCGTTTTTGGTTTTAGAAATTCCCGAGTGGATTTATTTGCAAACTGAAAAAGGTAATGAAATTTGAAAACACATAACTATTTCATTTTAAATCCAAATGAGGTGATTCCAATTTTGTTAGCTCTAGTTTGATCTGGGCTTTAATCTAAAAATGGTTGTGAGCTTAGTTTGGCTCCAGAAAATAGATGTGCAAATTGGTTTAGAAATTAACCTTTAATGTTGCTCTAAAAATTACAATTAACTTGTAAAATGCATAAGTAATTCTCTAAAGATCCTTTTTGAGTGAATCCAACTTGGTTGGCTTCCTCTATTAGTGTACTAAATGGTAGAATAGGATTTAGACATGTCACTTGACGAGGATCTAATAATCCTTATTTTATCTTTTATCTATAATTCTTATTATGGGTAAATATGATGTCATGTAATCTCTAGGTATACCCCTTAGATCTGCAAGGGAGAAGCCTACCAGGTGGTCGTAAGCTTTCCTACGACCACCCCCATAGTCGTAAGTCTTGCTACGACTACCATATGGTCGTAAGTTATTCTACGACCACTACCTAGTCGTAAGGTCTTCTACGACTAGGTCATAGTCGTAAGCTCTTCTACGACTAGGTCAGCCACGATCACCTTATGATCAATTAAACCTACAGACGAGTGGGTCCAATTGATTAAGGAATCCAAGCAGTCAATATGCGCTGTTATTCTGCGAAGTAATAGCGCTTAATACCCCATTATCTCCGGCCATTAACTGCCAGGCGGCGTGAAGGAGTCACTGCTCTGGTGATTACTGCCAATATGTGCCCATTACTGGACTTGATGAGGCGCCTCTTCAGCAGGGGAAAACGGATGTTCCTTCACGACTATATAAAGGCAGCGATTAGAGGAGATAGGGGCAATCGAATGAAGTCGTAGACACTCGCTACCAAGGACCATCGGGAAGACAAGCACTATCTCTGTAATAGTCTTAGTTTTTCTCCTGATTGTTCAGAGTACACTCAATACCATACACACACAGGAGTAGGGTTGTTATTCTCTCCAGAGAAGGCCCGAACCTGTATAAAAATACCTGTGTCAATCTCTCTGCGTGATTCCATTCTAGGAGACCCCCCGAATCAAACAATCTTTACGTAAGATCGGTTCTAAAACACTGACATCACTGTTTTCAAAAGATTTGTGGGTGCATGTTTCTTGTGAACTCAATTGTGTTATTCATCTCATGAGGTGCTGGTCTTACCATAAAAATCCCAGATGCAACACCTCTTTGGAAAATTGTGCTAGAGAATTTAATTTGGATGAGCGAGAATCGATTTGAATTTTTCCAAAGATTTTCGGTGAGCAGAATTGTTTTGGCCATAACTTTTGCATTGAGAATCCAAATCAATTGGTTCTTGTTGCTAAATTCTTTAAAAATCATGCTCTTGCTGCTGTAAAAATGTCAGAGTATTTGGAGAAAGTTTTCTGTGGAGTCCTTTTGGTTTTCGTCGTTCTTATCGGTTCTTTTCGCATTTTTTCGTTAGGTGCCGACGAGTGCGTTGATCCTGTGAGTGATCCCTTGTAGCATAGTGAACAGCCCCAGCAAGGCAAGCAGTTTGATCATATCCCGTTAACCCCATTACTTTTAAAGTCTAATACTTTGTTTAACTTGTATGTATGCATGCTTTTGTGTCAAAGTAATTTATCGTTTAGAGGTAGCTATTTCTATTGCATAGTTGCCCTTAAATTGTTATCCACTGCCACAAACCATAGGTTAATAATATCGCTGGTGAATTAGAGCCCGGTGATTTAATTATGCTCTTGTTTTGTCTTTACGGTGTCATACTTAGAATGCTTAGCTACCGGTAGAATTGGGCGGTTGTTGACATTATGTCGATGACCTTGATCACACAAATCTAATTATTATTCCATTATGTCCCGCACTTGTGCTTTGTTAATTTGTAAAGTCAAAACAAAACTGAAAATGAAAACTATTTGACTTGGGCACAATGGATGTTTGGTGTGATCTTATGGTGTGTGGAATGGTGCCTAAGTCCCCAAGGACCGAATTACTTGCGCCATTGATCCAAGAAATCTTGCGTGCTAACCACACGAGGGGGATATGGGACCCCTCTTGGCTAAGTATTTTGGGGGGTGTTAATTATGAGTCGATGGTGGTTAAAATGTTTTTATAGGGATTGGGAGCACCCGTAGTTGCTTAGGCTGGGCCGGTGTATCCTACCCTTTGGGTTGTCGCAGCTCTTAATTAGCATCATCCATTGGAAATGTCTCGTAGGACTTAGCCGTGCCGGTATACCAAAGGAAGTGTGCTTAATCTAGTGGCAAAAAGGCGGTCTGACGTGTGGGTACATTGGTAAACCCCTGCAGGGTTAAATCTATTCGAATAGCCTCGTCCTAGGTTATGGACACGCTTGGTTATTTTCCACAAGAATTAGACTACAACCTTTAATTAAAACTTGACATGGGTGGTATGAATGGGTAATTCATGCTATTGTTGTGGTGACTATTGGGTTAGTCACTTCCAGGATTGTTGTTGTCATCTATCTATTGTTATTATGTTATTGTCTCGTTGTTAATTGCAAATTAAAAATGAATTGCAAAACTGCTTTGAATCTATTTAAATATTGCAAATGAAAACTTGCTTTATGCTAAATGAGCCTAAAGCCTTCCACTTAAATAAAGCTGGCATGTAGCATATGTATAGGTCTGTTACCTTTACACGTCAGTCCTGCGAATATATTTTTGTACTCATTTGCTTTGTTTAATAACTTTGTTGCAGAGGAGGTAGAGCCCCAAGGGCTTTACTTTTGTGAGATGTGCGGTGGTTGGGAAGACTAGCTAGGCGGCCCGGTCGGTTGCCTTGTGGGCTAAAGGCAAACCTTGTGGCTCTCTTTTTGTTTATTGCCATTTTATGGCTTTTGCTTCCGCCGTGTTTATCTTTCTTAGTTGTTATTTGGCTGGTCGGCCCCTTTTGTAATAACTCTATGTTATGTATGTCTTTGTTTTAATCTAGTTCGTGCTTTGGTTCTATGTCTTGCATGATATTGATGCACGATTTTGTAAAAGGGTGTGTATACTGCATTTTTGGGAAGTATACACATCTCGAAGACACAGGTTATTTTGTTTGTGATGTTAGGGTCAATGGATGACTAAACATTACAAGCCAAATAAACCGGGGTCCTCACAATGTACCATTGTCTTGGTGCTTGTTTCAGGCCATAAAGACTTTTCTTTAGCTTGCACACATAGTCTTCTTTGCTCTTCTTAACAAACCCTTCAGGCTGCTCCATGTATATCTCTTCCTCCAAGTCTCCATGAAGGAAGGCTGTCTTCATATTTATTTGCTCAACCTCCAAGTTGTGACTAGCTGCAATGCTAAGAACCACCCGAATGGATGTCATCTTCACCACCGGAGAAAAGATCTCGTCAAAGTCAATTCCCTTCCTCTGGCCAAATCCTTTCACAACTAGCCTCGCCTTGTATCTTGGATGTGACGTGTGCTCTTCTTGCTTGATTCTGTAGACCCACTTATTCTTCAATGCCTTCTTGCCCTTTGGCAACTTCACCAGCTCATATGTATTATTCTTATACAATGAATCCATCTCCTCTTGCATAGCTTTCATCCACTCCTTCTTGTGCTCATCTTCAATTATACGCAAAGCACTCAGTTCTAAATCATCGGACAATAACACCACATAATCATCGAGGAATACCGCTAGAAGGTCGCACACTCGTGGATCGTCCGAGTGGAACTTCGGTATTGGTGGTTGTTGATCATGATCATCAAATTCAGCATCAAACTCGTGTTGCTGGGGAGCATTCTCACCACCTGTACCATGCACATCATCTTGTGCATCATCTGCAACATCGCCTTCAGCTTGTTGTGGAGCTGGAGCTGCAGGAACTGGGTATAAATCAACTATGCCTTGCTGTTGAGGAACTTGCACCTTTGCCTTCACAATATCCTCAATTGTCTGGTCTTCAACAAACACAACATCACGACTTCTGATAACTTTCTTTGCTATAGGATCAAGCAGCTTGTAGCCGAACTCATCCAAACCATAGCCAAGGAGTATGCACTGTCGTGTCTTTGCATCAAGTTTAGACCTTTCATCTTGAGGAATATGAATAAATACCTTGCACCCAAACACTTTCAGGTGATCATAGGAGACATCCTTGTTGTACCATACCCTGTTAGGAACATCTCCCTGCAAAGGATAACATGGTGAGAGATTAACAAGATAAACTGCAGTCATCAAAGCCTCACCCCAATAAGACTTTGGCAACCTTGCATGTGACAACAAGCATCGAACTCTCTGCACCAATGTCCTGTTCATCCTCTCAGCAACGCCATTTAGTTGTGGTGCCTTAGGAGGAGTAAATTGATGCCTAATTCCTTGCTCCTTGCAATATGCATCAAATGGCCCAATGTATTCTCCTCCATTATCAGTGCGAATGCACTTTATCTTCTTCTCAGTTTCTCTCTCAACTGAGGCTTGTAATTGCTTGAATGTACTCAACACTTGACTTTTGGACTTCAAGGGATAAACCCAAACTTTCCTGAAAGAATCATCAATGAAAGTGACAAAGTACTTAGCACCACCAATTGACCTTACCGACATCTTGCACACATCGGAATCCACCAAATGCAGCAACTCTGGCTTCTTGTGAGGAGGCTGACTTTTGAAAGCAACCCGATGTTGCTTCCCCACTAGGCAATCTGTACAACTCTTCAATTGCACACTTGAAATCCCTAACAAGAGATCCTTCTTCACTAGCACAGCCATGCCCTTCTCACCCATGTGCCCAAGCCTCTTGTGCCATAGAACACAAGGATCATCCTGTCCTAATGTATTGACAGAAACACAAGAGAGTTTAGCATGAACATGATACAAGAGTGAAACCATTTTACCTCTTGCAAATACCATGCTGCCCTTAGTGAGCTTGTACTGTCCATTTTCAAATCTGCTGGAATACTTCTCATTATCAAGCAATCCCACTGAAATTATGTTGAGCCGTAATTCTTCAACATGTCTCACAGACTTGAGAATTAGTAGTGTGCCATTAGCTGTCTCCAAATGCACATCTCCCTTCCCAATGATTTGAGCACGATTATTGTTTCCCATCTTCACAATGCCAAAATTACCAGCAACATAATTTGTGAAGAGCCTTCTATGAGATGTAGCATGTATGGTAGCACCACTATCAGGTATCCAAATCATATCATCATCACCTACAAGGTTGATGGTTGTATCATCAGAAACAACAGTGATCCTTTCTTCAACAGTGGTACCAATCTTGCCATCATCATTTTCAGCAATGACTACCATCATGTCCTCAACCGCTAAAGTAATGCGACCAACATCACTGTCACTATCTTGTTTCTGTGCCTTCTTCTTTTTCTTCTTGTTCTCCCGCTTGAGCTTTCGGCAGAACTTTCTAATGTGTCCCTTCTCGTGGTAGTGATAGCACTCAACATCTGAAAATTTTCCTCTTGACTTGCTTCTACTTTCAGCTGAATTTTTCGGACCTCAGCTCTTGCTTCTCCCCCGTGACTCGGTGAACAACACCTCGGGTTGTGAGGAGGAACTCTCCCTTTCAGCGAGTCTTCTTAACTCTTCATTTATCACTTTGGTTTTTATAAGATTCCAAGAGACAGTACCATTTGGAGCTGAATTGCACAAAGTGACTTTGAGAGTTTCCCAAGTATCCGGCAAAGAACCAAGTAGTAGCAAAGCCCTGACCTCATCATCAAATATGATGCCCATAGAAAATAGCTGATTTATAATGCCTTGAAATGCATTCACATGATCAGCCACAGAAGTATCATCTCGGTACCTCAAATACATCAATTGCTTGATCAAGAACATCTTGTTGGTACCTTCCTTCCTAGCATACAATTCTTCCAATTTCTGCCATAAGGAACGTGCATGTGTCTCATCACTGATATGGTTCAACACATTGTCATCGACCCACTGTCAAATGAACCCACAAGCTTGACGATGAAGTACCTTCCACTCATCATCAGTTTTGTCATCCGGCTTCTCGGTGGCAAATACTGGCTTGTAGTACTCTTTCACATAGAGCAAGTCCTCCATCTTACCTTTCTAAGCTTGGTAATTTGTACCATTCAGAGATATCATCCTGCTGATATTCACCTCCATCTTTCACTGCAAGACAATCACCAAAGCAAACACAAGCTCCGATACTACTTTATGGGTGCTAAACAATGCAATTACCAAAAGTTCAGCACCTCTACTTGTAGTGAACCAATGAGGATGGCTTCAACCAATAGATAAGCAACGGAATTAACAATAAGAATATGCACAAAGTGATACAGTGATTTACGTGGAAAACCTCCTCGATGTGAGGAGTAAAAACCACGGGGCTTGCACAGCCCACTCCCAAATCTTCCACTATAATCAACAATGGGTACAAGGAGTCTTCTCTAGAGCATCTAGAGGTACATTACAGAAGCAACAACATTATCAAGATGTAATCTTGATATCATCATCAACAACCATACACAATTAACAAGAGGTATACTAACAGCCAACCAGAGAAAATACAGTTTCTGTCCCCTTCGGTTATCAGCTCATATCTCACAAACCACAGATCCAAACTGCATGAAACTTGGCAGTAATGTGGATCCATAAGTCCCTAACAGACTGTCCAAATTGCTGCCAAATCAGACAATGTTTCACCACTCAAACAGAACTTCTACCAAATCTGCTCAGTACTGAATCTGCTGCTACCTGAACTGACAAAACCCCTCTCAAATCAGGTGTTACACTCAACCAATCCTCAATCCAACCGTACAAATCAAAGAGCTACGAGTCAGAAACTCACAAACCAAATTTGAGGCAGATCTAACCACATTTTCGACTCCGATCGACGTCTTGATGAAGACTGCGCAGGATCACCCGAGATGGAACAGAGCTCTTCTTCTCATTTTCTTTCTTGTCTCTTGTTTTGGTTGTGTGTATATGCTTCCTCTCTTCTTCTCCTTCCTTGCAGCAGCAGCTCAAGGAGATAGCTAGGGTTTTTCTTTCCCTCTCTAAAGAGAAGGCATCTCAACCATTCATTCTTAGGATAATCAATGGTTGTTATTTCTTAGGCTTATAGGCTAAGATGGGTCTTCATATGGAGGGATAGCCTAACATATACACCAACCATCTCCCTCGACGGGCGAGACGGCTTCGGCAGGTGCGTGCCATCCTCTAGTGACATGGTCCGGCGGCGTGTGGAAGTCTCGGCAGCAGCTTTGCGCGGTCGACCTCGGTGATGTGTGGTGCAGCTCGGCAGGTACGACGAGGAAGTTGAATACTGCCGAGATAGACGCCGGCATGCACGCGGGCGTCGGTGAACCTCCTGGCCTGCAAGCGCGGGTGTGGATGGCGCGGACGTGGTCTAGGCAAGGTCGTTGATTGTTGCGACCTCCTCGACGGCGTGGCCGCGGGCTCCCTGACGACGAGGTCCGGAGCGTCCAGTCCGCAGACTCCTTGAGCAGCTAGTGTAGGCGTCGACGGCATCCTCCTCGACATCGACATGTCCATTACCCGGCGGAACCACGACCATGCTAGATCGTGCCAAATGAGACAGGGAGAGAGAGATTAGTTATGTGATTTTTACCATCGGGGGAAGCACGCCATTACCTTGTTCACGTGGCTCCTTCCTCTATTGGCTTCTTGTTCCTGGCTTCTTCCTCCTTGCGTTGATGACTTGTGGATGGAAGGTGTTGGCTTGATCGCTCTCTACTCCTTGCGCGCGTGTGCTGGTTGAGGCTTCGTGTAGCATAGCAGGTGGTTCCCCTCGGCCGGACCTCCGCGCGTGTCCGCCTGGGCGACGGCCTTCGTGCGCCGTGCTCCTCTTCGTACCCTACTGTGCACGGCGCCTCCGGCCTTGTACACCGCTTCTGATCGATCATGGGTGCCATGGCCGCCGGTGTCGGGCTTCTCCTTTCATGGCGTTGGTGATATGGGAAACTTCCATTTTCCCATATCAGTCATGCACGAGGAACTCGAGCGTGTACAGATCACCAACCCTTTTGCCCTGGCCAATCGTGCATTTATCACTCATTCTCTCCACGCGGCAAGAGTAGGGTTCAAATGTTACCCTCGCGGAACGCTCTCTGGTAAGCTGGCTCACCGAAACGAGGAGCCTCCGCAGGCCGTGCACATAGCGGACTTTGTCAAGCCATATCGGACCCATTATGGACCCCTGTCCAGTTACCGGGAGAGGCGTCCCACTTATTCCGACTGCGATTTAGTAGCTACCACTTGCCAGAATATCTTCTTCGATCACTAAGTTGTAGCCAGAGGAGTAACTCTCAGTTAAGCTGCAAAGAGTGAATATCATGACTACTTGCGCTAGCTGATACACTAGATATATGTACACTTGTGGTTGGTTGTCATGTGCATCTAAGTTGCAATTCATGCAAGACTAACCGATCAAATGGCTCAATTTTCCCAAAATAAGTCAAAGTGTAACTATGCTAGCTAAAGAGTGAATTGGGCACAAATAAACATAACATATACAGCAGGTAGCAAATCTGTGGCAATGTTACTGGCCTTAGCAATCTGCACATCCATTTCTATTTTTTTTGGAGAAATTATGACAAATCACTATGCATAGATAAAGTACCTTCCTCTACAGTGCCAAGTGGTGAAAATATGTTTTTAAGTTCTTCCTCTACCGTGTAAAATGATAACCGTACAAAACCCCAACAGGAATGAACCGATGTTACATGTGGTAGCTCCATTACAGAATTAGAAAACAACATTAGACAAAATTGTACAGATTCAATGTGCATAAATGGTAGAGCATCTATGGCAATGTTATAGATTCAGTGTGCATAAATCGTACAGATTCAGTAGCATTCATAGCCCGGTAGACAAGAACAAGTAGGAGTAGGTGAGTAGTGACAGATTCCATTTGGACCACACAAAGCATGAATATTGCATGGTTGAGACAACGCAACCCAGAAACAAACCATCTCCCATCCGAGCTATTCAAGTGTAGATTACGAGTGTTAGAAATTTTCCTTCTCTTCAATTCAACTCCACGGTCTTGACTTGCCCTGTCTTCGGTTACGTCTTCATGCAATGGGCAGCAACACCGCTGCACCCGGACCTTGGTTCCTTTGGCGTCTTCACGTGATTGGTCTTCACGTATACTAGCGGCAGACCTGACCCTCTGCCATCTTGACTTCACGTGAAGCTTTTTCTTGAGGAAAGCACCTCCCTTTTCTTGGTGGAGAGAGCACTAACCCAAAACGCATACACAGAGAACACAAACTTTGTTCTTTTCTTATTTCTTCACCTCTTTTTTTTGTGTCCTTACATGGCACTAGACCCATCCTTTTATACCCTACGCATACACACACAATTTGGAGACAGAAACTGTAAGGACCCGGAATATTGGAATTTATGCCGAATTAAGAATCATACTTAAAGCATAAGTCTTAATCAAGAACAACCGGTCCTTAATTAAAAATTATACTAGAAGCATAATTCTTAACAAGTTACAAATCCAACATTCAGGTTCCCGGATATGTGCCTCATGTTAACTCCCAGAATCAGCTGTTAACATACACATATCCTTACAACATTATATCACAAGCATGTACGATTAAAATATACATACACAGCTATCATATATACATATCGGTAAAATTTTACAGCGGAAACATTTAGTAAACAAGAAACAGAAGCAGAAATAAGAAAATAAACTTTCCAGTGGAGCGCCACAACCCAAGGGCAACTTGACTGGGATTAAAGCCGAAGAACCAACGCAATCGTCTCAACTTGAAATATTAATTAGAACGGCTTCACCTGCAACAAGTGGACAATTTCCACTGAGTACGGAAGGTACTCAGCAAGACTTACACAAACTACTAAAATGAAGTGTTTGATAGAACCTATACAAAGGATTAGAATTGATATATGCATAAGGTTAACAACAGGTTGGTCATAATGGTTCAATTTGTGTAAAGCAATACAACTTAACCTACCATTTCTAAATTTTTATAAAGCAGTTTAATAAATCAATTTGGACTAAAACAGTAAATAAATGAGACATAATCATAAACAGTAACATTAACAAAAATGACTGAAACCATAAACAATAACATTAACAAAATGGCTATTTACTACCAAAACGATGCATGACACCAATCATGCCGAACCAACACCCATAACCAAAATTTGATTTCCAAAATCTATACAAAGCGCTATTCAATCCAAGCGTTGTCCGTAACTGTGGACACGGCTATTCGAATAGTTTTAAACCCTGCAAGGGTGTACATCTTTACCCACACGACTTAGTTAGCCCGTAGCCCCTAGGATAATAGCACACTGCCTTTGGTATGCCGGCCGGGTAAACTAAGATTTGGTATTTTTCAACAAGTTAACACTATTGAGTTGGACAACCCATGTGAGACTGATCCCGCTTAAACAATGACTGATAGCATCTATTCAACCGGGGCCCACATGTTGTGCTTGGGAATGCCGACCCAATCAATTAAATGCTAACGTGCTCACTACACATATTAGACCATGATCGGGGCCCACGAAGAATGCGTACATGCGATGGAACACATCTCGCCCTCACCCTTCTAAGAACATCGATATCGATATAAACTCCACATGGCATACGACACGGCCGAAGACTTAAGCATCTATGCCATATGAAATCAATACACATGTCCTTACTCTCTGTTTCCAACTCAATAGAATTAACCCTTTACTTAACCAAACAGCGCCCATACACTGTGTGTGAAAGTACGTTGGGGCTTGAATTGTCTAGTCAATGTTCAGTCCTTAATCAACCCAGACAAGACAACCACATTTCCCAATTCTCGTGCACTAAGGCACCCTCACTAGCATCCACTTGTCCAGATTTAAATTCAGCTTATCAAACGAAATTTGAATTCATTTCTGATTTAAATAAACTGAACAAAGAATCAAAATAAATAAAATTCATTTGTTGTTCCCATGTTTGACAAGATAAACTTGTCAAACACTACCGTTCTATGGACTGCATGGCTAAGTAGATTTTTAAACTAAATATTGTAACACAAAACACTACCTTAGGTTGAGTGTATGATCCAATTTAAGGTAAGCCACAAGTTCAAGTTGTAACTACTTAAGGACACATCACAAATAATTTTAGAAAATTGCATGCAACAAAGATATCCTTGTGTTTTGTAAATCTCTGAGTTCAAAAGATTGGGATCAACATGATGCGAGAGGATGCTTGCCTCAGTAGAAGTCCACTCGTTCACTCTTGTAGGCGTAAATGTTCATTCCGCATAATTTATAATCTAGAGAGAAAATACAATAGCGAATAAACACCGATAAAATCGAGAAATCCAAAATGCTCAAAAGGCATGATAATTACATACTAATGAGGTTATGATTCTAGATGTATTTAGGTATGGATTTTAATTTAATTAAGAGTTCAATTTCTTATGGACTTGCTAAATTTAATTCAATTTCTGGGATAAATTTAATAACTGATAATATCTGGAGTTTAGGTGATATTGTTTTCCTTAACAGGATACCTAGTACTCACAACACTCTCTAGGCATTCTATGTATACATCTACGATGATCATACAGTCAAAATTAATCCTCTTATATGTTTTCTTATCAATTAATCTTTGAAAGTCTTAACAAGTATTCAAAAGAATAGCTTATCTCATTATCTTTCTAATTACTAAGATATTATTCACACATGAATGAAAAGACAGCAGCTTCATGAATTTTAACTTGGCTAAGTTTGTTTTAGTTAACCTAATTAATGCTTATTCTCTAAATGATTAGCCTTAGTTAGTTTAAGGACTAAAGTTCAATGGACCAAAAAGCTGCTAATAACAAAGTTTTAGAAATACCTTAAGCCTACTGCCATTTGGCCAAAATCAGACAACCACAATTAATTTTTATCTAAGCTCCAATTATCTAGCTAGTTTAAACACCTTAAATGATTTACTAATCACTAAGCTATTTGGCTTCCTAATTTGACTATATTACATATTAGAATGCTGCTTACTAGGTGATGATCAAAAAGATCAATTAAGATTATTAACACCTCTAACTATTAAATTAACATTGCCATTTGCCTATCAACAAAACTGATTCTTTTCAGATTAGCTAATTTAGTGGAGTGACCTTCACAACTAAACACAATATAAAGCATTAAATCTTCCTTTACTATTTAGGTTTCACAACAGGGGTGAGTTGATTGCCTTATGTTATTGTTCTGAAAATTTAACTTCATAATGGATTTTCATGTTTAATTTTCAGATTTGGCTACTTCTTTTAGATAGCTTAAGTACTCAAAAGACTAAGTGAATTGAAAACATTTCTAATTATTGAATTAACCATGTTATAATTCTACTTTTTCAGATTACTATTCATGCATATATATATAACAGCAGTTTTTCAGAACTAAAGTTCTATTAGTTAATCTTCTTTCAATTTAAACTTTCAATTTGTTAACTCAATTTACATTCACATTTTTAGCTAGAAGGAAGAAGGGTGGGCTTTATAATTAGTTTACTCACAAAATAACCTTTTCATCACATTACTATTTATTCCTTTGTTCATTTATTTTAACCAAGTCTTTGTTATAGAACTGAAACTTAACTTTTCCACTAATTCAAACATTATTTGCTAATTACCTTTAGGTTACTGTTCAAGCATTAAAATGCTAATATAGAATCCTATCAACTCAAACTCTAGTAGCTAATTTAATTATCTATTTGCTAATCAAATTTTCAGTGATCAAATAATTAAGCATAACACTTAGTATAAAAGGATTAGTCATTTTAACAGGAAACATATGTTGTCAGTTTACTGAGCCTACCACAGGACATTTTCTAAATTGAACAGCTACTATCTATCTCATATTAATTCAATCCTTCAACTTTTTGCTAGATTAATTAGGTGACCTAACAACATTTACAAGATTTGGTAACATAGGTTGGTCTAACAAAATAGTTTTACTGACAATTCAAATCTTCAACTGAATATCTTTTCTGTTCATCCATTTCAACCAAAGTACTGTTACAACTCTGACAACTAACTTTTCCACTAAATCAACCATTTATTTGCTAATTATCTTTGAGTGAACAATTAGTCATTTAACAGGTTAATTAACAACTATATTAAATGTCTTACAAATTTGGACCCACATATCGGTGAGTGAGAGAGAAAGAAATACAAAGAGAGTTATACCCATAAACATAGGGGTTCACCTGAAACTAACCATTGAAGATATATGGTAATTTACATTATCAGTTATCAGTCACCTTACCAACCAATTTAGGTTTGACCTTCATCAAGATGACCTCTACTGTTATTGATGATTGAAGTTTTCACAAAAGTCAAACACTATAATACTTAACCGAGCTAATTGTTCAACCATCTATTTCACTAATTACATTTCTTTCAGAGTGGTTAATTGAATCAAGGTATTAGCAATTTCATTAACCTCCTGTTAGATTCTTATACCTAATCACCTAACAGGCTGAGGGCTTACTGCCACTAATCACAGCTATATGGTTAAAACCAATCATCCAACTATCCATTTCTTACTAACCCAAGGTCCTAATTCAATCACAGAACTCTTAGGTAGGGAATCAATAAACTTTCTATCTACCTGTTTAAGATTGTCACTAGCCTGATGTCATTTGCATCATTCAATATTAACACATACACATAGAGGGAGCTGGAGGCCTAGAGCTGAACCATGTAGAGCAGAGGAGCATCAGGGGCGGCTCGGCAGCTCATGCCGCCAACATCAGAGCGGCGAGGAGGAGGAAAAACCGGGCTGGCGCTACAGGGGTAGGCCAATGAGGGCGTCGTCGGTGGAGGCGAAGACGGTGGTGCCGGCACCGTGCTAGTCGGCCTCGAAGTCGTCATGACATGTTGGTGGAGGTGGAGGTTGAGAAGGAAGGTGGGGTGGTGTTTGGGCGAGTTGACCCAGCTAAGGCGCCACCGGAGCGATGGCGCGGCTGGGGCCGAGGGAGACGGCGGCGACGGTAATATCGACGGAGCCATCGGGGCCAGGGAGCCGGAGGAGGCGGTTGGTGTCGGGCGAGGAGCGGCAAGCACGCCGAGGACGACGAGCCGAAGGTGCGGCGGCGCAAGGACTCCGGGTGGCGGGGTGGAGGTGCTGAGCTTGTGGTGGAAGCGGCGTCTGTCGCGCGCAGCGTGAGGAGGACGGCGTTGGAGGCGATGCCGACCATGGAGCCGAGGCGCAGCGGAGGGGAGGAAGGCGGCGGCGGCAGTAGCATCGGCGAACCCACGGGGACCGGGCGAGGCGGTTCAAGACGGCGCCAGGGCCTAGAGGCATGGCGGCGGCGTGAGTATGGCGACTTTGGCGGCAGCGTGGAGGGTGTGGAGGCTGAGGAGGCGGCCGACGGTTGGGAGGCGCCCGAGCCGCGAGGGCGGGCGGGCGGATGGGGAGGAGCTCGGGTGGTGGTGCAGATCCAAGTCGGTGGCGGCCAAGCCGAGGCCGGCGGGGAGGGGGTCGGACGGGGAGCGAGAGGCGGTGCGGCAGCAGAGGGGAGCAGCAGGCACCCTGACCGTCGTGCAAAGCGTGGTCTGACCGGCAAATAGACGGCGGTCTGACCGGCGTAGTGAGAGCGGTCTGACCGGTGCTGTCCAGAGGCACTGTTCCAGATCTGAAACCAAAACGAAAAATGATCTAACTTTTGATATACCCGATTAAACTCAACCAAATTTGGAACACACCTCCCTAAGGCTATCTGGGACCTGTTCCAAGTGACGATTGAGTAGATCCACGTCAAAGTTTAGATCTTTTTCAGATTGAACGCAGATTGGTTAAAAACCGAGCAAAACACGAAATATGATCTAAAGACTTGCTCGTGGGTGATTGATGATCTAGATGATCCTAGATAGGTTCCCACATGTCATAGCAAGTTAGATCAAGGCAGTAAAGCAATCAAAAACTCGAGGATCAATGAGATAGCCAAAATCACCAAATAGAGAGAAGGCAAGCAAATGAACTCATCTTGGATTGATTTGATAAAGTATCGATTACAGCCACTCAACGAGGAACGATGAATGATTAACGATACACATGGACACGAGATCAAATCATCTCTCTCTCTCTAGAACCCTAACCTCCACTAATCCTTCCCTAAGCACCTAAGCCAAAATTAGGGTTTACAAGCATGAAAGGGTTGAGGGGGTGCAGCCACCTCCCTCCTCTATTTATAGTGGAGGCCTAGACCTTCTAGAAGAGTAACCCTAATGGGCTCCCGTTAAGGCCCACACACAAACGGGTCACACACGCACGCTTCTCAAAGCGCCTGTCTTCATCTCTTGACCTAATCCGCTTCACCTTGCGCCATCTTGCGCCGTGAGTTGGCAAAAGGTCACCAAGGCGGTATTTGGTAAAATTACCAAAATACCCCTTCTCGATCTTTTCCAAGACCGAGTCCCATCTTCGTGAAGCACCTCCCATGCTTCGCCACGTGTAGGTTGATCCAGCGGCTCTCATCATGTCGGCAAGTCTCTCCCATCCGGCTCCCACCAGAACCACCATGGTACTTGCACCGACCCCCGCACCGCTTGATCCAACCAGTCGCACCGAACTGCCCGTTCGGTCACCTTTGTCCATTCTGCGCCACGCTTGACTCCATTGACCTCACCCGGCATCCCCGATCGTTCTGGACCTCAGCTCTCCAAGCCTAGTCCCGATCATCCTCGCCGTTGACCGTCGTTGGCCTCCAAGCAAGCTGCACACCAATAGACAAAGAAATCGAGTCCGGGAACAAGTTCTTCACAACTTGACCCACGTTAGTCAAAACATGCATCATGCAACACATATGCCATGAAACCCATGAACTTGACCTAACCCCACACTCATTGCCACCAGTTGGCCAACGAGACAAGTGAAAACCGGTCAGACCGCCATTTTAGCCGGTCTGACCGCCCCTGGGACTTAGCCAAAATCCCAATCGAGACACTGCCGGTCTGACCGCCACAATGGCCGGTCAGACCACCAGCACAAGGCCGGTCTAACCGCCAGCCCAAGGCCGGTCAGACCGCTCCCTGCCTGACAGCAAACTTACCTTTGACGAAAACGCGTGTTTCGACAAACCGTAAACCACATTGCCAATTGTAACATCATCCTAAGATCTCAGGCATATCCCCATGATATCCACAATCTCCCCCTTGATGAACACATTAGCAATCTCTCAGAAAAAGCAAGTTTGAGGTTTGAAATTAAAATACTCAACGTTTTCGCACAAAGGCTCAACTTGGTCCAAATGCAAGAGAAAGCACAGGAAATGACCAAGCTGGCTTCAGAATAGCAAGGGCAAGTGAGATACAGCAAAAGAAAGCAAGAAGGCTTCCAATTCCAGAGAATCGACAAAAATCTCACTTAAGGTCCATATGAAAGAACAATTGTTCGATATGACCTTTGATCATTGTGAGGTTGCACGAATTGCAATTCAAGTTCAGAAGTAGCAATAAGCCCACAAGAATGCAAATAAGAAACTCCCCCTCACTATGATCCTCAAATTTCAAATTCTCCAAAATTTTAATTCTTCTCTAAATAGCTTTAATTCTTCTCCAAATAGCTCCCCCTCGTAACTCCCCTTTTTCAACCATCTTCTCCCCCTTTGACAATGGAGTCATCAAGGAATCACGCCTTCCTCTCGTCCAGAGATAGCAAATGCAGAATGAGGAAAAAGCATAAGAAGGAGCATGCATGAAATGCAATGGAGTTGCTTCAATTTTTTTTGTATTTTTCAATTTTTGATTACAAGAAGCTTTGGAGATTACCCAAAAGAACGAGCTAGCATTTCCAATATTGCATATGACATATCAAGCCTAACAGCGCTAGCAAGATCATGTTAAGACATATATATCAAAGCTAAGCTCGAAGGCTCAATGTAAAGCAATGAATTTTATCAATTTAAGCAAAGCTTCAAATTCAGCAAGTTCATCAACAGGGATCCTAAAATGATAATGGCCTTGTCAAAATATCAATGTTAGATCAAAAAGCTAACAAAGACCATATTAAGAGACAAACAGGTCCTGAAATGAATCATTTTGCTTAAATTTCTCAAACGCCCATTTTTCAACATTTTTCATTTGCAATGAATATAGAAGTTGACTAATGGTCTACCTTAGTGACAAGATACTGGACTAGGAGCCATCCACAGACTCATCCTAAGTTTCGACCAGAAGTTGATTAAAGGTATATCTCAGTGAAGAAGATCCTGGACTAGGAGTCATCCACAAACTCTTCCTAAGCTTCTACCAGGGCGACAAATCTTGAGGTTCATGTCAGATTTGACAAGCAGTCCCCATGAGATCGTCTGGATCATCAAACTATCTCCAAGTTCATGTCTATGACATGCAGTCTCGTAAGAATAGTTTGGCACATTTTAAGCATAAGACAATCTTTAAATTGATTTTCATTTTTCATTTGGCACAAGAGCAGTTTTAGATTCTTAGAAGCACAAGTAGCTCAAGTAATGATCAATTTTAGATTAAAGAGCTAACACAGCAATTTTGACAGGGCCAATGTCACAAAAGGAGCACTATTGCGCAACTAACTAAAACATCCATATATTGCAGTTTTTAGTTCAAGTTGTTTTAGTGTTCTAGCTCAACAGCAAAGACTTAGCTACACATGTGAAAGCATGATAACTAGACATGGCATTGAGCAAGAATTGAGATACTAAAGCTCCAAAGGATAATAAGCAAAGCTTCATCAATTTTAAAAGATAAGAAGAAAAGCTTATATTACAATGCATCTATTTGGATTTTTCATATGAATGCAATATGATACAATGAGATGCAAGAATAGCTCAAAAAGCCTAAAAAGATCAAAAAGATCAACAAGTTCAAAAGAAGATCAAATAAAAGATCAAAAGAACAAGAAAAGATCAGAAAAGATACAACTCCCCCTCAAACCAACCCATAGGGGTAAATTACCCCTAACTCGCTCCTTAAGGTGGCAAACCTTGTTGGGTCTAAAGGCTTGGTGAGGATATCGGCTAACTGAGCCTCGGACTCCACAAAATGCAGCACAATATCACCTTTCTCGACATGGTCTCTAAGGAAGTGATAGCGAATGTCTATGTGCTTGGTCCTAGAATGTTGCACTGGGTTTTTAGCAATGTTAATAGCAAAAGTGTTATCACAGAAAAGAGGAACACTAGCAAAATTTAACCCAAAGTCCTTAAGAGTGGACACCATCCACAAAATCGACTCTGACAACTAGCGGCTGACTACATATTAAACTTCAGAAGATGGATTGTGCAACAGAGGACTGCTTCCTAGAAGACCAAGATACAAGAGAAGTGCCTAAGAAATGACATGTGCCAGAAGTGCTCTTCCTATCTAGTCGACAGCCCGCAAAATCAGAATCAGAAAACCCCCGAATGGATAATGAAGAAGAACAAGAATACCAAATGCCATACTAAAGGGTAGAATGTAAATACCTGAAGATGCGCTTAACGGCTTGGCGATGTGAAGTCCTCGGTGACGCTTGAAACCTCGCGCAGAGACAGACCGCGAAGTGGATGTCCGGTCTTGAGGCCATCAGTGCGAAGGAGCCGATCATCTTTGCGGTACTCGCGTTGATCCACGGCTTCTCCTTCCTCATCTGGATCCAAAGCAGTCGAAGTCGCCATGGGAGTGGCGATCGACTTGCAGTCACCCATATCGAAGCGCTTGAGCAGATCCTTGGTGTACTTCATCTGATGGATGAAGATCCCTTCCTTGCATTGCTTGATTTGTAGCCCCAGAAAGTAGTTGAGCTCACCCATCATACTCATCTCAAATTCCCTGGACATGGTCTCAGAAAAACTGGAAACAAGAGCATGAGAGGAACCACCAAAGATAATATCATCAACGTAAATCTGAACAAGCAGGAAGTCATTGCCATGCCTAAGAATGAATAGAGTCTTATCAACTTTTCCCATTTCAAAATCATTCTTAAGCAGAAAGGTCTTAAGTCTATCATACCAGGCTCTAGGGGCTTGTTTAAGACCATACAAGGCTTTAGATAACTTAAAAACACGATCAGGGTGCTTGGGATTCTCAAAGCCAGGGGGTTGCCTAACATACACTTCCTCCTCAATAAAACCATTCAGAATGGCACTCTTAACATCCATTTGATGCAACCTAAAACCTTTAGATGTAGCAAATGCAAGCAAGATGCGAATGGCCTCAAGTCTAGCAACAGGAGCGAAGGTCTCATCAAAATCTAACCCCTCAACTTGGCTAAAACCCTGAGCTACCAACCTAGCCTTGTTTCTAACCACAGAACCATCCTCATTTTGTTTGTTTTTAAACACCCAACGGGTGCCAATTACATTATGACCACTAGGAGGTTCTACAAGGTTCCAAACTTTATTTCTTTCAAAATTCTCTAACTCCTCATGCATGGCATTGACCCAACTAGCATCAGATAAAGCATGTGATATATCTTTGGGTTCAAAAGAAGCTACAAATGCAGAGTGAGAGAAAAGATTCGGATCATGATACTTGGGGCGAGTGACTCGCTCATGGAGATTACCAATCATCTGATCCGGAGGGTGTTGCTTTTGGATGTGCAAAGGAGCACCTGGGGGAGATAGCATCTCCTCAACCTCCGCAGGTACTGTTGATGAAGAGGATGCAGCAGGAGCCTCAATTGGAGGTGAAGCAGTCGTCGCAGGTTTTGGAGCTTGGACAGGAGCATCAGCAACAGGTGGGAGAGCAGTATCAAGATCATCCTCTTCTTCTTCAACAAAAATACTCTCTGTCACCTGTAAGTCACCTGAAACATCGGATCTAGCTCCAGGGCTAGTCTCATCAAAAGTGACATTGCATGTCTCCTGGACAATGTTAGTTTCAACATTAAAAACCCTAAAACCCCTCGAATGAGCAGGATAACCTAGAAATAAGCCATCATAAGTCCTTGATTCAAATTTATCTAAGTTTCCTGTCTTGAGAATAAAACACTTCGATCCAAAGACTCGAAAGTGAGAGACAGAGGGTTTTCTGCCAAACCGAAGCTCATAAGAAGTCTTGCCCAAAGACGGTCTCAGAAAGACACGATTTGAAATATGGCAAGCTGTAGCAATGGCTTCGGCCCAAAATCTCCTCGGAGTGCTATACTCATCTAGCATCGTCCTAGCCATCTCGACTAGGGTCCTGTTCTTCCTTTCCACAACGCCATTTTGTTAAGGGACGTGTGGAGAAGAGAACTGGTGCTCAATACCACGCTCAGCACAAAAAGAAGCAAAAGAGGTATTCTTGAATTCCGTGCCATTGTCACTGCGGATCGCTCTCAAGGCACCAGGAAGTTCAGAAGCCCAACGAAGAATAAGATCATGAAAATGATCAAAAGCCTCATCCTTCGAAGCAAGAAAGAACACCCAAGAGTATCTCGAAAAATCATCGACTATGACAAGAATGTACCAATTGCCACCGACTGACCGAACCCTAGCAGGACCAACAGTATCCATATGAAGCAACTGTCCCGGTCCGTCAGTCATGACCATAGTCAATGAAGGGTGTGAGGCGGCAACTTGCTTGCCATGCCTACAGGGCGCACATACAGCATCCTTGACAGCTTTGAGTTTAGGCAAGCCTCTCATGAGATCAAGGCCACTAACTCGTGTCAGATGATCAAAACCAATGTGCCCCAAACGTCGGTGCCAAAGCCAGATATCAGAAGAAGAAGCAATTAAGAACTTTAAGGATCCGGCAAGAGATTCAGAAAAATCAGCTTCAAAAATTCTACCAACTCTAGAAATCCCAAAAACGAGCTCACCAAAAGAATCAAGCACCCGACAAGCGTTCTTTTTAAATCTAGTCTCATAGCCGTCATCGAGAAGCTGTGAGACAGAAAGGAGATTGTACCTTAGTTTGGCCACAAGAGCGACGTCCTTGAGAATGAACTTATCGTTCACCCTGATCGATCTAGTTCCTTCGATCCGCCCTTGTGAGTCATCTCCGAAGGTGATGAAGTCATCACCCGTCGCCCGCGTGAAGGAAGTGAACCATCTTGAGTCTCCGGTCATGTGACGTGAACAGCCGGAGTCGACGAGCCACGTGTTCTTCCTCCTTCCGCGGAGATCCTGAAAATCAAGGCACAAAAGATCGATGTGTCTCAATACTGGGGTTAGTTAAAATAGACTTGGGAACCCAGTACTGAGACACATGTCTGCGAGAAGTATGCAAAGCAGAACGAGTGTCCTTGATCCTAGTTGATGTTCTATCACGAGCAATGGTCACATAAACATGAGATGCATTCTGTCTAGGAACATGATGATGATGAGCATGTGCAGCAAAACCTAGACCAGTTTTCTTCTTCTCTACATGACCATGTCTCACAAAAGCTCTAGGTTGATGAAATGAAGTTCTAGCATGATTATTAGCATTTTTTAACCTACGCCAACAGAACTCAACCAAATGTCCACTCTTCTTGCAATAGGTGCAATGGTATTTGGTACCACTGGGAGAAGCACCTTTTGACTCAAAAGAAGGTTGGACAAAACCTGCAGATTTGAAAGCAGTTTTGGCAGGTTGGGTTTTGAATTCAATTAAGCCATTTTCCAAGACCTGAATGACCTTAGTCTTGGATTTGTCCTTGGCAGAGTTGTATCCTAAACCTTGTTTCTTATAAGGAGTTCTAAACTTGTCAAGAATCATGTTTAATTGCTTTTCACCACTAAATAATCTTTGTAATGTATTCTCTAGATAAACATTATCCTTCCTAAGATCTACACATGATTGACAAGTTTTAGGTTTAGTAGCTTTTGCAAGTCTCTCCTTATAATCGGCAACTTCAAGCTTAAGAGCAGGACATGAAGTACAAGTAGCAGAATTAATACTGTCATTAAGCTTGGCATATTTCACTCTGGCTGCTTCTAAGATGTCTTTAATTTCACGTTCACGTTCTAAGCATAGAGAGCAAGAGTGAGAATCGACGGGTTCAGGAGCAACCAAAATGCTAGACTCTAAGCATCTAAGACATGGAGCAGATTTGACCTCAATTAGCTCAGTCCTAGCATTTTCAAGTTGATGCAAAGCAGTGTCATGAGCAGATTGAAGTTTAGACAGTTCAGAGTGCAAAACATGGCAAGATGAACATTCATCAACATCTAGACTCTTAGCATTCACAAGCTCTACTTTCAAATTCTTAACTTGTGACTCTAGATCCTTGTTCTTAGCCATGGTGAACTCTAAAGCTTTATCCTGACTAAGCAGTTGCTCATACATGTTATCGCATCTAGCAGAAAGTACATCATAAGACGGAGGTACCTCATCGTCGTCGTCGGCGTCGATGGAGTCGGCCATGAAGCACATGTCGGTGAAGTTCTTGGTCTTCCCTTTCCTGTCTTGAGGTGGCTCCTCCTCCTCCTTGTCCTCCTCGCTCCCAGAGTCCACATCGCACATGGATTGATCTCCAAAAGCGGCAAGTACCCGGTGAGCAGCCTTCATCAGCTTGGCGGCTTCAAACTTAGATTTGCTTCCTTGAGGCTTCTTCCAAGCTGGCTTTCCCTCCTTGTGGTTGCCTTTACCCTTCAGCTTGGGGCAGTTGGCCCGGATATGGTAAAGCTCACCACACTCGTAGCATGTCACAGGGCCACCTCTTTTTTTGTTTCTCACATTGTTGTAGGCCCGTGTGAATTTCTTGACTAGGAGAGCTAACTCAGGCTCAAGAAGACTCTCAAGATCCTCTTCATGAATAGCAGATAAACAGGCAAGAGAAAAACCTGAAGAGGACTCAGAGAAACCATCAGAAGCTCTAGAAGAAGGATCAGCCATCAAAACCATGTTATCCTTCTTAGGAAGACTACCTCTCTTAATCTCATGAGTCTTGAGCTTGCTATAAAGCAGCTCCAAAGTGAGAGTAGAGAGATCGACGTTCTCCTCTATGGCAGTAGCCTTCATCTCCCACTCCTTGGTGTTGATTGCAGCTAAGAGATGGGTGGCATTCTCAGACTGAGAGTACTCAATGTCAACAGCTCTCATCTGATTGATTACTTTGTTGAAGCGAGTAAAAACGTCATCGATGCTCTCGCCAGGACGCATCTCGAACTTGTTATACTTTCGCTTGAAGACCGTTTGGCGCACTTGCTTAACTTGGGACGATCCCTCATGATAGGTTTCGAGGGTGTTCCAAATCTCATGTGCGGTCTCCAAGTTGCAGATCCTATCATACTCCTGTCTACCAAGCCCAGCATATAGGAGGTTCTTTGCCTTGTTTTTGTTAGCCAAAAGTATTGCCGAAGCTTGCGTAGCAATCTCAGGCAAAACGAGCGGAGCTCGAACAACCTCCCATATTGCTTGTCCTTCGCTCTGAAGGAAGACACGCATGCGATTCTTCCAATAGGCATAGTCGAGCCCATCGAAGATGTGCGGCTTGGTCGAGTACTTCTCTATCGCCAAGTTCAGTGACCGGTTAAAATCAAGATTGAACTAACCGGGCTCTGATACCACTTGTTGGACCGAAAAGGCGACTAGAGGGGGGTGAATAGGAGCACGCTCACTTTTTCACAAAATATGGATTCAACGCAAATTTCACTCCAATAGCTATGAGAGCTATGAAGATCAATAAACTAGCACAGCGGAAAGCTAGGATTGAATCCAAACTAAAATCCCCAAAGCAAAGAGCAAAATAGCACCAAAACTCAATGGGCGGTCAGACCGACGGCTTCTGGAGGTCGAGGCCGAGTCTTGATCGACCGTCGTGCAAAGCGCGGTCTCGACCAAGCAAATAAACGGCGATCGGCCGGCGTAGTGAGCGGATCGACCGGTGCTGTCGAGAGGCCTTGTTCGAGATCTGAAACCAAAAGCAACGATCTAACTTTTGATATACCCGATCAAACTCAACCAAATTTGGAACACACCTCCCTAAGGCTATCTGGGACCTGTTCCAAGTGACGATTGAGTAGATCCACGTCAAAGTTTAGATCTTTTTCAGATTGAACGCAGATTGGTTCAAAACCGAGCAAAACACGAAATATGATCTAAGGACTTGCTCGTGGGTGATTGATGATCTAGATGATCCTAGATAGGTTCCCACATGTCATAGCAAGTTAGATCAAGGCAGTAAAGCAATCAAAAACTCGAGGATCAATGAGATAGCCAAAATCACCAAATAGAGAGAAGGAAAGCAAATGAACTCATCTTGGATTGATTTGATAAAGTATCGATTACAGCCACTCAACGAGGAACGATGAATGATTAACGATACGCATGGACACGAGATCAAATCATCTCTCTCTCTCTCTCTAGAACCCTAACCTCCACTAATCCTTCCCTAAGCACCTAAGCCAAAACTAGGGTTTACAAGCATGAAAGGGTTGAGGGGGTGCAGCCACCTCCCTCCTCTATTTATAGTGGAGGCCTAGACCTTCTAGAAGAGTAACCCTAATGGGCTCCCGTTAAGGCCCACACACAAACGGGTCACACACGCACGCTTCTCAAAGCGCCTGTCTTCATCTCTTGACCTAATCCGCTTCACCTTGCGCCATCTTGCGCCGTGAGTTGGCAAAGGTCACCAAGGCGGTATTTGGTAAAATTACAAAATACCCTTCTCGATCTTTTCCAAGACCGAGTCCCATCTTCGTGAAGCACCTCCCATGCTTATGCGTGTAGGTTGATCCAGTGGCTCTCATCATGTCGACAAGTCTCTCCCATCCGGCTCCCACCGAACCACCATGGCACTTGCAGACCCCGCAGCGCTTGATCCAACTAGTCGCACCGAACTGCCCGTTCGGTCACCTTTGTCCATTCTGCGCCACGCTTGACTCCATTGACCTCACCCGGCATCCCCGATCGTTCTGGACCTCAGCTCTCCAAGCCTAGTCCCGATCATCCTCGCCGTTGACCGTCGTTGGCCTCCAAGCAAGCTGCACACCAATAGACAAAGAAATCGAGTCCGGGAACAAGTTCTTCACAACTTGACCCACGTTAGTCAAAACATGCATCATGCAACACATATGCCATGAAACCCATGAACTTGACCTAACCCAACACTCATTGCCACTAGTTGGCCAACGAGACAAGTGAAAACCGGTCAGACCGCCATTTTGGCCGGTCTGACCGCCCCTGGGACTTAGCCAAAATCCCAATCGAGACACTGCTAGTCTGACCGCCACAATGGCCGGTCAGACCGCCAGCACAAGGCCGGTCTGACCGCCAGCCCAAGGCCGGTCAGACCGCTCCCTGCCTGACAGCAAACTTACCTTTGACGAAAACACGTGTTTCGACAAACCATAAACCACATTGCCAATTGTAACATCATCCTAAGATCTCAGGCATATCCCCATGATATCCACATTAAGAGTTCAATTTCTTATGGACTTGTTAAAGTTAATTCAATTTCTAGGATAAATTTAATAACTGATAATATCTGGAGTTTAGGTGATATTGTTTTCCTTAACAGGATACCTAGTACTCACAACACTCTCTAGGCATTCTATGTATACATCTACGATGATCATACAGTCAAAATTAATCCTCTTATATGTTTTCTTATCAATTAATCTTTGAAAGTCTTAACAAGTATTCAAAAGAATAGCTTATCTCATTATCTTTCTAATTACTAAGATATTATTCACACATGAATGAAAAGACAGCAGCTTCATGAATTTTAACTTGGCTAAGTTTGTTTTAGTTAACCTAATTAATGCTTATTCTCTAAATGATTAGCCTTAGTTAGTTTAAGGACTAAAGTTCAATGGACCAAAAAGCTGCTAATAACAAAGTTTTAGAAATACCTTAAGCCTACTGCCATTTGGCCAAAATCAGACAACCACAATTAATTTTTAGCTAAGCTCCAATTATCTAGCTAGTTTAAACACCTTAAATGATTTACTAATCACTAAGCTATTTGGCTTCCTAATTTGACTATACTACATATTAGAATGCTGCTTACTAGGTGATGATCAAAAAGATCAATTAAGATTATTAACACCTCTAACTATTAAATTAACATTGCCATTTGCCTTCAACAAAACTGATTCTTTTCAAATTAGCTAATTTAGTGGAGTGACCTTCACAACTAAACACAATATAAAGCATTAAATCTTCCTTTACTATTTAGGTTTCACAACAGGGGTGAGTTGATTGCCTTATGTTATTGTTCTGAAATTTTAACTTCATAATGGATTTTTCTTGTTTAATTTTCAGATTTGGCTACTTCTTTTAGATAGCTTAAGTACTCAAAAGACTAAGTGAATTGAAAACATTTCTAATTATTGAATTAACCATGTTATAATTCTACTAACAAAACTAACATTTTCAGATTACTATTCATGCATATATATATAACAGCAGTTTTTCAGAACTAAAGTTCTATTAGTTAATCTTCTTTCAATTTAAACTTTCAATTTGTTAACTCAATTTACATTCACATTTTTAGCTAGAAGGAAGAAGGGTGGGCTTTATAATTAGTTTACTCACAAAATAACCTTTTCATCACATTACTATTTATTCACTTTGTTCATTTATTTTAACCAAGTCTTTGTTATAGAAGCTGAAACTTAACTTTTCCACTAATTCAAACATTATTTGCTAATTACCTTTAGGTTCTTGTTCAAGCATTAAAATGCTAATATAGAATCCTATCAACTCAAACTCTAGTAGCTAATTTAATTATCTATTTGCTAATCAAATTTTCAGTGATCAAATAATTAAGCATAACACTTAGTATAAAAGGATTAGTCATTTTAACAGGAAACATATGTTGTCAGTTTACTGAGCCTACCACAGGACATTTTCTAAATTGAACAGCTACTATCTATCTCATATTAATTCAATCCTTCAACTTTTTGCTAGATTAATTAGGTGACCTAACAACATTTACAAGATTTGGTAACATAGGTTGGTCTAACAAAATAGTTTTACTGACAATTCAAATCTTCAACTGAATATCTTTTCTGTTCATCCATTTCAACCAAAGTACTGTTACAACTCTGACAACTAACTTTTCCACTAAATCAACCATTTATTTGCTAATTATCTTTGAGTGAACAATTAGTCATTTAACAGGTTAATTAACAACTATATTAAATGTCTTACAAGCTGGACCCACATATCAGTGAGTGAGAGAGAAAGAAATACAAAGAGAGTTATACCCATAAACATAGGGGTTCACCTGAAACTAACCATTGAAGATATATGGTAATTTACATTATCAGTTATCAGTCACCTTACCAACCAATTTAGGTTTGACCTTCATCAAGATGACCTCTACTGTTATTGATGATTGAAGTTTTCACAGAAGTCAAACACTATAATACTTAACCGAGCTAATTGTTCAACCATCTATTTCACTAATTACATTTCTTTCAGAGTGGTTAATTGAATCAAGGTATTAGCAATTTCATTAACCTCCTGTTAGATTCTTATACCTAATCACCTAACAGGCTGAGGGCTTACTGCCACTAATCACAGCTATCTGGTTAAAACCAATCATCCAACTATCCATTTCTTACTAACCCAAGGTCCTAATTAAATCACAGAACTCTTAGGTAGGGAATCAATAAACTTTCTATCTACCTGTTTTAGATTGTCACTAACCTGTTGTCATTTGCATCATTCAATGTTAACACATACACATAGAGGGAGCTGGAGGCCTGGAGCTGAACCATGTAGAGCAGAGGAGCATCAGGGGCGGCTCGGCAGCTCATGCCGCCAACATCAGAGCGGCGAGGAGGAGGAAAAACCGGGCTGGCGCTGCAGGGGTAGGCCGATGAGGGCGTCGTCGGTGGAGGCGAAGACGGTGGTGCCGGCACCGTGCTAGTCGGCCTCGAAGTCGTCCGCGACGCTGGTGGAGGGTGGAGGTTGAGGAAGGGAAGCTGGGGGTGGTGTTTGGGGCAGGTTGACCCGGGCTAGGCGCCACCGGAGCGATGGCGCGGCTGGGGCCGAGGGAGACGGCGGCGACGGTAATATCGACGGAGCCATCGGGGCCAGGGAGCCGGAGGAGGCGGTTGGTGTCGGGGAGGAGCGGCAGGCACGCCGAGGACGACGAGCCGAAGGTGCGGCGGCGCAAGGACTCTGGGTGGCGGCGGGCTGGAGGCGCCTGAGCTTGTGGTGGAGGCAGCGTCTCGTCGCGGCGCGTGTGAGGAGGACGGCATTGGAGAGGCGATGCCGACCATGGAGCCGGAGGCGCAGGCCGGAGGGGAGGAAGGCGGCGGCGACGGTAGCATCGGCGGAGCCACAGGGACCGGGCCGGGGCAGATTCGAGGCGCACGGGCCCTAGGGCGCAGAGCCTTGTGGCGGCGGGTATGGCGACTTGGCGGCAACGCGCAGAGGTGTGGAGGCTGAGGAGGGCGGCCGGCGGTTGGGAGGCGCCAGAACGCCGAGGTCGGCGAGCCGGACGGGGAGGAGCTCGGGTGGTGGTGCAGATCCGAGTCGGTGGCGGCCAAGCCGAGGCCGGCGGGGAGGGGGTCGGACGGGGAGCGAGAGGCGGTCTGGAGAGGGGAGCAAGAGGCACCCCGAGCCGAAGCTTGCAGAGGTGGCTCCATGGGAATAGGGCGGCGGCGCCATGGAGCAGGAGAAGGGGAAGGAGGAGATTTGGGGAAAAAGAGGAAAGAAAAGCTAGCTCTGGTGCTTTGACCGAATGGGGAAGGAAGGAAGAAAAATTCGGCATGCTGCTCCTAGCAAAATCAAGAGGCTTCTTGTGAGACCCCGATTTATTAGGCTCATAATACTTAGTCATCCAATTGACCCTAGTATTATCAACTAAATAAACCAAGACTCGAGAGATGTATACTTCCCAGAATGCAGTATACACACCTCAATACAAAAGCATGCATCAATTCCATACAACACATAGAACAGGACAGGCAACAAACCAAAAGTTAATATTAATAAGGATAAAGTTATTACAAAAGAGAGGCCGACCGGCCAAATAACAACAAGTCTACACAAATAACAGCGGAAGCAAAAGTGCCATAAAGATGGCCATAACATAAGCCAACCAGTGTGCCTTTACCCCACAAGGCAACTGACCGGACCGCCAAGCTAGTCGAAGATACTGCCACAGCAAAACTCACAGAAGTGAGGCCCTTGGGGCTCACCTTCCTCCTCTGCAACATTTAAGGTTAAATAAAGCAGATGAGTACAATAACTTGTTTATTGTACTCGCAAGACTGACGTGTAAGATAACAGAACTATAATTTAGCTACATGCAAGCTTTATTTAGTGGATGAAGCTTTGGACTTACATTTAGCATAAAGCAAGTTTAGTTTGCAATAAGGTAATACATTTAAAGCAGGTTGTCAAATCTGTTTTTAATGTTCAAATATCAAGTTGACAACAATAATAACAATAGATAGATGACAACAACAATCCTGGAAGTGACTAACCCAATAGCCACCACAACAATAGCATAAATTACCCATTCATACCACCCATGTCAAGTTTTAATTGAAATGTTGTAGTCTAACTCTTGCAAAACCTAACCAAGCGTGTCCATAACCTAGGACGAGGCTATTCGAATAGTTTTATCCCTGCAGGGTGTACCATTGTACCCACACGTCAGACCGCCTTTTCGCCACGCACACTTCCTTTGGTATGCCGGCACGGCTAAGTCCTACGAGACATTTCCAATGGACAATGCTAATTCTGAGTCGCACAACCCACGGGGAGAAGGAGACATCACACAACCTACCCGGAAGCTAATGCTCCCCTCCCACATCACACACACATTTTATCTTTAAAACACACCAACCGAGCGACCCCAATTAACACCGCCCAAAGTACTTAGTCAAGAGGGGTTCCATATGCCCCTCGCGTGGTTAGTACGCATAATTGCTTGGAGAGTGTGACGCAAGATGTTCGGTCCTTGATGACTTAGGCATACAACCACGATCCAAAAACCACACCATTCATCCAATATGCCCAAGTCTAAACAATCTTTTATTTTCAGATTTTTACTTTACAAATTAACAAAGCACAAGTGCTGGACATAGGAGTAATATTTAGATTTGTGTGATCAAGACCATCGACTAAGTCGATGATCGCCCATTTCTACCGTTATCTAAGCATTGCTAAGCATTTGAAATCACAACTACTAAGTGATAGGAGTTCATCCACAAACTCCAACCACAGCAAATAACCTAGGCTCATGGTAGTAGAGAATGGCATTTACCTACAGATTATGCAACTATAGGATCCTCTAATCAAACCATAATTTAACACAACATAGCAATGCATACATAGAAGTAAATAAAGATATTAAGCTTTAAAGTAAATGGGACATAGTGGAATGATCAAACTGCTTGCCTGACTGCTGTTGCTCAATTGGTTGCTGAGGAGTACTTTGGTGATCAATTAGCTCTTCGGAACCTAACGAAAGAATCGAAAAAGAACCGATAAGAACAAAGAAACCAAAAAGACTCAACAGCAAACTTTCTCCAAAAGATCTGAAAATTTTACAGCAGCAAGACAATGATTTATCATGAATTTAGCAACAAGAACCAATCGATTTGGGTTCTCAATGCAAAAGATATGATCAAATCAATTCTGCCCAGCCCTAGAAATTCCAATCTGTTACTATTCACCATAATTAAATTGTTTAGCGAAAATTTCTAGAGAGGTGGTGCATTTGAAATTTTTACTGTACATCAAGCACCTCATAAGATGAACAACCCAATTGGATTCATCTCATTTGGAGCTATTATGCACTTTCTACAATTTTTCAAAACAAGAACTTGAACAAAATTATAATGCATAAGTAAACTTTCTGAAAGCAGTAACATGTTCAAAACTAATTTTCCTAGTAAGTTCCCATTTAGAGGAAACCAACAAAGCTGGATTCACTCAAAAATAAGTTACAGAGAATTAGTTATGCATTTTACAAGTTAAATGGATTTTTAGTATACCAATTAAAACCTACAAGTTAACAAAGTTAATTCTGGACATTTTTGCAACTACAATATGCTTAAAGTCATTTTTAGATCTAAGTGTAGGTAATAACAGAATTAACAAAATTGATTTCATCTAAAAAGGAGTTAACATGAATTTGTTATGCATTTTTAAACCTATCAGGAATTTCTGATACATTTAATAAAGCTGAAAAGGAGTAAAAATGATTTTCATATTTTTCTGGAGTCATTTAAATCATGAAACTATTTTTAGATTAAACTTTAGTTCATAACAGAATTACTAAAAGTGGAATCAACCGAAAATGAATTATTATGAAATAGTTATACCTTTTAATGCAATTTCCAGTTGTAAAATAAACCTCTCGGGAAATTTATTAAAACCCAGCCGAAATGATTACGACGTGGCTCAATCTGGGCCGTCGATATCGAATCGGACGGACCCACGACCGGAGGCACGCGATAACGCGCACGCGCGGCAAATCTGGTCGTAGACCGTTGATATTGGATCCAACGGTCCACCTTGAAAGGAGTGGTCGAACGCGCGCGAGCGGGATCGCTGGTCGTAGACCGTTGAGATCAAATCCAACGGCCCAACTTGAATCGAGCGCTCGGACGCGCGCGTGATTGATCCCGTGGTCGTAGACCGTAGATCTACAGATGGATGGCTCACGACCCACCACGCGTCGACGCCAAGACACGCGACGGTGCTGTCGTCCGGCTAACGAAGCTCGACGGCAAGAACTAGTCGTCGCCGGCGACCTATAGCACGGCGGCGCGAACCAAGGGTACCACCAGGTCCGCAATAGAGTTTCGCACCTGCTGGTACCACTCACACCTCCAGAAGTGGTTCAGAGCGCCGGCGAGCCGGGACAGGACGGCGCGATAACTACGACTACGGTGACAAACGCTTTTTGCTCCGCTGCGGTTCAGAGAAGCGAGTGCCAGAGCCACTAAGGACTACCAGGGGTATACCTGGAGGTCGCGGAGAGACAGGGGACGACGAGGGAGCTTCAGCGGCGGAGGAGCTTGCCGGCCGTGAAGACGAAACCGCGGGGAGGGTGACCTGAGCCAAATCAACGCGACCGCGTCATCGGAACAGGTTCAACAGAGCCCTAGGATGCTTCCAGAGCGAGGAATTGGAACGAGAAACACTCACCGTCGCCGGAGACGAAGATGGGTGCTTGCGGTCGGAATGGGGGAAACTCCGATTGCGGCCGCACCTGTACTGGTAAGCCAAATCGGGTTAAGGTGGTTGCTCCTTGAGGGTATAGGAAGGGATAGGAACAGAGAAAGGAGGAAGGGCGCCACTGGAGCACCAGTTCCACCGAGGAGCTCCACGGGCAATAATGGCGGCGAGGTGAAGTGGGTGTTTGGGGCTCGAACACACCCAGTGGGTGCGAGCGCGAGCTAAAGGGTGGCGTAAAGAAGCTAGGGGCGAAGGCAGGGAGCTTAAGTAGCCGCGAGGGAGAAGGGGCAACCGAGACTCTCTCCCACGAGCACACCTGCCAAGAGGACGCTGAGGGCGATGGGAGCGATTCGGACACGCCAGGGTAAAAAGCAGCAGCGCATTAATTAGCGAAGAAAGAGCTGTTGGGAGGTGACAATGCACTGCCCCTCCCACGCACGCGTGCTCTGCCATGGCGACCGTGCGCTGGCGCAAGCGTCGCGCGAGACCGAGGAAGGCGACGACGCGGCGCCACGCGATCTGCATCCAACGGCTCACACGCGCCCGGGTGATCGTAGCTCGCCCTGGTCGTAGACCGTGCGATGGCGATCCAACGGCTGATACACGCACCCCGCGACCGAGTCGGAGGTGCGGTTAGTGGATTCGACCGAGTCACTTGACTCGAGTCAGACTCGGGTCCGAGCCCAAGAAACAGTGAAAATCAATTAGGGTTTGAATTTGGAGCTGAGGTTTTGGAGGATTTAATTGAGGTATCAAAACATCTCCAAAATTTATGAAAATTTAACTGAAGCTTGCTGACATGAGGATTAACCTCCCATAAAATTTCCAGAGATTTTGCTGCCCTGCATTTCTCTCCAGAAAATTTCAGAAGGTTGGACACAAGGGTTTGACCAGTTTTAACTTGGTTTGACTTGCCTCCAAAATTACTCAAATAATTTCTAAAAATTATGAAATAATTCAGAGGGGCTGCAAGTCACCCAAGGAACTTAGGAAAATTATTTACAAGGGTTTGGCACAAGATTTTTCCAAGGAGGTTTTTGATAGGAGTGAATTGGAGAATTTGATTTTTGAGTTTGGATTTTCCATAATTCCTTTGCAAGAATTACAGATTTGGGCAAGCATTCTCAAATGAAGAAAAAGTTTTAATTTCTCCTCATTTTTATTACACTTGAAACACAAATCTAAATTTGGGATGTTACATACGGAGATGGGGGGTGGCGTGGCATGGAGAAGGCGGCGGCGGACCCCTGGCGATGAGAGGAAAAAGAATGGAATTTTCAGATTTTCGGACAAATAACTAGGGTGATGGATAAGTGAATTGCTAAATAAAGTTATGAGGCTCCCAAAAATTATAAAATTTCGAGGCGGGTTTACGATATATTGCAAATTTTGATACAATTGTTTGAGGATTTTATGTTATATATATACTTTTCTAAAAATTATGTTCATGATGTATTTATTTGTTTAAATTCACTTAGAGAAGATGTTTATTAATTAAATTTGAATTTTTATCAAGGTTAGATTGAGTTCCTAAATTTGATAAAATTCATTTTTATTTAAGGTAATTATTCTAGTATTTAAATAAATTGTTTTCGAGGATTTTCATGAGCTTTTATTTAAAATTTCTTTTGTGGCTTTAGTTTGAATTTAGAGATTTACATTTGATTTTAAGATTTTCTAATGCATAATTTATGCACATGCTCCAGAAATAACAATTATAATATAAAATGCATATAATTCTGTTTATTTTAATAAAAATGCATGTAATTACTGTTTATTAAAATTGGGGCTGTTACAAAAACCAACACAACCCCAACTCGGATTCCTCTCAGAAACAAAAACGGAAACAGCAAACAAAATCAGAAACGGACTCAACTTCTAAAACGAGATTAATTCTAACAATCACCCCCTTAATCTCGTTTCTTCACCTTGATCATGTTGATCTTCTCTCTCATCTAAATTTCCAAGTCTTCCTTTTTTACCTTGCACTCCTGTGCGCCGTTCTTTCCTGGGCCAATACCGCCCTACCGCCTGTGCTTGCTCTATCCCGAGCCATGCACAAACCAACACTTGCCGCGCCTCGTACCTGGACTGAACTCATCCTTCCTCGCACACCTGCCTGGGCTGGAGCACCTGCTCCCACAGTTATCTGGGCTGGAGCACCTGCTCCCACGACCGTCTGGACTAGAGCACCTGCTCCCACGACCACTTTGGATTCGCCATTACCTGAGCCTCTCGCTCCTCTCTCTTGGACCAAGTCTGTCCACTTCCCCGCGTACATCTTAACTGAGGCTACACCACCTCTCCCTCCTGCGTCAGCTTCATGTATGCCGCGCCCTTCATGTGCGTGGGACTCACCGCCCCTTGCAGCGCCAGACGCCTTCTGCGCAAGACCGCTGATCTCCTCCCGAGACTCCGCTCTTTGCGCCTCTGCGCCAACTACGTGCCACTCCTGGTTCCTGCCATGTCCTTGGCCGATATCTGAGTTCCACTCTGGCTCCTCCAGACTATCCTTCACACAAACCGATTTACAAGTTTTGAGGGAAATTTTGTACAACCGGTTTGGGGATCTTTTTACCTTCATCAACAGATCTTTGTTCTTGTCGAGACTACAAGAAATCACCTGCAGACTCCACCTCGCACCCCGATTCGCTAAGCGCCGAGGCCGAGTATGTTATTACACAAACTCGGTATGAAATAAACATCAGTTAGCATCCTCTGTTCGCTATTCTTGCATTGCAATAACATTGATCATTTGCCTTTTATCTGTACCGTGGAGCCGTTGCCAAACTTGATTTCTCCCAAAATCTTCTCGTTGAGCTCATGGAACATGGAGCGATCTCCCGTCATATGATTGCTTGCTCCACTATCCAAGTACTACTCATCAGTATGATCGTGATTTCCCCCCTCCGTGCGTAGTTTAGGAAGTACGTTCTCCTCGTTCAACATCACCATGACCGGCGCCTTATTGACACATAAGGAGAGAAGCAGGGTAGGATCGTCGTCTTCATCTTCACAGCTTCGGATGAGGTTTACCTCCTCGTTCTTCTTCTTGTTTCGGCAATTCGAAGCGTAGTGCCCATACTTGTCACAGTTGAAGCACTTTATGTGGCTGCGGCACTCTGATGCGTAGTGACCATACTTATCACATTTGAAACATTTGATATATGACTTATCACGGGGTCTGTCACCATCGCCTTGCCCAACCTTGTCTTCACGGCCACCTCTGCCAAATCGTCTACCATCGTTTCTTTTATCTCCCTTTACCAGCAAAGCCTGCTCGTTATGGGACTGATACCTTTGCTCGTTACGGGATTGATACCCCTTCAGTAGCTCCTCATGTGCCTTGAGGGAACCGGTGATCTCTTCGATCTTCTTTTCCTCCAGGTCCGAGGAGTACATGAGCGTTGTGACGACAGGTACAAACTTTTCTGGTAGCACGCGCAGGTACTTCTTCACTGCCACAGATTCCTCCATCTTGTCACCGAGAGAGACAATCTGATTATACAATGAAGACAACTTACCGGCGAACTCGTCCACCGACTGGGTTTCTCCCATCTGGAGATTCTCGAACTCGGTATGCAAATTCTGGAGCCGCACCTCCTTCACACGATCAATTCCCTCGTGCATCCTTTGAAGCGTCACCCACGCCTCACATGCCGTCTCCTTGCCGATGAGCTGCCGCATCATGGAGTCTGGCACCGCCTGGTAGATGATGGCCAAGGCCGTCTGGTCTACCTTGTCGTCCACCTCCTTGTCCTTTGCCTTCGGATCGACTGCACCCCAGACTCCCTGGGCACGCATGATCGCCTTCATCTTCATAGCCCACACCGGATAATTGTCGGTCGTCAGGACAGGATATAGGAGGGAGACCGGCCCATCCCGGGTCTTCGCCTTGTCGTCCATGATCTTCAAATAGCACCAAAATCAATAGACTCTGATACCACTTGTTAGAAATTTTCCCTTCTCTTCAATTCAACTCCTGGTCTTCGGCTTGCCCCTGTCTTCCGGTTCTGTCTTCATGCAATGGACAGCAACACTGCTGCACCCCCTGGACCTTGGTTCCTTTGACGTCTTCACGTGATTGGTCTTCACGTATACTAGCGGCAGCACAGCCCTCCTGCCATCTTGACTTCACGTGAAGCTTTTTCTTGAGGAAAGCTGCACCTCCCTTTTCTTGGCTGGAGAGAGCACTAACCCAAAACGCATACACAGAGAACACAAACTTTGTTCTTTTCTTATTTCTTCACCTCTTTTTTTTGTGTCCTTACATGGCACTAGACCCATCCTTTTATACCCTACGCATACACACACAATTTGGAGACAGAAACCAACACAACCCCGACTCGGATTCCTCTCAGAAACAAAAACGGAAACAGCAAACAAAATCAGAAACGGACTCAACTTCTAAAACGAGATTAATTCTAACACTGAGGTTACCGTCAGGGTCTAGAGTAAGCCTTATCTTGATCCCACGACCTTTATCAGAAGCAACAAATGCTTGTTGATTAGCGAAATCACTTGAAAAGAACTCCCCAATATCATCCATATGTTACCTGATTCCTGAAGCCTTGGAATCGTCACTTGGAAACTTGCATTTTCCCATATCAGCCACGCTCGAGGAACTCGAGCGTGTACAGATCACCAACCATTTTGCCCTGGCCAATCATGCAATTATCACTCATTCTCTCCACGCGGCAACAATAGGGTTCAAATATTACCCTCGCGGAACGCTCTCTGGTAAGCTGGCTCACTGAAACGAGGATCCTCTGCAGGCCCTGCATATAGCGGACATTGTCAAGCCATATCGGACCCATTATGGACCCCCGTCCAGTTACCGGGAGAGGCGTCCCACTTATTCCAGATACAGATCCTGTCATGGGCTCTGGGTTTTGCAGGGCCTCAACAAATCCTGTAAGGTGGAAGGTGCAGCCGGAGTCTAGAACTACCACCGGCTCACCTCCGGCTTGGGTTGAAGACGGCGCGGTAAGAGCCACGGGCATTTGATCTTCATCCTTGGTGCTGCACGCATAGGCAGGCATAGCTTGCTGGGCTGTGCCTGTGCCTGTGCTTTGAGAAGACGAGTGGCCACTATGAATACCACAAGGTTCAGCTTCAGCATCGAGGTGCGGGTGCGAGCCAGTACTTGTCCTGCAGGCACTGCTGGAAAGGAGGGTTAATTGATTTCAAAAATCCAAGACTCCATCTCATTTGTAGATTACACAGTAGCTAGTAATTTACAGGTTTGGTTGGCACGCACATACCCGGTCAGGTGTAAATAGTCCAACACATATAGACCACTACTACCATCGACTGAGGCCTGGCCAATGATCTCTGCGCTCGCCGTCTTCTTTATATAAAGGACGTCTGATTCAAAAATCGTTGCCAGCGAATGCTCACGACATAGCTGTACCACAGATATCAAATTCACCAGCAGGCCCGGGGCATAGCGGACGTTCGGAAGTGTTATGCGATCAGTCTGTACGGACCCCGTTCCGACAACAGGCTAAATGCTTTTGAGTTAGTAATTAGATTAGCAGCTTTTGAGTTCATAGCAGGACTGGTTAACCGCATGCCAATGTGTCACATAAGCTTAAACCCTATCTGTCAATAAATCAGCTAGCAATTTGGTAGGTCATTAGCAGTAGGGTTAAATAATTAAGCCATTGAACATGCAAGGTCTTTAGCATTTTGCTAATTTGAGATGTACCAACAATCTACCACCTGCCATTAGATAATCAATGAAGGTAACAAGTGGTTACCTAGGGATTTAAAATAGTGTTAGTATAACCAGTGTACTCATATTTGCTAGAAAGTTAATTAGTAGCTAATTTTGTTCAACTTTAAAATTAGTGGCTCACTAAGATAATTAATACAGTATTTAGCTGGAGAATTAGAATATTGTTCAAAGTGACAACCTCCCTTTTGTAGTTCAACCGAATCATGTAGACATATTCACTGGACACTAGACCCTGAAAGTGGTTAGTAGCTAACTAAGATATCATCACCATGTTTAAGTAAGTGTCTACATGGATTACAAATTTAATAAAACCTTTCTAGTTACATAGTGTCCTAGAATTTGAAGCCTCTGCCAAGTTCATTCATATAAAAGGAACTAAAATTTAATAGTGTAACATGTAGATCCCTCATTTAGGAAAATAATTAAGTGTTAAGTAGAATGTCTTAACCCCTAATTGCATATGCATGCATGCCATTGTTTATGGTAACCACTTCCATATAGATTTCTAATAATGTGAGATCCCCGTTTGGGAAACAAATTTGTTGGAGTGTATCCCAAGGGTTAGATTTTTAAATTAAATCGAATTCAAACTCACAGTTTGAATTCGATTTTGAATCAGATTAAATGGTGGATACGATTTATGTGGTTCCGCACATTTTATAAAGAATTCTTTTGAATTAAGGGGTAGTATTTGTAAAATTCAAACCAAGTTTTAAATTCCACTTTGAAGCATTTAAATTCACAAACTCTTTGACTTGCACTTCAAGTCCTTCTTTTTGAAATTCGGAAGGGTTTTAATTGGTAATTTAAATCCCCGGTAGATTTTTTTGTAAATCGCTCCCGAGGTTTGAAAAGATGTGCTAAAATTAGATTGGTTTTCATTTGCAATCAAATTACTAAATCTCGGATGCGGGTAAAAACATGCATGCAAGAAAAGGTTTTTGAAAATCACAAAATTTGGAAAATTTTAAATTGACGCAAATTCAGGATGTTACACAGAAGAAGGAAGGCTGCAAGAACTCAAGATTTGTCGGCGAGCTCCTGGGATTTCCCACTTACTTTTCGCCGATGACAAGCTTCGTGGGGACAGTTGCGGAACGGATACAAAACAAAGTGGTTGACATATACTTGATGGACTGTCTATTCATAAGTTACCTGAAATTTTTTTAAGTATAAGTCATCTTTTTTATCTATTGGATCAATATCCAATCATATTATATTTATTGGATCAATATCCAATCATATGACACACCAATCTCTACACAAATCTAATAATCACAACAAGTGACTTAAACTAATTTCAGGCAACTTAAAACTAGCAAAACTGATACTTGATTATCATTAGCGCAAGCGCAAGCTAAAACTTACACGGCAACTACACCTATTTCTTCTGCGTAGCATCTACGCAGAAGAACAACCTAGGTCGCTCTAAAAAATTCTTCTTTGACAAAATGCACGTATGTACACATCTACATCTGCCGAATGGTTACAACTTACAAAATAGTGGTTGATTGGTGGGTCTCTCGTCAATGAAAAAGCACACTTTTATTTAGAACAAAAACACACACATTTATATTTAATTATCCTCACCATTGATTGCAAGCGCAAACTAAGACTTTCATAGCACATTTATATTTTTTTTGAGACTTCTCTCGCAAAAAAAGGACGTAATGTACACATCTACATTTGCCGAATTGTTACAAACAGTGGTTGATAGCTGAGTCATGAATGATAAAATAAACATATTCTGTTGGGTTAGTCCTGTTGATGGTGTAAAAACCGAACACGAGTGAGGGGGCGGACATCGGACATGTCACGGGCCGGCGTCCACAAGAGCGAGAATAACGCGAGGGTTTATGCAGGTTCGGGGGTCCGAGAGGACCGTCCTACTCCAATTGGTAGCCTACAGGGGGTTCGAGGGTTCCTATCGGAGGCACGCCTGTTATCTTGCTTTCTTCTATTCCTTGAGAGCTTAGCTCTGAAATGAGAGATACATGGAGTATTTATAGGCTCTTAGGCCTGTACAAATGACCCAAATACCCTATGAGGGATAGCTACTCTATGAGTACAAGCGAGGGATACAATCGGTCTTTGTAAGGTGATTACATTTCTTGATCTGTTAAGCATGTGTTTTCTTTGTGGAGTGGGTCCCCCCACCGGTGAAGGGGTGAATTATTCTTCCAACAATAGCCCCCCTACCCCTTGGCATTTCAGGAGGAACGCCAAAAGGTACAGTCTTGAATTGTGCTTTCCATGCAGAGGTTGACATTTCAGAAAAGTCCTGGTAGTTTTGAACGGTAGTTGCATCTGAAAATAAGCGAATCAGTTTCTTGGTGACCCTTTAGCCGGCCCAACTAGTCGTACGGGGACAAGGAGATGGGGATCTGGTTGCTTCCCAATCCCTTTATAACCAAGTGCCACGAGTTAATTTTCTGCGATGGGTCGAGTATCCATAGCCTTGCATCGAATGCAAACTTAGATAACTGGCCCATTCAAATCGTCTTGCCACCGGCCCATCCTGATTGCCGAGCACGAGCATGAGAGGAATGGAGAGCCAAGCCCTAGCGATTCTTCTTTTTCCCGTAGCCACCGGCTTTGGGTCCCCCTGAGCGCAGAGGAGGCGAAGGCGCTTCGCCCCGGGCTTTCCACGGTGAGCTGTTGCCTTCTTCCCAAGGTGTCGCCGGGCGTTTTGCCGTAGGACACAGGGCGCACACGAGCGGGGCGCCGCAAGGTGCACGGCGTTGCTAGGCGGAGCAAGCAAAGCACCCCCGGGGCAGAGCTGGAGGTGGCCGAGGGGGGCCGTGCCTGAGCCAGAGGCGGAGCAGGCGAGGTGGTGCCGGAGGTGGCCGAGGTGGTCCACCCCCTTGCTCTCTCGGCTACGCCGCCAAGCCGTGCCTTGGTCACATTGAGCCGTCGCGCGCTCGGTCCATAGGCCGCCGTTTTTTATAATTATTTTATTTCTACCAAGAGAGTTGGTTGTGGCTGGCGTCAGAGCGAAACCTATGTAGGCAAAGTCATGGACGCGGTGCGGCCCTACTGAGGCATAGCCTTCAAGGAGGCGGCGCGATCGAGAGCAGCTTGTGAGGCCAGTAGTGGGCGCGTGAGCTACCCACCAACGCACATCCTTCAAGACAAGCGGTGTGTCGGCGCGAAGCCTGTGTAGGTGAAGTAGCAGATGTGGGGCCGGCCAGCCGAGGCACAGCCTTTGAGGTGGGTGGCAAGTTAGAGAGAAGCCCGTGTAGGCAAAGTCGTGGACATGTGCTGCCCTGCCGAGGCCTAACCTTCAAGAAAGGCGGCGCGTCAGAGCGAAGCCTATGTAGACGAAGTCGTGGACGCGGTGCTACCCTACCAAGGCATAGCCTTCGATGAGGGCGACGCTTCGGAGCGAAGCCTGTGAGGGCGAAGTAGTGGACGCGGGGCTGCCCCACTGTAACATCCTAATTTTTTGAGCTTTAAAAATCTTTTGAATAGTTAGTAGGAAGAAAATTCACCATTTGGATTTATTGCTTTTAATTCAAAAGCTTAATATTGGACTTTTAGTACCAAAATAATTTAATGTGATTAAAGACAACATCAACAATTATCAAAATTATTTTATTTGGATTCTATGTGGTTGGATATATTTTCTAGAATTTTTTCAAGTTCATTTGCTGTTTTCTATTGCCATTTCGAATTTCTGCTACCATGGACTTTTGCTAGGGGAGACCGCGGAGGTCGTACGCCCTACGCACCATGAGGATGGTCGCTCGTGCCCTAGGTCCAGTAGGACACAAGGCGCCCTGGTGGAGGCAACGGACGCCCAAGCCACCGTGGACTTTTGTTAGGGGAGACCACGGAGGTCGTATGCCCTACGCACCACGAGGGTGGTCGCTCGTGCCCTAGGTCTAGTAGGACACGAGCCGCTATGGTGGAGGCGACAGACGCCCAAGCCACCATGGACTTTTGTTAGGGGAGACCGCGGAGGTCGTACGCCCTACACACCACGAGGGTGGTCGCTCGTGCCCTAGGTCCAGTAGGACACGAGGGTGAAATCCCTTGGAGGGAAAGTGTCTTGAGAACACATATGAGATTTATATGTCGGGACTGTCCCCTAACAGTAGCGTGTTAGGGAGCAGCCCCCGTAGCGAGCCTTCATGGCTCGCGCCACATGGACGTCATGCGTCCCAGGGGTGATGGTTGGCCTCAGAATCCTTAGCCTTCTAGCTATGAGGGTGCCTTGAACTGCTCGCCCTTGGCTGGGCCTCGCGTCGACCCGCACAAGGGTGGAGGATGCGCATGGGAGCCCCAGGGCATGTAGGACGTTGCCATCCCGAGGTGGATGGCCCTGATCTCCGATGAGGGTGCTCGGCTGGGGCTCCTTCAAAAAGCGGATGGGTCGTCTACGAGATCATCACCCTCCAGAGCCAGAGGAGGTTTCGTGGACTTAAGAGTATTTTTTTGGTAGAAGACATAGCCTTCCGTCGATTAGCTACGTTCCCCACGGTCAGCGCCAATGTTGTAGGTGTAAAAACCAAACACGAGTGAGAGGGTGGACGTCGGCCGTCTGACGGGCCATCGTCCACGAAGGCAAAAATTGATATGAGGATTTATACAGGTTCGGGGGTCCAAGAGGACCGCCCTACTCCTATCGGTGAGCCAACGGGAGGTAACCTCCGGAGAGGGAGCCCCTGAGGGCTCACCAGTTTAAACATATTTCTTTATTTCTCAAGAGAGCTCTCTCCCAAAATGAAGGATACATAAGGTATTTATATGCTCTTGGGCCTGTACAAATGACCAAAGTGCCCCTTGAGGGATTTCTACCATATGAGTACAAGCAAGGGGTATTACAGTCTTTTATGAGTACAATAGTATTTCTCGGGTCTGTATGCGTGTCTTCTGAGAGGCGGGCACCGTCGGTATGATAGATGAATTATTCTTACAACAGTATTCGACTAATAATCTCAATTATTTCAGTTTCTGCACGACCATCCATCAAGGATCAAAAATCTTGCAAGTTATTGGGTGCTTCTATCACAAAAGGAAGATTGTTGTCCTTGACTTGTGGTTTTCCATTAGATTATCTCTTTGAATTTTGTGCATCTTTTTTCACCACTTTGTCACTATCTTGTTCCTTGTCTTTGACATCCTCCATTTCATCTTCTTCTACAGCAACCTCGTCGTCTCGTCACTTTGCTCCCAATCTCTTGCAGACATATTACCAAAGTCATTGTCACTTGAATCCTCTTCATCACCAGCATCTTCATCATCATCTTCATTCTCATCAGCCTGACCATCACCACCATCATCACTTTCTCCATCATCAGTGCTACAGCATCTTCACTAATCTCTTTACCCTCCTTATCATAAATTTCGTCAACCCAGCCCCTTTTCCTTTTTGTTGACTCGTCCAAAGAGAAGGAATCATAAAGATCATCGCCAGATATAGGTTTTGAGTTGTCCAGCTTCATGCGGCGATCATCCTCGTCCTAGTCATCTTCTTCTTCACCGGAGGACTCAGCAGTCCCAAGCATTCGTTTCTGGCGCTCCTCCTAGAATATCATCCAGTATCAGAAAACAATCAAATATCAGTAGTTCAGTACTTCCGTCAACAAAAACATCAGTGATGTGGTAGAATTATAAGCTAAACCTAAAACCACACTAGAGTTCACAAAAACAAACTGTAGGATAAACAGAACAAGCATGTTTTAAATAAGCACTAGTTGCATCCAATACTAAAGTTCAATCAAACAAACCTCCAACTTCTCAAGGCGTTCTTTTTCTTCCTGAGCTATTTCTTATGGGGTTTTTGTCCTGTCCGATGGGCGAGCACGTTGATCCATCACCATTTCTTTCACCAGTTTGTCATATGCGTCTGGCTTTTCCTGGCATACGACAAAATAGATGCAAACTTAGTATCGGGAACTGAAGAAACACACAACTCTTATCATGCAAAAAACATGCAGAATTGCACACAGCCAACAATAAAAATCTGTGAAAATAAAGAGTGGACGTAAACACCCTTCATCACCAGATACCAAATGAAAAGAGTGGCTCCACACACTATACCCAGATCCTTAGAATAAATGCATAACCAGACTACAACAATTTAAGAAAAATCGATTAATGGCTCACATATGAAGCACTACGATTTCTGTCAAAAAATATGAAGCACTATGCCCATTCTACCCTTTTCAAGCAAACATGTGTGTGCGGTGTGCCGGTGTGCACACCAACGTTTTAACAGCAAACCACAGTTCCACCCATGCTACCAGCTCATTTTTCTACTGAAAGATGTGTAAAATGAAAAATCTTGTGCCTGTTGACGAAGTAGGTGAACAAGCACTGCACATGCACGCATACCTTATTAAAAACCTCTTTCCCCGTCAAACCAGATGAACCTTTATGGACAATACTTGAATTATTTTTGTTTGCATTCATTTTAGCTGACTCAGTCAATGACAATAGTGCCGATGTCTGGGCCAACAGTGCAAAGTCACTATCTTACTTGTCAACAAAATGTTCATCCTCTTCCCTCTCCCTGGCTTTTTGGGCCTGCAACAAGAAAACAAATTGTGTTAACTAATCCTGTTCATGCTCAACACCACTAAGAATATTCAGGAAATATGAAAATAAAAGGCTGAACACAGAACACCTAGTATAATAAGTGTAAATCAGGTAGAAATAAGTACCAAGAAACTGCAACATCAATCTAATGAAGTAATGAGGGCATGCATTAAGCAACAGGAATATAGCATAATTCATCAAAAGAATTATATTAGTAACATGGTGGATCATTGGACACCCTGATAAACACTTTATCATTGTTTGTCACGAAAGACAGGCGTACAAAGCTACAGTGAGGTTTCTTGGGTCTATCTTTGAAAATGGTTTGAGAAAAGAAAGGTGCCAAGGGTCAAAAACAGTGAAACAGGCATCATGTATCAAACCAAACAACAATTTCTAAGCTAAATTCAAATTACTTTAGTTGAAGCTTCAGAATGAGTGAGCGACAGGTAATACCAGAAAAATAGCAAACTAAAAATAGGATTGATCTAGATCATATTGAAGCTAAAGAATGTTGTTGTAGGTGATAGTAAAAGACCAAAAAGGCAACAATCAAAGTAAGGAGGAATCATCTCTAATCACACAAAATGCTCCACCTTATAAAATTTACTCTTCAAAATGATCTCCGACATAACTTCCTTCTTGCTCTTGTGACCCTGTCAACAAGAGTAACAAAAATTAGGTCACAGCATATGGATTGAAGAACTGAATCAAAATGTAAATTTCTTCCTATGAAAACTTACACGTGTTTCTTCAGGCAGATCAGTTTCAGAAGGAAGATCACCACTTAGGAGAGATAAGCGCCTGCCTGACAGGATCATTTTACCTGAAAAGTACAAAAGATTAAGCACATTGAACAACATAGAAACGCTAACATCAATTCCTGTGGATGGGAATTCAAATTCCTTTTAATGCCCTAATATGACACCAGAAACAATTCGCCCAATAATTCCACCTCATCTTCTCCAATGTTGAGGTTCACAGACAAAAAGCCAAAATTAAAACCAGCACATGTCTGTTGCAAAATTTAGATATTGAACATCACAAACATTCATGCCTAATACTACATCTAGATGTTTCCTCTCAGTATTAACTTAAAAGTGAACCCAATCATGAATACGGGGAAGCAAGCCTGGGTACCAGCTTACAGTGCTATGCCCTCAAGATAATTAGATGATCAAAACCCGGTGTTGCAACCCATCAAGATTTATCTTTTTCTTCTGGAAGGCCAACATTTATCTTTTAGGTACACCCTTTGAGATACAAAACAGGACACTAACTAAATAAACTTCAAGTTCGTACAGTATACACGTCATATATATAATTAAACAGCACAGCGGGATCTGCAGTACACTGGGAAGCGGAAAACATGAGCAGATTATACTCTAAGATGAGAGGAAAGGCAGAGCATAAAACACACCTTCTTCATCACTCTCGTCATCAAGAGGCACTTCTTCATCAAAATCATCCTTTCCTGAGAGAGTGAGAGAATGGTGAACATCAATCTCGTCTTCCTCCTCATCAGATAGATTGTATTTGCTTTCTCGTTTCAACTTCGCCTAGAAATTATAAGAAAGGGGGAACTTAACAAACTATAGCAACACATGAAACATTTTAATAGTCTCGTTACTAACATGAGGTAAGAAAAATCTTAGTTACATTACATGGCAGTATGGCACATGCTGGTAAACAACAAATGAAGAGGGCAAAAAAGAGAGCATATTTTCTTTCTATAACAAAACAAGTACACTGGTTCGCTTATTTGAACTCTGATTCATGCAGTTTATGCACCCATCCTTCGGGCCAAGAATCTCATTGGCTAGAGAAATGCTACACTTATCGAGTGGCTCTAAATATACCGTGTGTCCACATAGTGACACGTACCATGTGCTCGCGCTGCTGGCGGAGGATAGCCTTGTCGAACTCGGGCAGCGTGTCGTCCCTCTCGCCGATCCGCCGGTCGTGGAACACGGACGACTTGGCGCTCTGCTCGAACTCCCTGAGAAGCGTGTTCTCCCTCTGCAAGCAGCCACAGCGCGAAATCAACCAACCAGACGACGAGCTCACCCAAATCAAGAACCGGCAGCGGCCGCGCTTAGCTGTTTTACCTTGTGGATGGCCTCGGGCGGGAGCGGGCGACGCGGCGCTCCTCGCCCTTGCGCTTCTAGCCCAGCACGTCGAACTTGCGGCGCGACCAGATGGCCTCGAACGGGTTGCTCCGCTCCGCCGTAGCAGCCCCACGCGCCTTCATCGCCACCGCCGCCGGGCCGTTCTTGCCCTTCTTCTTACCCTTTACTTTCTTTTTGTCCTGCTTGTTGTCTTTGTTGGCCGCGGCCGCCGGCTTAGTCTTCGCCATGGCCGGGACGGAGGAGAGACGGGGAAGAAGGCGGCTGCGGGGGAGACAGGAGAGGAGGAGGCCGGCGGCGGAAGCAGCAAGGCGGTGGGGTGGCAGCGCGTCTTGGTGGCGGCTGGGTGGGAGGGAGACGGGAGCAGCTGGAGAGTAGGGGTGGAAATTGGTAAAGGATAATCCGTTTTATCCGATATTCGTATCCGAGAAAATGCAAATGCGGTAAGTAAAATCCGCATTCGAATAGTATTCATATCCGTATTCGGTGTTATTCGTATCCGGGAAAAAATAGATAGTATTCGTATCCGTATTCGGTGTTATTCGTATCCGAGAAAAAAACCGGATAGTATCCCAAAAAACAAATACTATCCGGGAAAAACGAATACGAATACTATCTGTTTTTGTCTCGGATACGCATACGAATACTATTTTTTCTACTGAGATTTGTCGCAAAAGTTGTAGGATATTAGCATTAATCGAATTGAGTACATATTCGATTCAATTAAGTATTCGTTACGACATTCGATTCGTATTCGTATTCGAGAATATTCGAATTCGTATTCGTATTCGTTTAAAAAATAGAGATTCGTATTCGTATTCGTATTCGTATTCGTATTCGTTTTGAAAATAGGGATTCGTATTCGTATTCGGGACTATTCGATTCGTATTCGATCCGTTTCCATCCCTACTGGAGAGGGTTGTGCTTTAATAGGGAAGTTAGGGGCGGGGATGACCTTTGAATCTCAATTCAACGGTTAAGAAATCTGTATGATTTTAATTCCAAAAATAGTCGAATGATGGGTAGACAGATCCAAAAAAAATTGTCCACTGAAACAAAACGCGATGCCACAAAAGAGAGAGAAAAATAACTCAAATGTGATGTGCAGCAGCGGAGACGATTTGGGACTTAATAGGGTCGACAGGTTGCTGGCGATGGGGGCTCGACGCCGTTGCCAGAGAAGGGGCTTGCCACCCGTCGCCGGGGAAGGAGCTATCGAGAGAAGGGAGAGACTCGAGAGGGACAGGGGTATGGTCAAGTCAGTCGTCGCATGACTCACATCACTGCTCATTAGAGAAGGGAGGTCACTGCCGGTCACTCATCGTTGTAGCCTTGCTGGAGAGGGTCACCGAGAGACACAAGAGTGAGGGAGAGTAGGGAGGCGGCTGTGTTTGGGAGAGGGCAGGGACACGTATCGGTATCGGGCTCTGGGGTTGGGTGGAATTGTTGGGCCATCACATGTTAGTGGGTTGGACCATGTCCAGGCCGTCCAATACATATCTGAAATAGAAAATCTTTTTTTCGCGCAGCAATTTTCGGATGCGCCAATCAACAAACCAACAAACAAGCATCAGGTTGTGACATACAAGCACAACCATCAATTTTTGGCATCAACATCAAGAAGTAGTGAAATTTTGCTAGTTGCACAAATCAAAGAACTAACAATGTTGCTACCATATCATCATTAGGTTCACACAAAAAAACACAAGTAGAGCTCAGATCTGAATGGAGGAAGCGGTGGCGGAAAAAGGTGGTCGGCGGGGAAGACGCCGTGAGCGAGGAGGCGCCACATGTGGTGGTGAACAGGTGAGGGCGGCACGCATCTAGAGGAGGTGACTGGCTAGAGGCGCATGGGTTAGAAGGCGCAGATCTAAAGGGATGTGACTACGGGTAAGTGGTGGCACGGATCTAGAGGAGGTGGTGGTGAGAGGAGGCGGTGGCCATGGAGGAATGGCGGCATACCTCGGCGGAGGAGTCTTGTGAGGAAGGTGGCCGAGGATTCTGCTCGTTGCCGGTCATCGTTGTGCTCACGGAGGTCACTGTGCTCGCGGCGGTTGAGGTCACCGGTGGTTGCAGACGGTGTCGCCAAGGGTGGAAACGGTGGTGCTCCGGGGTCAACGGCGGCGACAGACTTCGGGCCGGCGGTGAGGGACTCCATGGCTGGTGGCGGCGAACTCCGGGGTCAGCAGCGACCTCTAGCCCAACTAAGGTTTGGGAGAGCTCCATATGCCTGAGAGAAGGGAGAGGGCGAACGGGTGGCAACGATTCTGACTGGGAGAGATGCAGCGGTGAGGAGGGGTGGGGGGTTTTTGTTCAATGGCAATTGGTGGTTAACTCTACCCCAACTCTGAGAGCAATTTTGTAACAACCCCGAGTTGCTCCTCCAAATTGCACTACAGCCCGCTCTGCTCCTCAAGTGATCCGGATTCTCCAAAACTTAGAGCAGGGGCGTTTAGCTCGGCTCCAGCTACTCCGGTTGAGAATCCGGGAGCGGGAGCTAGAGTCATACCAAACAGGTCCTAAGTGCTTTCTACAATTTCTTATTTTACTGTTCATTTTGTTCCTCTTGGATTGTAATGGGATACTCAGGAATTTTTGGCAGATACGGCGCGTTTTCATTTCGTATTTGCAAATCTGACCATGGCTATCGCGTAATTGCAAAAATGTCACCGTTGGCGCACGGCCACTGTGCGCCAACAGTGGAAATCATGACGTGTGCCCGCAACCACCGCCACCTCACCCGTAAGCTTCAAATCCTGTGTAAAAAATGCTTTTATTACATTGCCAGAATATAAGTGTGGAGATCATGCGGATATGATCCTAATCTTAGTGTGTTGAACAATTGGCAATAGCGTCGAGGTGTTTGGAGAAACTCTCGTTTTCGGTAAAGTCCTGCTGCTATCAGGTCTCAAGCGGTCAGACCGTCCAGGCCTCAAGTCAAGCTCAGGCTAAGTGGATGGCAGTCAGACCGGCCAATGGGTGGCGGTCTGACAGGCTATAATAGATTTTTTAGTTTTGGAGCTGGGCCAAAAATATAGGGTGTAGGTAAGAGAGGGGATTCTCCTATACTTAGTCTCATAATTTTTGGAGCTTCGAGTCAAAAGATCTATTCGTTTGAAATTTCTAGAAGGTTTCGGATTTCTTGTATGGAAATTTGGCTAAGTCCTAGCTGGGCGGTCAGACCAGCCAACAGGTGGCGGTCAGACCGGCAAGGGGCGGTCAAACCGGCCAAAGTGGCGGTCTAACCAGTTTTGGTTTGTTCATCGGCCAATTCGATGGCGATGATTGTTTGGTTAGGTCATATTCATGGGTTTCAGTGCATATGTGTTGCATGATGCATGTTTTGACTAACGTAGATCAAGTTGCGAAGAATTTGTTTCCGGAATCGATTTCTTGGTCTATTGTTGTACAGGTTGCTTGGAGGTCAACGACGGTCAACGGCGAGGATGATCGGGACTAGGCTTGAGAGCTGAGGTCCAGAATGATCGAGGATACCGGGTGAAGTCAATGGAGTCAAGCATGGTGCAGAATGGACAAAGGTGACCGAACGAGCAGTTCGGTGCGACGGGTTGGATCAAGCGGCGCGAGGGTCGGTGCAAGTGCCATGGTGGTTTCGGTGAGAGCCGGATAGGAGAGACTTGCCGACATGATGAGAGCCGTTGGATCAACCTACACGTGGCGAAACATGGAAGTGCTTCACGCGGTTTGGACTTGGTCTTTGGAAAAAGATCGAGAAGGGGTATTTTGGTAATTTTACCTAAATACCGCCTTGGTGATCTTTTTCCAATCCGCGGCGCAAGACGGTGCGTAGAGAAGCAGATTAGGTCAAGAGGAGATGAAGACGGCGCTTTAAAATGCGTGCGTAAGTGAACCCGTTTGTGTGTGGCCTAACGGGTGCCCATTAGGTTTACTCTTCTATAAGGTTTAGCCTCCACTATAAATAGGAGAGGGTGATGTCCAGCACCTCTCAACCCTTTCATTTGGAAACCCTAGCTTGTGTTGTTAGGGCTTGGAGAGATTAGTGGGAGGTTAGGGTTCTAGAGAGATTGATTGATTTGAGTGCTTAAGTGTTGAGCTTTGTCCTCCATGGTGGAGTGGTTGTAAACATACATCTATCCAATCAATCCATGAAAGATTTCACAAGATGAGTTATTTTGTGTTCTTACTCTCTATTTTGTGATTTTGAGTCTTTCTTTGATCCGCAGGTTTTCTCTTGGGTTCTTGCTTTAATCTAGCTTGCTGTGATATGTGGGAATACATCCAGGGTCATCTTGATCATCAATCACCTACGAGCAAGTCCTTAGATCCTATTTTGATTTTGACTCGGTTTTGGAGCAACCTTCGTTCAAACGGAAAAAGCTAGGAACTTTGGCATGGATCTACATAATCCTTGACTGGAATAGGTTCCTAATATCCTAGAGAAGGTGTGTCTCAAGTTTGGTAAGGTTTGGAGTCACGAATCAAAAGTTAGATCATTTTGTGATCTTGAACTCGGACTGTTTTCCCTGTTCATCGTCAGGTGCGGTCAGACCGCCCTTTCAATGCCGGTCAGACCGCCCAGTGGTCGAACCATGATTTACGTCGTCGACCGACCTCCTCAGTCACCGCGCCCTAGGGTTTGAGCTCCTTGTTTTGGTCTTTTACTTTGGGGTTTTGGATTGGATTCAATACAAGTCTTCCTCTGTACTTGATTATTGATCTTCATAGCTTTCATAGCTATTGGAGTGAAATTGGTATTGAGTCCAATCAAAGTGAAAAAGTGAGTACGCTCCTATTCACCACCTCTCTAGTCGCCTTTTCGGTCCAACAATAAGAACATGTATAAATATGTAGAGCTACTGCCGTTTGAACCTCTGTTTTGCACATCAAATTGTTAAGAAATATACACGATATGAACTACATTTTTCCACCAGTATCATCCAAGATGTAGGACTTCCAAAAGACATCATATGATGCACTTCGATCAACACTTTGACTATGATTTTGTATCATCATATATTAGCAAAAATAATAAAAATTATATAGTATGAAAGTATTTAGTAAGAAAACCCCAATGATATTATTTTGGGTAAAGTCTATTTTACAACCTTGAACTATTCGAAAAGTCTAGATTCCAACCCTAAACTACAAAACCGGACATCCTACACCCTCCAACTATCAAACCCGTAGCTTGTATGCGTCGCCTGCCTTGATGGCATAGCCTCGGCAGGGCGGCTGTGGCTTCACTGTAGGACACATCGCCTGCCTCGAGGTTATCGCCTCGGCAGGGTGCCTCGACGACGACGTCTCCACCGCGAGAGTCACCGCCTTTCTGGGGGGTTTCAACCTTGACAAGGTGGCCTACCTTGATGGCTCCGTTTCCACACACTGCCTCCCTCGAAGGCACCGTGTTGACAGGGCGGCCTGACGACGACAGCTCTGCTGCAAGAGGCACCGCCTATCTCGAGGGCACCTCCTCGGTAGGAAGGCCTACCTCGAAGGCTCCGCCTCCACACGTCGCCTGCCTCAAAGGCACAAGCCCATGGAATGAGCTATAGTATCTATTGGGCTGACAAGCGTACATGATGGGCTTAGGATTAGCCTATGAACAAAATATTGTACATATAGAGAATGTACTAATTTACTCTTACTATTTTGTAATTATTAGAGGGTAAGATGAAGAATTGTCATCCCTCAACTGCATATAAAGAGCCCAAGAGGACATATGAGATCGAAACCTCTCGTTTTTACTCACTAGCTCTCTCCCTCGAGTGGTTTGGTGTTCTTTAGCTCCTCTAATTGTCTGTCCGTAAAAGGAGAAAGGGTACTTTATACCCACTTCTTGGTTTCCTAGTTACAACCGGCCTTAACCAAACAAAGAAAGTAGAGTGGCGGCCACGGCGACAGACAGTGCGGTGATCCTTGCAGGAACTCTCGCGGGATCCTGCCTGAGGAACATCCCTTCTATCAGCGGATAGTTCAGTGCTGCAATGTAGCAGAGGAGGAAGAACTGCGGCAACAGCTCGCTGAACATGGTGCCGCTGCTGATAATCTTCCAGGTCCCTCCGACGAGCGCTGCGGCGTTGAGCACGCAGAGCGTGGTGGCCGGGAGCAGCAGCGTCGAGCAGCCGGTGAAGTCGAACACGCCGTCCAGGTACAGCTTGTCGTTGGACGCCTTGTTCGTCAGGTCGAAGTCCACGGTCTTGGTGCCGACGAGGTTCAGGAAGATGCTGAGGCAGGCAAAGAGCTGGCCGGTGACCGCGTTGAGCATCCAGAACCTCTGCTCGTTCCACCACGTCCTCACCGCCAGCCTCCGCTTCGAGACCGACACCTCGATCAGGTGCCGCAGCGACGACGACACGAAGACGGCGAACCACGGGCTCGAGACCTACACGTGCGTCGATCATTGCATTTGCAATCAGACCCATTTGAAGAAATCAAGATTTCATCGCCGGCACTACTAGCTGATGGATGGGTCACCTTGGGGAACAGCGAGACGCCGCGGAAGAAGTAGAGCTGCGGGATGGTGGCGTAGCACACCAAGGGGAAGGCGGACAAGGCGGCGAACGCGTAGTAGGCGAAGGTCATGCTCTGAGGTATGGAGATAGCGACGGACTTTGGGACGGTGAGGGGGCAGTACTTGGAGACGCCGACGGCGAGCAGGCCGGACATCCACCGCTTGTTCTGGACCAGCACGTCGTTCAGGTTTGTGGGGACGTTGCCGAGGAACGGCGGCCTCGACGACGGGTAGCAGTAGACGGACGTCCACCCTCGGCAGTAGAGTTGCCAGAAGCCGGTGAAGTAGTCCACCACCGACTGGTACAAGAATCCGATCTGCATTTGCAGTGCAGAGAGTAACAAACAAACAGCGTATATAAGTGCTTCATGTCACATGATCACGCATGGCATGATCAAGTACGGGTTAATTATGCTTAATTTCTGTACTTTTTTTACAGGAATTAATTTCGGTACTTGCCACCATGCCCCATTTGGTGTCCAACTCATAGGCACAAGAGGCCACACATTTTGCATCTTGTGGAAGCACATTCCGTGTAGCCGTGTTTCCGGATCGGTGCAAGGTGCGCACCGACGCCACGAGATCATTCGAGAGGAAGAATCTTCGGTTGGGGAGTGTCTATACAACATGCACCGATTTTTTCTTGAAAATCAGTCACTTTTTGAGTCATCAGATGGAGATCCAATGCCCCATATATCACCCCCTATATCTCTAACCCAATCTCATTTCCCACCCTCTCTCTCACCAATCACAGAGCGCATCGGACGGCCTCCCACCCTCTCTCTCCCTCTCTCTCACCAATCACAAAGCGCATCGGACGGCCTAGAAAGTGACTGATTTCCAAGAAAATTTCAGTCGCAAGATGTATAGCAGTTCCGAACTAGTATATATGCAGTCTGGTTCAGAATTTCAGATCACAATTCACAGTTAATCCACGTTGTGTCACCGACGAGGTGCCGGGTGGTTTGGCACCGTAGAGGGCGTCTCTCCTGAGTCCCTGACGTAGAAGCCTGTGCCGGAGAGGATCGGCCCCCGGAGACCGTCCAAACCTTTCCATCGAGTCTGCATGCAGGCATCAATTCGATTTGCCAATATGATCTGAGATTTGTTGGTGATATATTGCAAATGCAACTAAGTACTTAGTAACTTTGCAAATTCTGTGTGATTCAACTTCCGTCTATAAGATTATCGCTCGAACTGAACTTACTAGCGACGGTTCCTCGACAACTCAGCCGGCTTAGAAACATTGGGTGGCGACAGGGTTCACAATTTCGGCGAAATTTCGTTCATTTCGTTGGGTAACGAAATAAATTCAATTCGTTCAAAATTTTTCGGTTTGGTTGAATTTGGATGGAATTTGCAGGGTTAAAGGGTATAAACACTAGTAAGATAACAGCAAACCGCAGGTAGCCTGCTGGTAAGGTGCTCGTGGTGCTTTCCAAGGAGCCCGGGTTCGAATCCCACCTGATGCAATGTTTTTTGCAATTATTTTAAATTTTAAATTCAAATTTGATTCAAACCAGTTTGAAATTCCACCGAAATTTTGGACCGAAATTCCGAAATTTCGGTGATTTCGGTTATTTTGCCCCACAACGAAATTTTTTTAAAAACGAAATTTGTTTCCCTGTGGCGATGCCCTCCGGCGGGCGTGACTATGGGAAAAACACCCTAACGCGTGGGCCCGCTGTGGCAGTGCCGGAAAGAAAAGGAAAAGAGAGAGAAGGTAGGCCGCAGTAGATGGCCCGAAAAGAGAAAGAAAAAGCCAATATACGCTTCAAAATACAATAGAGAGGAAATGGAGGTGGGCCTCGGGTTTGATTCAGACCATAATGCTTGTAGGAATTTGCAAAATATCTGGGGACGACTAATACACGCTCCATCCATCCTTGGAACCGAGCTGTGCGTGACTAGAGCAATGAGAGGCAGCTAGCTAGTCGTCGCCTAGCTGGGGACGACTAATACACGCTCTAGGCCATCGTGATTCATATCTCATCTCCGACCAGTCTTCTCAAGGATTGATTACTTTGCCGAGCGTGCGATTGCGTTGGTATGTATCCGTAGCTTTCTTCTTAATTTTTCTCTCAATTTCTTGACACCTGAACACCATACTGTATTGTATTTTGAATTGATCTTAATATGGTGCTACATAGGAACTCAGCCTAGCTCAGTTGGTGGGAAATCCCCACCACCCAAGTTTTAGTTCTCTTCTAGACGAATTTGGGTGCCTATTTGGGTGAATTTGGGTGCCTATTTGGCTGTGTGCATCCTTAGTTAGCGTAGAGGCCGAGAGTTGTTAGTTGTTACTTCCTTTCTTAAAAAAATAAATAAATATGGTGCTACATCGATCCTCTGAGTCTCCTAATTTCCTGTTCATGTGAATTGTGAAGCGTGTAAACTGCAATCTGTTCTTGTTGTTGAATGATGATGGCGTGGGGGCCAGGCGTGCCGCTGGTTTCATTAGTTGAAATCGGGGGATTAAGCACGCCTTTAATCAAAAAAAATAATTAGAACTGCTAATTGGTTATTCCAAGTCGAATTATAATAAATGACATGCAAAACTGTTGTGTGTTTGAGGAAAAAAAACTTGTTATGATTAGATCATCAACTCTGCAAATATGCTACTCCGTATATATTGCTGAGTCTGTCTTATGGTTGTTGCAAAAACTCATTCCTGTGGCACCCTTGTATCCTACTGCCGCTCACGCTCCTCTCTCACTTGCTGCTCACCCTACAACTCAAGTCGCCAGAGAGACGGTCGCTGATAAGTAGCTCGATGGCCTCAACTTCCCTTCCCCCTTCAGATCTATGGCCTCATCTCCCTCAACTCCGGCCGCCAACTCTGTTGGTCCTCTCTTCTCCAATCTTGCAGTTGGACTCCTCTTGTTGGTAAATCTTGCTGCTACTTTGCTGTCTGGGAAAAAGATTTTCTGGTATCAAACAAAACGATAAGCACCGGCTTTAGTTTTTCTTTATTTAAAAAATGTCAAATATTAGTTGCATAAAGTACATGTAAGTATTGCTTAATACTGCCAATTTATTTGTTTGGTCACAGACTGACAGGCCAACAGAATTTTACTTGGAGATCAACTATATACTCTTTGTTAGTGTCATAAAATGGAGCTCCCGGAAAACAAACTTACAGACTTCATTCAAGGCAATGAAATGGCAAAGTGGAAACCAGTCAACAATCATAATATAAAGAAGTTCACAGAAGACGACATTAAAAGGATAACTAACAACTGTAGCACACTTATTGGCAAAGGTGCCTTTGGAGAAGTTTACCAAGGTGTTCTTGATGATAATCATGTTGCAGTCAAGATTCTAAAGAATTACATCATCCCGAATTTGAAAGAAGGGTTTGGTAAAGAGATAACCATCCATGGACAAATCAACCACAAGAATGCTGTCAGGCTCTTGGGATGCTGTTCAGAGGAAAATGCTCTAGTGATGGTCACCGAGTATATGACCGGAGGAAACCTCAAAGATCTTCTTCATTGCAACGATGATCCCATTTCTTTAGATGCAAGGTTGGGTATTGCTATAGATTGTGCAGAGGCATTAAGCTACATGCATTCCATGCATCCGCCAATCATTCATGGTGACATCAAGCCTGAAAACATACTTCTGGATAATAACCTCGGTGCAAAATTATGTGACTTTGGAATATCAAGGTTGATTTCCATGGACAAAACTCAATACACCGCTCATGTTTTAGGCAGCAAAGGTTACATGGATCCGGAGCACATTTGGAGTGGACTCGTCCATCCAAAGAATGATGTTTACAGTTTTGGTGTTGTTCTTATAGAACTAGTTACCAGAGCGAAGGCAAGTGAAAATGGGACAATTACTGGCCTCACAAAAAATTTCACTCAAGCTCAAGGAAAAAAGGCAAGGGAGATGTTTGATACTGAAATAGCAAATGTAAGCAACATGAAGGTTCTGGACAAAACTGGAAAGCTAGCAGCTGAGTGCCTTAGAAGGGATTTCAAGGAACGCCCTGAAATGAACGATGTTGCAAAACGTCTTCGGATGCTTAGAAAAGATCATTGTCTGCAAGGTAAAAAAAAATTAGTTCAATGGTCACTATGGGGAGCGCAAGATACAACACAAAAGGTGAACCGACAAGGGGCAAGCATTTCAAGCTCTACCAGTCAAGAAGATCTTGAAATGCCTCCAGGTTGCCTTCTATCACTGCCCTTTGCAAAGTTGAACAATTTGGACATCTTTGGTGAGGGTGCTCAACCTGTGAAAGTGCAACCAATTGCAGTCCCCACTATTCCTGTAGAAGAAATCAGGGAGGCGACTAAGGGATTTGGTGATGAAGCTTTGATGGGTGAGGGTGCTCAACCTGTGAAAGTGCAACCAATTGCAGTCCCCACGATTCCTGTAGAAGAAATCAGGATGTGGATTGATGATGAAGCTTTGATTGGTGAGGGTTCTTTTGGCAGAGTGTATTTTGGTGTTCTAAACAATGGTAGAAGTGCAGCGATAAAAAAATTAGATACGAGTAAGCAACCGGACCAAGAATTTTATGCACAGGTATGCGTTGTTTGTCTATGAATTGTGCATCTTCGCTAGTCCTTCTTACGAAATGTGTCTACAGGTCTCCATGGTGTCGAGACTTAAGCATGACAATGTTGTGGAGTTGCTTGGTTACTGTGTTGATGGAAACACCCGTATACTTGCTTATGAGTTTGCTACGATGGGTTCCCTTCATGATATGCTTCATGGTATGACTTTCCATGCTTGTAAATTTTTGTGCAATGCTCCCCTTACTGATAAGTTTATAGGAATTCTATGATATGCTTGTGCTTCTTTCCTTATGCTTGATGAGTATGGAATTCAACTCTACAGGACGGAAAGGTGTGAAAGGAGCTCAACCTGGTCCTGTCTTATCATGGGCACAACGAGTGAAGATTGCTGTTGGAGCTGCAAAAGGCCTAGAGTATCTTCATGAGAAAGCCCAGCCTCATATCATACACCGGGGCATCAAGTCCAGCAATGTTCTTCTATTTGACGATGATGTAGCTAAAATAGCTGATTTTGATTTGTCAAATCAAGCTCCCGATAGGGCAGTTTGGGATCTCTTATCACAAGGATATTATGCACCAGGGTACCCTTTATTTGGATATCACTCACCAGAGTACGTGCAGTTCTCTTTTCAGTGTTATGAACAGTTGCAACCATTTTTGCTTGATTGTTAAAACTTTGATTCAGGTATGCGAAGACTGGACAACATAGCTCTAAGAGCGATGTGTACAGTTTTGGAGTTGTTCTTCTGGAGCTCCTGACAGGAAGAAAGCATGTGGATCATACATTACCAAGAGGACAGCAGAGCCTTGTGACATGGGTAAACATTAAAAAATCTCAAAATATTGGTGCATACAGAAGAAGATATGTTCTATAACCCTGCAAAATTTCATAAGAAAACTTAGTTGCATTCAAGTTATTAAAGGGATAAGGTGAAGCGTGGGCGACTCACCACCTTTTTACCGCCAAAGCGTTTAAGGCGCGCGGCGAGACAACACCATACACACAGCATAACAGTATAGCACACACACAACCACAACACACACAGCACACCACAAGACACAGTAGCAATGCAAGTTCAGCACAGCACAGTAGCAAATTAGCAATGCTGAACATAAATGCAGATTGCAGAGCACATCGGCAGAGCACGGCGCTGAGAGCAGAGGCTGGCCACCATCTTCAAAGCACGGCATTCAGAGCAGAGGCTGCAGAGCAGCACTCCACCTCCGTCGCGGCCTCTACCTCCGTCGCGGCCTCCGTCCATTGTTATTAAGGCGGTAAGACGAGGCGAGTGGCCCACCCCCCTCACACCTTTTAAGCGGTAAGGCGCGAGGTGAGGCGACGCCTTACACATCCTAAGGTGGTGGTCTGTGCAGTCGGCGGTGGTCGAACATAGCAGTGGCAAGAAGAAGAAAAGAGAAAAGAGAAAGAAGAAAGAAAAGAGAAAAAAAATTGGAAAGAGAATAAACCATCCAGCCCAAATGAGCCCAGCGGCCCAACACCACTCAACCGCTCTAACTTGGTCTCACTCAACCCGTCGACCGAAGCCGCTACCCTTATCCATTCCCCTCTCGCTCCCTATGCCTCACTCTCGTCCAACCCTCTCTCGTGCTCTCTGCCTCGCTCTCGCCTCTCCCATCCCGCCGCCGCACGCGAAGCAAATCTGGGGAGGGCTCTCCGCCTCGCTCTCGCCTCTCCCATCCTGCCGCCACACGCGAAGCAGATCCGGGGAGGAGGCGGTGCGCAAAGCAGATCCGCCATAGCCGGAGGCCGGAGCTGCAAGGGATGGAGGCGCCCGAAGGGGATCCGAGGAGGAGGCGGTGCGTGAAGCAGATCCGTCGTAGTTGAAGGCTGGAGCTGCAAGGGAGGGATGGAGGCACCGCCGCCTAGGGTTCTAGGGTGAGTCTTCACCCTCTCCTCTTCCCCCTTCTCTCACTGGCTGAGTTTCCGGCCCGCGCCTCCTCCTCTGGTCCTCCTCGATGGTGAGCCGGCCAGCGTCATGCCGCCTCCCTCGCCTCTTCTCTCCGACCTTAGCGACGACTTAGGCCTAAGGCGGCGGCGACGCCTTGCCCCTCGGTGGTGCCTTACCGCTTAGGCGACGCCTAAGCAACGCCTTAATAATCATGCCTCCGCCTACCCTCCTGGCGACCAGGCGACCGGGAGGGAGGGGGAGGCAGAGGCCGCGACGGAGGAGGAGGTGGGGAGGCCGGATCACCGGGAGGGGTCAGCGGGAGGCGGAGGCCATGACGGACCAGAGGCGGGAAGGGAGGTGGAGGCTGGGTTGCAGGGGGAGCCAGGAGGGGGAGATCGGGAGGGAGGCGAATGCTTAACTGGAGCCCATCGGAGAGGGCACACTGCAACGGGGACGGTGGCGCAGCAGCATATAGAGGCGCGACTGGGATGGAGCAGCTAGGGTTCGGCTTCAAGGTTCACGCGAGTCGCGATAGGTTCTCCTCTCCCTTAATTTTCCCCGCTGGCCCCCTCGCCTCCCACCTCCTTTACTTCCGCTCGATGCTGCCTATGGTGCACGCAGCACGCCTCAGCCTTCCTCGACGCCATACGCTGCTGAAGTGACACCACGGGGACGCCTCGGACCTGAGGTGGATGCCATATCCTTTCTTGGCATGGCGAGCCCGTGGCGGTGAGTCGTTGACCGCCTAAGCATCGCTTAAGTGATGCCTAGGAGGTGCTTTAATAACCTTGGGACTTGCATTCGGGTTAAACAAAAATAAGAAGCAGCTCAAAGGAATAATGTCAAAATAGTTAATCACTATTGAAAGAAACTTAAAATATGTCTTTTTGTTGCTTCCAAATGCAATCAAGTCTGATCATGAGATTTTGTAGAAATCATAGAACACCATTTCCTACCACCAACCAATATATGGTGGACTTTTGGAACCTTTCACAAAGTCCACACAAATTTACATTGAATTTTGAGTTTATACCTGATATTTACCTTAAGAAGTTATTTTGTATTTATGACATTTTACCTTTCTTCTCTTTGAGTAATCAACTTTTGTCGGACCCGGATTTCGCAAATCCAAATCCTCTGTGAAAACACTGTGTTATTCCCTGGATCAGTAAATAGCACTCACAGATACGTCACTGAATCATTTCATACAAGTCGTGAATCATACCATTTATTATATTACAAACATCAGAGTGACATAGACCATGTCGGGTTGAGTTTTACAACTAGGGCCGAACATGCCAAATGGATTACATTACAAGAAAGAAGTCGTAAACTACAGCGAAAGCAAAAAGGGGAAGGTAGAGCACATCTCTCCACAGGCAAGCAATTGGGGGTTGCCCATGTACGACCGATATTACCCAAGGACTTGGATAATAGTGGTCGTACGCAAGTACTGATGGAGTCAATGGACTAGGGTGAGACTAGAACAACTACGACTACTCTAAGCTTCATTGTTGCCCTGCCCATCGACTTCGGGGTCCTCATAGTAGTCGTAGTCGCCCTAGTCTACGGGGTCTGAGGGATTTGGGGGAAAGAGAGGATGAGCACAACTTCCGTGCTCGCCAGCCAACACACAAGATGCAATAATATACATGCAAAGCTTAACAAGGATGGCTCGGGTTCTTTTATTTGCTAAAGCAATGTTTTCAAATAGCAATATTAGTGAAGTCCTATCATAGAGCATTTTAACCAAATTTCATTTTTACTAAAGAGAGTAATTGTGCAATATTAAATAACAGCAGAGGTTACCTCCACCTATGCTTATTTTGACAAGTGGCTACGACCACAAAATCAACACTGGGTACGACCACCCAAGAACAACACGAAGTCCGGGTTACATCAGCCCGACCGGTTTTCAACCCAACCACAAAGGTTTTCGAAATAGAACTAACTCTAGTAAGTTCCCATGTCCGCCTTTGACCGTAGGCACGACTGTTTAAATAGTTCATACTCTGCAAAGATTTGTACACTGTACCCACAAGAGATAATCAACTCGTAGCCCCCACACGATGCCTTAGTCATGTGGTCAAGAGACCATCACAGTAACCTTTCAAAATATCTCGCCTCTTCAGTCATCTCACCCATATGAGTTTGCACCCATAAGTTGTGCGGGATACTCACCACAACGACTAGCGCAGTTGGCAACTTCACCATACCATGGTGTCCCATTCAAGCCGGAACGCATCCAGCCGCTTGCACTACCTCGACCCCCTCCAGCGAGATGACTTTTAGAGTTCAATAAATTTACTAATCCAAGTTGCATTTTGTGGACTTGTGGTTGCACGTTTTACGATGGGAGGTCATCACCAGATTAAGTCATTAAAGTCATCTGGGCGGTTCATACCGCATACCCACCATTCTAGCGCCACATCCGCGCCCGGCATCATAATATCCGTCCAGATGTGGTGAAAAAAGTTTGGGGTTTTGAGAAGAAAACCAATTTATCTCAAATACTGCAGTCATGTACCTTCCACGACTGCCCCAAACCATTTTTATGATTTAATAGATAATAGTTGGGACATCTTAATGCCTCGGTACTTAAGCAAGACTAGCATATCGCTTAAGTACAACCTATAACTAGTAATTACCACATTGTTACTAGGGTGACAGGGAATAAAGGGTTCAATTGTCAAAGGATGGTATAATACATAATTAATCATCAAATGAGTGTTTAACTACCTTAAGAGTTTACATACATTTGATTAGAGAAATAAAGAATGCAACTTTGGTAATTTAAAGGAATATAATTTGCATAAAACATAGGCACAACATGATCAAAGTATTGACTCGCCTGAGCTAAATGCAAAAGAGTCTTGGGAGTCTTGTGCTTGATCAAACTGGAGATCTCATGTTTCTTCAAACTCTACTCAGATGAACGTACCAGAAAAAGGGAACAACAAGCAGACAGAGAGCAAATAAATACTAAAGAAATAACAAATGAACTCAAAATTAAAAACGACCAAAGCTAAAAGCAAGATCTTGAATTTAGACGATGTTAGAAACAAGAAACACTGCAATCGGAGTTAAAACGAAGGATAATAGAGTCCTCGTTGGTTTGGTTTTGAGTACTGCTCAACAACTTCCCACGGTCGGAAAGGTGGTTGCGACCAACTGGTGGAAAGGATACGACCATCTAGTCGGAAAGATGTTTCGACTACAGGGGGTGGTCGAAGGGAGTTTCGACTACAGTAGTGGTCGAAAGACGGAAGGTTTCGACTACTCAACTGTGGTTGAAAGGAAAGAAAGATTTGACTACTCAACGTGGTCGAAGGGTTCGACTACACGAGTAGTCGGAAGGGATTCAACTACAGGATGTGGTCGAAAAGGTTCGACTACACAAGTAGTCGGAAAGGATTCGACTACCTGGTCGAAAGGAGGGACTCGAAAGAAAGACTCAACGGCTCAACGTGGTCAAAAGAAAATAAAGACTCGAAAGAAAGACTCGATGGCTCAATGCTGTCGAAAGAAAAGAAGGGCTCGAAAGAAAGATTTGACGGCTCAACATAGTCGAAAGAAAAGAAGCACTCGGAAGAAAGATTCGATGGCTCAACGCGGTTGAAAGAAAAGAAGCGCTCGGAAGAAAGATTCGATGGCTCAACGCGGTCGAAAGAAAAGGACTCGAACAAAAAGATTTGATGGTTCAACGCGGTCGAAAGAAAAGAAGGGCTCGGAAGAAAAGACTAGACGGCTCAACGCGGTCGAAAGAAAAGAAGGGTTCGAAAGAAAGATTCGACGGCTCAACGTGGTCGAAAGAAAAGAAGCAGGGAACAGGGCAGGGGAAACTTACCAAGACATAGAGAGGCCAGAGGAGATCGGCGAACAGTGAACAGCGGCGTGGAAGCTCGCAGTCGAAGGTGAAGGAGGACGGTGACGAAGGGGTCGGCCGGGACCGAAGGAGAAGAGGAAAAGCTGCGGCTCCTATGAAACAAAACCGAAATAGAGTGAGGAGATTGCTTCAAGGAGCTCTGGAACACAAACAGACGCAGGTAGAAGACGGGGCTCCACTGGTGCGGCGAGGACCGAGAGGAGGTGTGCGGCTGCTTGAACTCGAAGCTCGGGGCTTTGAGCGACCACAGCAACAAAAGCGAGAGAGGAAAAGTTGGGTGGAGGAAGGGGATGAAGGGGGCTGCTCCGGGCTCTTTTATAGCCTGGAGGAAAGGAGGAGAGAGAGCAGTTGACTGACTTGGAGACGTGCGGTCCCGAGGTGGGGGCGGGTGAGCGACAGAACAGAGCAGGCAGAGTAGGTAGGGGAGCAGGTGAGCGCACGAGGGTGCAGCAAAGCAGGCACGCGTGTGGCCTGTCGGACCCGGATTCCAAGAATCCAAATCCTCTGTGAAAGACATTGTGCTATTCCCTGGATCAGTAGATAGCACTCACAGATATATCACTGAATCAATTCACACATGGCGTAGATAAGACCATACCATTCATTATTTTACACATCAGAGCTTTACATAGACCGCATCGGGTCATGTTTTACAATAAGGGCCGGACAGGGCAAACTGATTACATTACAAAAGTAGCGGAAGCGACGACAGAAGCAAAAGGGGTGAGAACACATCTCTCCATAGGCAAGTGACTGGGGAAACCCATGTATGCCCGATATTAACCAAGGACTTGGATAATATTGGATGCACGTAAGTACCAACGGAGTCAACTAGACAGGGGTGAGACTAGAACTACTAAAGACTAAACTACGCTTCATTATCTTCTGGGCCTCTAGCTTCTGGATCCTTGTAGAAAGCGTAGACCCCTTCGTCTTCATTATCTGAAGGGTTTGGGGAGAGGAGCGAGAATGAGCATTACTACTATGCTCGCGAGCCAACACACAATGCAATAGTATACATGCAAGGTTTAACAAGGATGGCTCGGTTCTTTTATTTGCGAAAGCAAGTTTTGCAATATCATAATTACAAATCCTATGACTTCGCATTTTTAACAAATTTGCAATTTTAAAAGATTAATGTGCAATAATTATATTAGTAGAGATTCTATCTGGCGGAAACTCTACCAATGCATCCTTTAATTGGAGCTACCTCCAATGACCACACCCACTGAGTTCGACGACTCAGGAGAAATCCCAAACAGGGCTAGGTGAGCCCTTCCACCATTTTCCACACCGACCACAAAGCTTTTGAAATAGAACTAACTCAAGTTATGATCCCCGTGTCCGCCTTTGACCGTAGGCGCGGCTGTTTAAACAGTTTAGACTCTGCAAAGGTTTGTACACTTTACCCACAAGAGATAGTCATACCAGTTACCCCACATGATTAGTAGTCATGTAGTTGGCGTATCACAAGAACCTTTAAACTATCTTGCCCTTTCCGTAATCTCACCCATATGGGGTTGCGCCCATACGTTCGCGAGGATGTTGTACCCGGCGTGTGGCATAGTTGGACAACCCTAGCGTTGGCAACTTCACCTAGAATCGGTGTCCCGTCAAAATTTGGATGTCTGTAAGCTTGCGCGTGCCATTACTCCACCAAATGAGACACATTTGTGGTTCAATAATTTTACTAAGCCAAGTTGCACTTTGCAGACTTGTGGTTGCACATGTTTAACACGGAGGTCGTGACAAGATTAAGTCCTTAGGGTTATCTGGGCGGTTCATTCCTCAACCCAACCAACCTTGTGCTCCCCGAGCACCCACCGCCTCACCGTCCGCCCAGATAAAACTAGCAATAGGGTTTTAGAGGAGTAAACCAAATTATTTTCACACCTTTTAGTCAATGGACCACCAATGACTACCCAAAGCATTTTTATGTTTGAAGAAATGATGGTTTGGGGTATTTAATACCCCGGTACTTGAGCAAGGCTAGCATGTCGCTCAAGTACACACTATAGCTAGTATTACCATATAATTACTAGGGTAACAAGGGTTAATGGATTCAAGTTTATCAAGGATGGTATATTAATTAATTAAACATCAAGTGGGCATTTAACTACCTTAAGCTTTAACATACATTTGATTAAGAATTAAAGCATGCAATTTGCTAATTTAAAAGAATATAATTTGCATAAAATGTAGGAGCAATATGATCAAAGTATTGACTCGCCTGGGTCCATTTACCGCGGCCCTAATCATACTCAAAGCCTTCTTAGTCGGTGGTCTTGACTTCTTGGTCTTCGTCTTTAACCAAATCTTGATCCCGCTCGAGTTGTTGTTTCTTCGGGACTCCAACTTCCAATTACATGATAACGATCGTGAAACCAAATAAACCCAAAGAACTTCAGAAGACCAAATAAATTCAAAAGAGTTTACACAAGATTTGTGATGATCAAGAAGGGGAGGGAAGATTTAGCGAATCAGGGAGGTTTGACAAAGTCAACGACAATTGAGCGAAAGAGGAGATGGCGGAGAAACTTTGCCTGGAAGGAAAACAAGGTAGGGTCAAAGTCGAAGGACATATGTGGGGATATTCACTTTGGATTCAAAAGATGGCAAGATATTGCCGATCGAGGATAAGGCATAGCTGGATCTTTTAATTTCAAGAGCTCCTTCAATTATTGGGTATTTATTAAGGAAGTCCCATGAGTTAGGTTTAAACTTAAGATAGATATGAGTCTCACAAGCATACCGGGCATTAATTGATGAGCGTTAAACATTAGAGATTAGGGTGTGAGTTCATCATGCGAAGAATATCATTTTAGTTTGAGCTAAACTTCCATATTTTACCAGAGTTCTCGATTAAGGTTGTGCCTCGAATTGTTGATACATTAATTATTTCTTAAAAACCACCGGTGATTTAAATTTAGAGATAAAGATAGGATGATTGATATTGGGCAAGATTATACTTTTAGTAAGACATTATTTAAGTTTGTATTATAAATTAGATGGCAAGGACATATTGGTTAGCTACTTCACTTTTAATTTATTTGCCACTTACACAAGAATGTATATATATCCATGCATGAGTTATTTTTAATTAACATGATGACTTTAGATCGGAGGATAAAGATGCGATGGTTATTATTTGAACCAAAGAATATTTGATAGGATTTTCAATTAGGATTCAAGTTTCTAGAGCAAGATATTGAGATCAACATAGCTATTCTCGAATGGCTTCACGTTCAATTTCCCATGATTTGTAACTTAAGTTCTTATATTCCAAAGTTTTTACATATTAGTGGAGGATTAATTAAAGTAATTTTATTTATTAACTAACCACTGTTTACAGAGAGATTGATACTAGAAGGTTAACACAAGAGTTTGTATGATCTTCGATAGCAAGATGAACTAGACAGAGTTCACTGCCCACTTTTAACTTCCAAGGGGGAGGGCCCACAAGTCATTGAGAAGGAGGGAGAGAATAGAGAGTTAAGCAAACAGGGAGAAGAGAGCTCAAGCGCAGAAAGCCAGGCAAGACGACGTGGGCTTGCTTTGGGTGTGGCGGCCGAGTGTGGCGAAGGCCAAGAAACAGGTGGTGATGAGGTAGGAGGCCGAGGAGGCGATTGGGGCTGCATGCACCGAGTAGAAAGCGGCGGTGTCTGGAGCAGAGCCAGGGCGGATGGTGGCGGCAGTGGCCGGAGAGGAGAGGAAGGAGGAGCATGAGCACGGTGGGAGAGTAGGAAGCTCACCGAGTGCTTGGGCTGGCCGGAGAGGAGTTGTGGCGAGCCGGCGACGTGAGCCTGGGGCGGCGTCAGGCTTACGGCTGGCAGCGGCGTCCTAGGGCAAGTGAGGCTTGGCCGTGGTTGGAGGGTCGGATCGCCGAGGAAGCTTGGTACCGTGAAGAATCGGTTCGAGGGGCACCGAGGAGGAGATGGTGGCGGAGGAGCTCCAATCGGCCGACAATGGGGATTCCGGTGAGTCCTGCGGACAAAAGGAAAAATTGAGAGGGGGAAGGAGGTCCTGGGGTCCTGGGACACCCGGTGATGGTGGTGGCGCAGGGAGGGCATTGCCGGAGCGGTCGAACGACAAGGAGGCGGCGCGGCCAACCAGGAGCGGCGGCTTTGGCCGAAATGGGGCGCGAGAGTTCTTTGGGTGTTTGCCTTGGGGAGCTTACCAGCGAGAAGAGGCGAGTGAAGGAGGAGCAAGAGGGGTGCACAGGGCCCTGTTTGTAGCTGGTGATGGAGGGTGCTGAAGGAAGAGAGCCATTGGGGGTGCTGACGCCGTGCGGATATGGCGGCATGGGCACCTCGCGTCTTGTCTGGGATGGGCGAAAGCATCGACGGTGATGGCATGGTCAGAGCGGGACCGACGCAGCGGCGATTTGAGGGCCAGGCGCATCTTGTGACAGGTGAGTAGCGGCAAGGACGAGAGCAGTCGGGTGGTTGCGCGTGCGTAGAGCTTGCTGACGCAGCTCTGGCACGGCCGTGGTCCATGCGCAAGGAGGCGAGGTGACGCTGGCGTCACGACGATGACCAAGATGGTGGAGCAGGTGGGGAATGGCTCGGTGATGCAATGGGGAGCTGCAGCGGGCGTAGATGCGCGCAAGGCTTGCGTCGGCGCTCGAGCGCACCGTATGCGTCGGGGAACTGGATGGGACGGGAGCAGCGGGCGGGGACGGGGCATGGGCATGGGCCGCTGGCGTCCACGTGATGACTTCGGAGGGCGAGCGAGTGGAAGTGGCCGCGCGGTGATGTCACGCGATGGCGACTTCACGAGCCAAGAAGGACGACGCAACCGACGACTGGCATACAAGTCTTGTGGCGAGGACGGCGTGGCGTCACGGCCACGACGGCTTGAGGCGACAAGGCGACGGGAGGGCGCGGAGGTCTTGGCTGCGAGGAAGCGAGTGGAGCTCAGGGAGCTGGAACAGGCGAGGAGGCGATGGCGAGGTGGCCTCGTCTTGAGTGAGTGCAGAGGCAGGCTCGGCTTTGGTGCTAAAGCAGCCTGGGTTGGCAGAGGAGTAAGCGTCTGTGATGGAAGAAAGGAGAGCGCTGCTTGGCTTGATCGGGAGGAAGAAGCCGGATGGGGAGGCCGGGCCTGGAAAGGAGAACAGGCCGGGACGGCTTGGGCTAGGAGAAAATGGGCCAGGCCCAGGAGAGAGAATGGGCTGATCCTGAAAGAGAAGGGAGGCCCAACTTGAAATGGCCCGGGAATTCAAAAGAGGGGAGAAACTCCAAACCGGAATTTGAGTTTCAAATGCTACGGACATTACATTTGAAACATAAACCGAAAAGGAAAGAAAGTTTTCGCAAATACTTGGTAATTTGAATTACGGCGAAGAACGAAAAACAGAATAGTAAATACTATGCCTCGTGTCAAAAAAGACGCTACAAATCCTACCACCTTAAATGTAATCTCGACCGAGATTCAAGCCGCTCAAAACGAGGGCGGGTAGTCTTGCTTTAGTTGATCTTCGCACTCCCAGGTGGCTTATTTTGCTGAGTGGTAACTCCACTGGACTTTGCAAAGGCGGAAGACTTGACATCTTGTTCGCTTCTCGATGACATCGAGGATCTCGATCGGATGTTCTAGACAAGTTAGATCTTGCTGAAGGGTGATGGCTTCAACGGGCATCTGCTCTTCAGGTACTCTGAGACACTTCTTGAGCTGGGAGACGTGAAACATGCTGTAGATGTCTGACAATCTTTTAGGTAGCTCCAGTTGATAGGCGACTTCTTTACACTTGGCGTGGAAGCGACTATGGATGCCTGCGGGTTTTGACGACGTTTGATTGAAGTTGAAGTCTTGCAGCGAGCTGGTGTGGCTCTCACGTTGTATTTCTTCGGAGTGACTTGTTGAGGGCACTTGTTGGCAAAATGTCCTCTCCTTTTTTTCCACGGTTGAAACAACAAAGAAGGGCTATCCGGTTGTGCATTGCAACTTGGTAAACTGATGCCAATTGCTAGTTCATAACCATATACTGGAGTGCCAAATAAAAATCTATAAATTTTGTCTTCTGAATTGCTGGATCCAAGTCTGACTATTATTGGAAACCACCATTCCAGCATAGCATGAGGTCACCCAATTAAAAGAACGTCCAATCATTTAATCAATCTCATATTCTATTGATAAGATGACATAATTCTCAAATCTTTCTTAGGCATATGCTTAATTAATCCAATAGATTCACCACTTTGATTGCATGATTTCTCCAATTCATTAATCCACAAAATCTAGTAGTAATAATCGCATCTTTCAATTTGATAAACTCCAAGATCATGCTAAATTCCATTCTATCCCTTTTTGGAATGCAATTCTCCAAAGATTAATATCGCGCAAATGTTTCTTCCAAAATTCTCGACTAAATCCACAACATCATTCACTTGATTCCTCAAGCATATTTATTAATTATAACCCTTCGAAATGTCTTTGCACAAATCCAATACCTTCATTCAAGAACCTTCCAAAAGACTGCTTGTAATCCATAAATCCAAATTTAATCCGCCAAATTATTTTATCACCATCTATCCAACAATTATTTAGTCCAACTCTAATGTCAATAAGATATCCATCGGTATAAGAATCGTACTTCAATATCAACACTCCAATAGTTAATCATCATATATTTCGAATATTCAATTCATGAGAAAGATCTAATTTCTATAATTGGTCACCAACAATTATAGGTCTATAATCCGATCTCTCAACAATAGCTTATTCTTATGATTCAACTTCCAATAATCATTCAATCCCATAATCCAAAGAATCGTATGTTTGTATAATTCGATATCTCGTAATTATATACTTCTATAATCTGATCAAGACATATCTCTATAATCCAACCAAAATTTCTGATAAATCCCAGCTTCTTTATTCAAGCATATCCGATTGAATCCAATGTGACCAACATATCCAATTAATTTCACATTTCTTGATTCAATCTAATCCACCAAAATCAACATCATGAATTGGTAATCCTATAATCCGATCTTCAACAATTATGTAATTTTTTGATCAAAATCCAACCGTGATACACTTCTATAATCTAACGTCCAACAATTATGTTTTCTATACACCAATCAAAATTCAACTTATTCTTCCAAAATTAATATCACGGATCAATATGAAAATCCAGTTTTCTCTGCATTCTTCTTCCTTTAATGCTCATATATCTTGATTCCAAGTTTCCAATTATCATCATAATCAACTTAAGATTCGATGAAGATTCAAATTCTCCTAATAGTCAATTGGTATTTCAGATTCTCTATGTCCTTCATGATCAATCAAAATTTTCCTCCATGATTATCTTATTTATCCATAATCTATATAATCCACCGATCTGCTATCCTTTAAATCATTCATGATCTGTGTTCACAGGAACTTCTTACAACATCGGCAAATCTTAAGATTTTAATTTTCCCAAAATCAGTCCTATCGATGATTTCTCAAAACTATCTAGCTTGGCATCCAACGTAGTAGTTAAATCCAACAAGAGTAGCTTGCATGCGATTTACTCCTTTGAACAATCTTCAACAACTCTTCACAGGCTTCATAGATGAGAGGAAGAGAGCACGATAGGCGAGAGGGAAAAGCATGCTAGATGAGAGAGAACAAGGGAGGAAGACTTGGACTCCTGCTCTCTTTGGTTCCCTCGGAGGGAACATCTGAGCTTAGAATTAGATGGGTTATATGAGGGTTTACTGGCCCTCTAGAGCACAAGAGAAGAACTTCAAATCAACGAGGAGAAAGAATCAAATACATTACAAAGCCTAGAGTGGCTGCATTATATTAAGGGGGTTTAGGTGTTACATGACTCCTGAAGCGCAGCATATAGGCCATGCTAAGTCACGACACGGGGTACAAACACAACGTCTACAAAAGAAGGAAACAAAAAGTACTTGCAACAAAGGACTGCCTAGCAAGCACTGCTGGCTAATCTAAACTAAGCCTGACTACTCCAACGGGAAACGGGAGCGAGAACGGCTCTGGCCGATGCTCGGTGAGCGAAAACAGGGGCAGAAACGACTGAAGCTGCGTCCATGGCTGGACTCTCCAAGGTTGATGACGGGCGGCGAACTGGGGCATTACACGCTCTTGTGCGTAGTGATCCTGATGCAGGGTCTTCTGGGTCAGAGTGGTCGATCCGGCGCCGGGTTGTGGGAGATAACGGCTAATCTTGGTGTTGGAGCTTGCATCACGGCGGCTACGGTAACGACAGTGTTCTTCTCTTGATGCTGAAGGGCTTTGGGCAGCGTTCTCCCACCTGGAGAGACGGGAAGGAACAGAAAGGCGACCTCAACAAGAGATCCTCGTGCATCTAGCACAAGTGAGTCGAGGTGAAGCACGCTATGTTCTGAACGGCACAGAACAACGGCTCCTGGGATGCTTGGTCCAGAAGGTGTGAGCGATGAACTCAACCTCCATGGAATGAGACTCTCGATCTAGAACCTAGGGCTTCCGGCCTCTGAAGATGGGCTGGTGGCGACCCAAGGTACTGCTTGAGTTTGTGGGGGAAAACCAACAAACTCATCGTCGTTCTCGCCGTGAGGGAAGAAATCCCATGGGCCAGCGGACGACGATACGGTCATCTAAAGTTTTAAAACAAAAGAGAGAGCCAGCAACGGAGTAGACTCACAAAAAGGGGATAAGTAGAGAACTAAGAGAGATGAGTAAGAGCAATAAATACGCTATATTTTGCTCAAAATTTTTCTTAGTTTTTGAAAATAAGACTCAAGTCCTTAGGCTCGACCAGTCTAGCTAAGGCTCCTACAGTCATATGCTCTGATACCAGATCTGTCGGACCCGGATTCCAAGAATCCAAATCCTCTGTGAAAGACATTGTGCTATTCCCTGGATCAGTAGATAGCACTCACAGATACATCACTGAATCAAGTCATACATGGCGTAGATAAGACCATACCATTCATTATTTACACATCAGAGCTTTACATAGACCACATCGGGTTAGGTTTTACAATAAGGGTCAGACAGGCCAAACTGATTACATTACAAAAGTAGCGGAAGCGACGACGGAAGTAAAAGGGGTGAGAACACATCTCTACACAGGCAAGTGACTGGGGAAACCCATGTACCCCCGATATTATCTTAACCAAGGACATGGATAATATTGGATGCACGCAAGTACCAACGGAGTCAACTAGACTGGGGTGAGACTAGAACTACTAAAGACTAAACTACGCTTCATTATCTCCTGGGCCTCCAGCTTCTGGATCCTTGTAGAAAGCGTAGACCCCTTCGTCTTCATTATCTGAAGGGTTTGGGGAGAGGAGCGAGAATGAGCACTACTACCGTGCTCGCGAGCCAACACACAATGCAATAGTATACATGCAAGGTTTAACAAGGATGGCTCGGTTCTTTTATTTGCAAAAGAAAGTTTTGCAATATCATAATTACAAATCCTATGACTTAGCATTTTTAACAAACAAATTTGCAATTTTAAAAGATTAATGTGCAATAATTATATTAGTAGAGATTCCATCCGGCAGAAACTCTGCCAATGCATCCTTTAATTGGAGTTGCCTCTAATGACCACACCCACTGAACTCGACGACTCAGGAGAAATCCAAAACAGGGCTAGGTGAGCCCTTACACCATTTTCCACCATTTTCCACACCGACCACAAAGCTTTTGAAATAGAACTAACTCAAGTTATGATCCCCATGTCCTCCTTTGACCGTAGGAACGGCTATTTAAACAGTTTAGACTCTACAGAGGTTTGTACACTTTACCCACAAGAGATAGTCATACCTGTTACCCCACATGATTCCGTAGTCATGTAGTTCAGGCGGCAAATCACGATAACATTTCAAACTATCTTGCCCTTTTCGTAATCTCACCCATATGGGGTTGCGCCCATACGTTCGCGAGGATGTTGTACCCTTGGCGTGTGGCATAGTTGGACTACCCTAGCGTTGGCAACTTCACCTAGAATCGGTGTCCTGTCAAAATTTGGATGTACTGCAAGCTTGCGCGATGCCATTACTCCACCAGTGAGACACATTCAGGGTTCAATAATTTTACTAAGCCAAGTTGCACTTTGCAGACTTGTGGTTGCACATGTTTAACACGGAGGTCGTGACAAGATTAAGTCCTTAGAGTTATCTGGGCGGTTCATTCCTCAACCCAACCAACCTTGTGCTCCCCGAGCACCCACCGTCCGCCCAGATAGAACTAGCAATAGGGTTTTAGAGGAGTAAACCAAATTATTTTCACACCTTTTAGTCAATGGACCACCAATGACTACCCAAAGCATTTTTATGTTTGAAGAAATGATGGTTTGGGGTATTTAATACCCCGGTACTTGAGCAAGGCTAGAATGTCGCTCAAGTACACCCTATAGCTAGTATTACCACATAATTACTAGGGTGACAAGGGTTAATGGATTCAAGTTTATCAAGGATGGCATATTAATTAATTAAACATCAAGTGGGCATTTAACTACCTTAAGCTTTAACATACATTTAATTAAGAATTAAAGCATGCAATTTGCTAATTTAAAAGAATATAATTTGCATAAAATGTAGGAGCAATATGATCAAAGTATTGACTCGCCTGGGTCTATTTACCGCGGCCCAGATCATACTCAAAGCCTTCTTAGTCAGTGGTCTTGACTTCTTGGTCTTCGTCTTTAACCAAATCTTGATCCCGCTCGAGTTGTTGTTTCTTCGGGATTCCAACTTCTAATTACACAATAACGATCGTGAAACCAAATAAATCCAAAGAACTTCAGAAGACCAAATAAATTCAAAAGAGTTTACACAAGATTTGCGATGATCAAGAAGGGGAGGGAAGATTTAGCGAATCAGGGAGGTTTGATAAAGTCAACGACAATTGAGCGAAAGAGGAGATGGTGGAGAAACTTTGCCGGGAAGGAAAACAAGGTAGGGTCAAAGTCGAAGGAACATATGCGGGGATATTCACTTTGGTTCAAAAGATGGCAAGATATTGCCAATCGAGGATAAGGCATAGCTGGATCTTTTAATTTCAAGAGCTCCTTTAATTATTGGGTATTTATTAAGGAAGTCCCATGAGTTAGGTTTAAACTTAAGATAGATATGAGTCTCACAAGAATACCGGGCATTAATTGATGAGCGTTAAACATCAGAGATTGGGGTGTGAGTTCATCATGCGAAGAATATCATTTTAGTTTGAGTTAAACTTCCATATTTTACCAGAGTTCTCGATTAAGGTTGTGCCTCGAATTGTTGATACATTAATTATTTCTTAAAAACGACCGGTGATTTAAATTTAGAGATAAAGATAGGATGATTGATATTGGGCAAGATTATACTTTTAGTAAGACATTATTTAAGTTTGTATTATAAATTAGATGGCAAGGACATATTGGTTAGCTACTTCACTTTTAATTTATTTGCCACTTACACAAGAATGTATATATATATCCATGCATGAGTTATTTTTAATTAACATGATGACTTTAGATCGGAGGATAAAGATGCGATGGTTATTATTTGAACCAAAGAATATTTGATAGGATTTGCAATTAGGATTTGCAATTAGGATTCAAGTCTCTAGAGCAAGATATTGAGATCAACATAACTATTCTCGAATGGCTTCACGTTCAATTTCCCATGATTTTGTAACTTAAGTTCTTATATTCCAAAGTTTTTACATATTAGTGGAGGATTAATTAAAGTAATTTTATTTATTAACTAACCACTGTTTACAGAGAGATTGATACTAGAAGGTTAACACAAGAGTTTGTATGATCTTCGATAGCAAGATGAACTAGACAGAGTTCACTGCCCACTTTTAACTTCCAAGGGGGAGGGCCCACAAGTCATTGAGAAGGAGGGAGAGAATAGAGAGTTAAGCAAACAGGGAGAAGAGAGCTCAACCGAGCAGGAAAGCAGGCGCCGTAGTGGGCTTGTCGGCGAGCAAACAAAACAGGTGCAATTGTGATGAGGAGGAGGTGAGGAGGCGTTGGGGCAGGCATGACCTTGAGTAGAAAGGCGGCGGCGTCTGGAGTGGACGACGCAGGGGCTGGATGGTGGCGACGGTGGCCGAAGGGAGGAGAGGGGAAGGGGAGGGGAGCATGAGCACGGGGGAGGAGTAGGGAAGCTCACCGAGTGCTTGGGCTGGCCGGAGAGGCTGGTGGCGGCGACGTGAACTGGGGTGGCGTCAGGCTGACTTCTGTGGCGGCGTCCTAGGGTAGTGAGGAGGCTTGGCGGCGGTTGGAGGGTCTGCACGCCGAGGGGAAGCTTCAGCCGTGAAGAATCGGTTCGAGGGGCACCGAGGAGGAGATGGCGGTGGAGGAGCTCCAATCGGCCAGCAATGGGGATTCTAGTGAGTCCTGCGGACAAAAGGAAAAATTGAGAGGGGGAAGGAGGTCCTGGGGTCTTGGGACACCCGGTGACTGTGGTGGCGCAGGGAAGGCATTGCCGGAGTGGTCGAACGACAAGGAGGCGGCGCGGCCAACCGGGAGCGGCGGCTTTGGCCGAAATGGGGCGCGGGAGTTCTTCGGGTGTTTTCCTTGGGGAGCTTACCAGCGAGAAGAGGGGAGTGAAGGAGGAGTAAGAGGGGTGCACAGGGCCCTCTTTGTAGCTGGTGATGGAGGGTGTTGAAGGAAAAGAGCCGTTAGAGTCTTGGCCGTCTTGAGCTGGCGGCATGGGCACCCTCAGCGTCTGTATGAGATGGGCGAAGGCCGCGGCATGGTCTTGTGTGAGACCGTCGGCGACGCAGCGGCTTGAGGAGGGCAGGCGCGCGTCGTCTTGTGATGGCGGCAGCAGCAAGGACGAGCGATCGGGGTGGTTGTGCGTGCGTAGAGCTTGCTGACGCAGCTCTGGCGCGGCCGTGGTCCATGCGCAGGGAGGCGAGGTGATGTTGGCGTCACGACGATGACCAAGATGGTGGAGCAGGTGGGGAATGGCTCGGTGATGCGATGGGAAGCTGCGGTGGTGCAGATGAATGGCCTTGGCTGCGCCGGGCGCTCGAGCCGCAGCGGCGTCGGGGAACTGGATGGGGACGGGAGCACAAGCCTTGGCATGGGGCGACGGGCATGGGCGATGCTGGCGTCATGTGGTGACTTCGGAGGGCAGGCGAGTGGAGCTGGCGGCGCGGTGATGTCACAGTGGCGACTTCACGAGCCAAGAAGGGCGACGCAACGCGGCCTGGCTGGCAGCGTCGGCGGCGAGGATGGCGTGGCGTCACAGCCACGACGGCTTGAGGCGACAAGGCGACGGGAGGGCGCGGAGGTCTTCGGGCTGCAGGGAGCAGGTGGAGCTCACGGGAGCTGGAATGGGCAGGAGGCGGTAGTGGCAGGTGGCCTCGTGCGGAGCTGGTGCAGAGGCGGGCTCGGCTTTGGTGCAGGCGGCACGCAGCTGCAGCGAGAGTGGTGTCTGGTGATGGAAGAAAGGAGAGGCTGCACGCGACTTGACCGGGGAGGAAGAAGCCGGATGGGGAGGCCGGGCCTGGAAAGGAGAACAGGCCGAGGCGGCTTGGGCTGGGAGAAAATGGGCGAGCCCAGAGAGAGAATGGGCTAAGCTGAAGAAGAAGGAGGCCCAACTTGAAATGGCAGGAATTCAAAAGAGGAGAAACTCAAACCGAATTTGAATTTCAAATGCTACGGACATTACATTTGAAACACAAACCGAAAAGGAAAGAAAGTTTTCGCAAATACTTGGTAATTTGAATTACGGCGAAGAACGAAAAACAGAACAGTAAATACTATGCGCCGTCCGGAAAACGGGACGCTACATGGCCAGGGTGGCTGGCGTTGAGGCCTGCAGAGGAAATGGGTCGAGCCCAACAAGAGGGGATGGAAAAGAAGCCCAGGTTCAAGGGGGACTCAAAACCAACATTTTGAACTGAGGCAGAAAATTAATGAATTTTGCACTTACACGAAATTTGAAATAGGTTTTGAAAACGAAGAAGCAAACGGAAAGATACTAATCAACATCCGAAAATGGGATGTTACAACTTTACACTGAATTTTGAGTTTATACCTGATATTTACCTTAAGAAGCTATTTTGTATTTATGACATTTTACCTTTCTTCTGTTTGAGTAATCGAAGTACTGGCTGTTTTGATGCTTGCAGGCAACTCCCCGACTTAGTGAAGACAAGGTTTGGCAATGTGTCGATTCAAGGCTTGGAGGGGAATATCCTCCTAAAGCTGTTGCAAAGGTGTGATTGGTTTTTCTAGGATCTAATTTTCTCGGGGGTTTAAACAGGCTCGTAGCAATAAAATCTTTTCTCAAAGATAGCAAAAAGGATAGAATGTTCTATGCTCCTTAAATAAAGGTCACAAGAAAGGACAGTATTTTGCTGTTAGCAGTGCTTAGATATGATACCGATAACTGGTGGCACGTTGATTGATTTTATTCATTTATCGTTGTGTACCCTCACTTGATATTGAGCTTATTAATTGCTTACATTGGATTAAAAAAATCTTATTCATCACTCTTCTTGTTCCTTGTGCTCTTTGAACAGTTTGCAGCTGTTGCTGCATTGTGCGTGCAATATGAAGCAGATTTCAGACAAAACATGAGCATCGTCGTGAAGGCACTACAACCCCTGCTGAATGCACGAACATCCAACCCTGGTGAACACACTGGGTCATAATATATACATCATCGAGGTTGTTTTGCGGAGTGGTGGCAGGGAAGCTGGATGCATGTAGATCTGTGTTTATCCTTCCCTGCTTGTAATCAAGCTTCTGACATTCGTATTTCATGTGGTTCTTTTAATGTGATGCAGGATGACTGCTCTCTTCAGTACCCGACACAAATATCTAAGTAAACAATTATGCAGGATTAAAGGGGGAAATAAGAAAAAAAGGTATGGTGTTTGACTTAATTCCGTTGACCTCAGATGTTGATCAGGAGATATTTTTCTTCCCATGGACATGGTTGGGCGTAGTAATGCAATTTCTGAATGTCACTGTTCGGCCAGTCTTGTACGCGGTTCCATTTCATCTGATGGATTTTCCATTTCATTTATGTTTGACCTTGAACTAAAGTTGTTTTACACCTGAAATTCTCGCTACAAAATTCCTCAATTGCATGTTTGGACCTTGTTTCCCGAATTTTAATTCATTTGCCAGCAAACAGGAACAAAAATGTTGTTGGCTATGTTACCAATCTGATTTGGACATGTAAGTATCTAACCGGTTATAAAAGGATCTTATTATCAAAGTATTTTCTTTACCGATAAAAGACGGAGTTTACCCCACGCAGCAAGACCATCCTCCCACCGCTTCAAAAGAAACATGTGTCGACATGTAGGCCTTCCCTCCTTAGGTCGTTAGCCCTTTCCCCCTTCCAGCCTTCCTCCGCGATCCCTCCCTCCCAAATCACTCGCTACCCCACGTTCTACATATTCCCACACGTTTTGCCTCCCTCTCATCACCATGTGTCCATGTCCTTTCTCTCTCTGTTCCCTCTGGTCCCCTCCCTCTACCTCTTGTATCCCACTAGTGGTGGTGAGAATTCGCTTGTCCGGTTTCCTTCCGACATCGCTACCCTCCCCACGCCTTACCTTTATGGTTCCTTGCGGCGATAATGCATAGGAGAGGGTGGAGAAGTTGCAGATGTCCACAGATCCAATTGGATTTGGAGGTGGAAACTCAGATTCGACCGGTTTTTTTATGTTCTTTGTTCGTGCCATATGTGCTAATGCATGAATGGATCTTTGTTTGTTTAGGTTGATTTGGTGATACGGCCATAGGAGCATCTATCACCTTGCTAAGTGTTTCTAAATTGCATTCTTGTGCCAAGTCTCAATTGGGTACTGTTTTGCAACAAAGAGCAAAAGAGGACCTAACTTTGGCCAAGAGGGAGGATAAGGAGGAAAGGGAAGCTAGCCGAGGAGAGAGATATGTTGTTTTCGCAAAGAGAATAGCTTTCTCCATGCGCCGTCCTAGGTGTCATAGCCAAAGCAAGGAGGTTACCACATGCACATGGGCCAGAAGTAAGCCGAATGAAGCCAAGGTGCATGGGCCAACCAAGGGTGCGTGGGCCAAGAGAGAGAAACCACATGGGCTCAAGGGGGGCCAAACATGGGCGTCGCCCAAGAGGAAGAAAACCGAGTGGAGTCCCAAAGCTAAGTCAAGGGGGCGCATGGGCCCAAGCTGGGGAGGCACTCGCCCCAAGTAGGAGAGGTGGGCCAAGGCAAGGTGGTATTCGGATAGTTCACAAAATCCAACAAATGCAAAGAGTTCGAATTGGGCTACAAGTTCAATCCAAATTTCAGCCCAAAGCATCAATTCCAAATTTCATGTATTTCCTTTTAAATTAAAGAGTCATAATCAGATATAAGCAATAGAGCTAGTTTTCAGTTTAGAGTTTGAGTTAGAGTTTGTTTCGGACCTTTAAATCCAAAATTCCTTTTTGTTGATTTTTAATTCCAAAAATAGGAGAGTTTGAGTTGTGTGCGTTTAAGAGGTTGAGTTAGTTTTGGACACTATTCATGCATACTATTCACATGGTTACTGTTCATCTGAGAGCAATTGTGCTTGCGTGGGAGGCCATTTAAGCCTCATGGCCACACCATGTAAAGACAAGTCATGATTTAGATGAATAAAAATCAGAAAAGTTACTTGGCGCATATTGTCTATTCTTGTGTTTGGGAGATGAGAGGCTTGTTGTTCTCGAGAGATTGAGAGAGAGATCAAGAGTTCGGCACTGTTTCACGCATGGACACTGTTCACCGAGGCTACTGCTACTTGCAATTCAATATATTAGATTGGTTTATGAGTATGTTGATTTTCTTGTAATTCAGTTCACCTGAATTGGTTTGTGAGATTGCTATTCTCCCTTCAAGTCATCCTATTTGGCACTATTCATGTGTATAGTACTGTTCATGCAAAGCAAAGAGAAGAAGGCGACACATTAATAATCTTCGTGTGTACCGTGAAAGATTGGGCCAACAATTCGGGATCCTTCTAATCAACTAGTTGGATCTTTATTAGGTGGTATCAGAGCTTCAGTTTCTCATGGTACTTTGTCGCTGCGAAGATCAAGGATCGACATGCCTGACATGAAGGAGATGAAGTTGGTCATGCAATTCAGCTATACTATAGATCAATGTGAGGAGGATCCACTCCACGAGTCGAGCTACATATTCTTCAATCGGTGTCGAGTGGGAACACAGATTGTGCTATGATGATCGATACGAGAAGCTTGACAAATGCTGCAAGCCAAACTCTTGTGGATAGATTGGGGTTGGTCACAAAGCCATATCAGCAGCTATTTATGCTGCATTAGAGGTTCAAGCATATTCCGATCACAAAACAAGTGGAGGTAAAATTTTCTTTGGACGGGTATACTGCTGTTGGTACTTGTGATGTGATTTCTATGCATATGCGAACATGTTCGCTGGTGATTGACGCATATTGGTTGGCCGAACATCACATAAATCGAGTTGCATCATGTCCCGTCATGCGCCTCTCTTTTCCTTGGAGAGAAACGCGAAGGGAGATTACATCTTGGTCATTATCGAGGTACCTTGAAGATAGACAGCGGCATGACAAGGTTCAAGATGCCATTGAAGAGCAATGACGAAAGCTAAAGGCGAAGAAACTGGAAGCAGAAAGGTTAGCCAACGAAGAAAAGAAGAAAACAGCGATGACAGCCCTTCTTTCTACCCAAAAACAACAAGAGGAGTCATATTCTCATGATGGCAAAACCGACGGCGAGACTCCACAAGACGGTCTTTGTATGCTGACCAATACGGTTCGGGTTGATGACATGATATTGTCTATAAAGGGCAACGAAGCAATGTGTTTAAATCTAAATGCAAGATCAAAGAGAAGGTTTGCAAGCTTATCATCGATGGTGGCAGCTACAACAATGTCATCAACAAGAAGTTGGTGCAAGTTTTGGGATTGTCAACTTGGCAGCATCCTCAACTGTACTATGTGCAATGGTTGCATAATGTAGGTAAGCTGAAGGTCACTCACCGTGTCACAGTTTTGTTTTCAGTGGATGATTTGAAGACAAGGTGGATTGTGATGTCGTGCCCATGCACACATGTCATTTGCTGTTGGGACGTCTGTGGTAGTTTGACCACAATGCTACACACCACGGGAGGTCCAACAAGTACTCTTTAGTGCATCGGTATTCTCTTGTGGTGCTAGGACCAATTGGAAGATCATATACCCTATGTCCTATGCCTGTCGAGAGTCGCCGGCGATTTAGCTTGTAATGCTTAACCGCCCAATTGGTCCTAGCATCAAAAGAGAATATCCACGCTCTCAGTGTATTGTGTACCTCCCAAGAGCGGTACACATACACCCTCACAAAATAAAACATCAATGCCATACACAAATAGATTACAATACCGAACTCTCAAAAGATTACGACAAAAAAGACATACATGGTTCATATTACATCTACAGGGCCGATCGGCCAAATAACATGATAAAGTACCAAAACGTAGCAGAAATAACAAGCCATAAGATGGCAATAAACAAAAGCCAACAGGCTTCCCTTACCCACAAGGCAACTGACCGAAAACGCCGAGCTAGTCGTCCCGCTCGTAGTCGGTCTCACAGTAGTTGCCCCCTTGGGGATCAACATCCTCTGAACAAGTAGACAATCCAGTTACATACAAAGTTGTACTCACAAGTCTTACAAACAATAGAAAAATTATATGCATTCAAGTATCAAAGAAAGGCTACTACACTAAGTAATTTTCCGCATAAAACAGTTTTATTTGCAATAGAGTAATAGATTGTAAAGCAATTTACCAAATCAGTTTTTATTTGATTAAATAACAGCGAGACAACATTTATAACATAATTAATATCCTAGAGGTGACTTCCCAACAGCCACCACAACAATAGCACAAATGCCCATTCGTACCACCCAAATCAAGTTTTATCGAAAACATTAAGTCTAACACTCGCACGACCTAACCAAGTGTGTCCATAACCAAGGACTTGGCTATTCGAATAGATTAAACCCTGCAGGGGTGTACAACTTTACCTATATGCCAGACCGCTCCTTCGCCAAGCTATATAGCACACTTCCTCAGGTATGCCGACGGAGCTAAGTCCTACGAGACGTTTTCCAATGGTATGTATTAACTAAGAGTCGCATGTATGGGGGTTAACCCTCTGCAAACTGCCCATCCCGGGCTCCCATGGAGGACCCATACATTGTGTCAGAGTCATTGGCCCAGTCTCAGCAACTGCCGATGCTCCTCAGGTGAGGGAACCTTCCCAGAACAACGAAACATTTTTCTCCTAACATCTGCCACCCGCGACTCATTAATTAACACACCCAAAGTACTAAGTCAAGAGGGGTTCCCAATACCCTCATGTGGATGCACACAAGAGTGCTTGGATCAGTGACGCGAGATGTTCGGTCCTTGCTGACTTGGGCATAGACCACACACCCAATAACCACAACATCCAAACATATGCCCAAGTCCAAATCCTTTTATTTTCAGTTTTAGTTTTTCCAATTATAATACATACATGAGTACCTTGACCCAAGTAATAAGAGTGATGATGTAATGACCATCGCCGAAGCGATGATCCCCATACTACTGTTCTAAGCATTTATAAGCGACTCAAGTCGTATACGGTATATGAATGACCAGAGTCCATCCATCGGACTCTAAATCACAAACAAAATATAAACCTAGGCTCAGTGGCAATGGTAAACATTTACCTACAGCTCATGCATCTATTCGGACTAACTACCTCTAACTCTATTAACCATCAAAATAGCACATGCATACATACATTTGCAAACAAGATAATTATATCAAACATATTAGGAGCAATATGATCAAAGGGGGGCTGCTTGCCTTGCTTGAGAAAATCCACTTGCTGTTGAGGATCACTGTCTTATATATAAGAATCTTCGAAACCTACCGAATAAACGCGAAGAACGAATAAGAACGGATAGCGTCGAAAATAACCAAAAATTCAAAATCATCCAAATTGCATGACATTTACACAGAAGGTAGAGAATGATGTTATATGAATTTAGAAATAAAAATAATTTGATTTGGAGTTCGCATGTGAAAGTTATAGTCTTTTGAAAATCAGCAAAAGAGAAAATGCTGAAAATACAAGGTTCGGTTACTGTTCACCAAACTTAAACATTTTGTGAAAATTTCTAGAAAGGTGGTTACTATGAAATGTTTATGGTAGACAAAGCATGACATTCTAAGAACAACAAAAAATGATTCACTTCATTTGGAATTAAAATGAATTTTCTATGCATTTTCAAAGTTGTGCCATTAGTGTGCAAATAATTTGAATATCAAGTTTTTTGGTGATAGTAACATACTTCAAACCCATTCCACATTAAAGTACATTAAAAATTTAAACCAATAAAATTGATTTAATCCAATTTGGAGTTAACATGAATTAGTTATGAATTTGTGAAGTTTAAACCCATTTCCAGTACAAAAGTTATTCATTTAGGAATTTGTAAAAGCATTTAATACTTTTTGTACTCAAGCTGAGCTAACCCCGGTCACTGACCAGTGGGCCCTACGAATTTATTTTCCTTTTCCAATTAAAATCCTAAAGGAAGAGGCTACTGACAACTGTGTTCCACGTGTCATAGACACGGTCTATACGAATAGTGCGTGGACCTTCGGTCCATGGCACGATGCATTAGTTCACGAGGATTACTATGCGATTAAACATACCGAGCCCACATGCGGTGAAGCATTAGAGCAATAAAGCCAGCATTAACAACACTAAGCAATAATGATGTCCTATACGACAGAGATTTGACTCTAATTGCGATGCTACATTCGCGGTCCTAAACTGGCAATACAGAGCGCTCTTGATCGTTAGCTTGTCCGGCTAATCACTGGTGTAGGAGGCCATGGAAGCACCGGCCAAGGGCCAAAATGGAATCCTCACACTATTGCGCCTCCGATGGTGCTAGCGGTGATGGTCGGAACAGCTGGTAGCGGCGGTGCGGCGAGGTGGAGGAGGAGCTACGGGAAAAATGGCAACCACGCTACAGTAATGCTCCAAGCGATCTAGCGTGCGCAAGTGTACCAGAGGGGTTCAGGGACCTCACCAGAGTGACACGGGTAAATGGAGGAGGTCAGAGTTGACGTGGCGGTGAGGACCAGCAATGGAGATGGAGCTTCACCGAGGAGGGAGCAACCTGAGCAAGGAGAGGGCAAATGGATGGTAGAGAAAGCTTAAGCGATACCCTGAGATAGTGACAAGACAAGGGATTTGAGTATCGCCGGAGTAAGGGATGAAGATGAAGCTTGTGGCCGAAGTTGAATAAAAATCAAATTCTGATGATCCCTGTGCATGCCAACCAAAATTAGGCTAGGGGAATAGAAGGTGGTGCTCTGGAATGTAAAGTGACGCGGATAGGGAGAGAAGAGCGGCACTACAGTGGTGTCTCGGTCAGAGCATGGAGCTTGCTCCCATTTGCTCTCAGCTCGGTGAAAGGGGAAAACAAGAGAGGAGTGCTCGAGGTGGCGAAAGAAAGGAAGGAGAGCAGCTCTAGGGCTTAAATACGCAACGACGGAGAAAATCCGAGGAAGTGCCGCACATGGGCGATGGTGAGCTTAGTGCATCAGCAAGGATATGGCAAGGTGACTAGGGAAGGTGGGCGATGGGGGCGACGAGGACAAACCGCAAGCGCAACGGTTGGTGCTTTCGGGTAAGCGCGGCTATGGCAGACGCACCTTGGGCGCGGCGGCGGTGACGTGGAGATGATGACCTGCTAGCAAGGCCCACCGGTAAGCAGCTCAGGTAAGAGGGGTGTGGTCGATTGGTTCGGACTGGTTGAGTTAGACCGAGTCAACCGGTCGGTTGACTGAGTTGATTTCCAAATGGCTGAGCCTTTAGGAAATTTTTAGATAGAGTTTCTAAAGTCCAAAAATTGTGAAATTTTCCAGAGAGGTTACTAACACTATGTAAAACATTTTATAATTTTTCTAGGGTTTTTCATGCATTGTATTTTTCTCCAGAAATGTTTCAAGTTTCTATTTTAAAGGTTTTGACTCTCAAATCTACACTTTGACTGGGTGTTTTAAAATAGCCAATAAATTCTATAAATTATGAAATTTTTCAGGTGAGTCACTTAGATCTTCCTGATCCTAGGAAAAATATTTTTAGGTATTGTTCACAAGATTTATTTTGTGCATCCATTAGGGTTATTATTTCTAGGAATTGTTGTTTTAGATTTTCAAAATGCACAAAACTTTGGAATGAAAATCCAGAGAATTCAAATGACATCAAGATGCATCAAAAGTTTTAAATTTTCACATTTTTGAACATTTGAAACACAAACCCATAATTGGGATGTTACAAATTCCCCCCCCTACAAGAATCTCGTCCCGAGATTCCATTCACTCAGAAGAGAAAGACGGGTAGTCCGCACGAAAACGATCCACCTGTTCCCAAGTTGGTTCGTTCTCGGTATGATTTGTCTATTGAACTTTAAGGAATTTGATGGCATGATTCCTTATCTTTCGTTCAGCTTCTTAAAGAATGCGAATAGGACGCTAATGGTAGGTCAGATCTTCTTGTACATCAAGACATTCCAAAGGAACTTGCTCGGTCGGGATGCGAAGGCACTTCTTCAACTGGGACATGTGGAATAAATCGTGTACTCCTGAAAGTGTAGCGGGTAAATCCAACTTGTAGGCCACAGCTCCTTTCTTCTCAATGATGTGGAAAGGTCTGACATATTGATGGGCTAGTTTGCCTTTGACTCCGAACCGTTGATTGCCCTTCAATAGAGTGATATTGAGATACAAAAAATCATTTGTTTCAAAGCTCAACTCACGACGATGTCGGTCCGCATAGCTCTTTTATCGTGATTGAGCCGTGCGTAACCGGTCTTGTATCAACTGAACTTGACTTTCGGCCTCCTTGATCGAGCCTGGGCCAAAGAATGGCCTTTCGCGGGTCTCAAACCAATTTAACGGGGTTCTACATCTTCTCTCGTATAAGGCCTCAAATGGTGCCATGCTGAGACTAGCTTGAAAGCTGTTGTAGGAGAACTCAGCAAACGGCAAGTATTTCTCCCAATTCTTCCCATAAGAGAGAATACAAGCACGAAACATGTCTTCCAAGACTTGATTGACTCTTTCAGTTTGGCCTCCGGTTTGGGGGTGGTATGCGGTGCTTAAGGAAAGGCGAGTCCCCATAGCTTCTTGCAAGCTCATCCAAAACCGAGTGGTAAAGAGTGTACCTGTAACATCCCAAATGTATAATTAGGGTTTGTTCAAGTATAATTATATGTGCAGGAATTAAAACTTTTTCTCACATCTTGAAAACCCCTAATCTTTCGTGTAATTCTTGTCCAAGAGTTGTGTAATCCAAAAACACAAAGCTCTTGTTGACCAAAAGTCAAATTCATTTTCCAATTATCTTAAATCTTGGGCCAAACAATTGGAAAATATTTTCCTTGGTCCTAAATCTGATGTGGGACCCCTCTGAAAAATATCATAAGTTGTAAAACTTGTTTGATAATTGTTGGGGGCAAAACAAATCATTGAACAGCCTTAGTGAATTTTCTGAGAAAAATGCATTGCATGATAACCTCTGGAAATTTTATGCAAGGTTAATCTCATGGTCAGCAAGCTCCAGTTAAAATTTCATGAATTTTGGAGTTGAATTGCTACCCCAAACAATTCTGCAAATTTTCAGCTGTTAAAAACTAAATTTAAAAGCCTACACTGTTCCTTGGGCTAGCCACTTTGCAAAGCTGGTCCAGCCCAACCGTATCTGCACCTTATCAGACCTCCCTCTCCACCTTGATGAGGTCGCAACCGTTGGATTTACATCCAACCACCACGACCTCCTCGCATGTAAACACCGCAAAGACCTCCCACCTCATCGGTCATTGCCGTTGGATCGCTGATCCATGGTCATGACCTCCTCGTGTTAAAACCTCAAAGACCTCCCGATTTGTTAAACCATCGCAATGAGGTCATCCCATTTGTTGAGGTCGCGGCCGTTGGATCAATCCAACACCACGACCTCCTCCTCAACATTCTCGGTCAGTCCTCCCACCTCGTGAGGTCATAGCCCTTGGATCCAAGATCCATGGCCCCGACCTCCCTCACTGTTAAAATAAGCCAACCTCCCGGCGTTTTCAAGCGCACAAGACCTCCTATCTCATGTTGTGCACCGTCGGATTTAAAATCCACGGTCCACGACCTCCCCTTTGTCTCGTGCGCACTGACCTCACAAGACGTGAGGTCGTAGCCCTTAGATCTAAATCTAAAGGCCATGACCTCCTCGTCACGATTCGCAAGCTCAGACCTCCCTCTTTTGATCGTAACCGTTGGATCAAAAATCCAAAGGTCTGACCTCCCTTGCCTTTTAGCATAACGTCTCGAGACCTCCCGGTCATTTTGTGCCCTTGGATTTAAATCCAAAGGCCATGACCTTCCCTCATGCTCTTATGTTAGCATGCAGTTAAGACCTCACAGAGGTCCTTTTGGATTGAGATCCAACGCCTTGGACCTCTGTCTCATTTTCCCACGCAAGACACGCATTAAGAAATCGTGAGGCCATGACCTCCCCATCCTTGATCGTGTGGCTGGGACCTCCTCCCAGTCCTTTGAGCGTAACGGTTCAAAAATTGCATTCGAGGGCCAGGACCTCTCCCAAGGCTTATCCAACGGTCAAAATGACCTCCCCTGTTCTTCTCCTTCCTCGGGCGCGCCTGTGAGCTCCTGCGCGGGGAGTTAATCTTGCGCAGCCCTTGTGTACTTTCAACCACTCCCTTGTCGACCCGCATTTAATCTTTGTCTGACTTTCCGCCCTCCAGTCTGCACAAGGCCTGTCGCCATGTCAACTTTACATCTTGTCCAAGCCATGGACCTCCCATGGGCTAAGCTCACCATGAGCTTAACCTGTGGTCCATAACCTCTGGTGCCCCAAATATAAAACCCCCATTGGGTTCCTCCCGTAGCTTCTTTGGCACACTTTCGAGCTCTAAGCTTGCACCTGTGTCATTTGAGCTCCTTCTCCCCATTAACCTCCACACTTGGCCGCCATTGTTGAGAAGCTTGAAGCCCTCGGTGGTGAAGGCTTGCTCCAGTGGCTCCCTCTCAACCTCTTGCTCAATTAAGCTCCCCCAAGCCTCCTAGTGTTGAACCTAACTCAGTGTTAGGTTGACCTTTTCAGGAGGGGGCTAGTGGAGCTTGGAGCTGAGGCTTGGAGCTTGGAGCTTGGACTTGAAGCAGCGGAGCTTCCCATCCTCTCCAACTCAGGCCATCACCATCCTCGACCTCCCCGGCATCTTTAGGACCTCCAGGTACTTCCTGATAGTCCTATAGTGTGAGACCCCCAATTACTGGAATTGTGCCGAATTATAATTATACTGGTAGCATAATTCTTAATTAAGGAACAGTGTAATGTCCTTAATAAAAATCATACTAGAAGCATAATCATAACAAGTAACAATCCAACAATTAGGTTCCCGGATATATGTCATGCAATAGTTCCCAGGATTAGTGACTATTGCGCATATATCCTTAATCAACATTGCATCAATCACATACAAGTCATACATTCACCTAATTATACATCAATAATTACATCATAATTCGGTTGCTACAGTACCAGGTTGCTACAGTAACCAAAATATGAACAGATGACCTTGGGTCATCAACAAAAAGATCACAGCGGAAACGAAAAGATAAAAACAAAACCACCAATGGCCCCATCATCCCGCAGGCTATTGCGTGGAGGAAAGAACGAGCATCCTCGTTAGCGTCACCGATCGGCGCTAACGGGCATCTCGTAAAGAAAACCATCTTCACCTGCAACAAGGGGTCATAAAACCCTGAGTACGAAAGGTACTCAGCAAGTCTTACACAAACTAATAAAAGAAAGTGTTTGTTAGAACCTATACAAAGGAATAGAGAATGTATATGCATAAGGTTATCAACAGAAGGCTTAATTGGTTCAATTTTGCATAAAGCGATACATCTTAACCTACAATTGCTATGTTTTGATAAAGCAATTTTAATAAATTGATTTGGACTAAAACAGTGAATAAGTGTAATCATAAACATAAACAGTAACAAGAATAAATAACAACTCACAATTAAATGTGCATGACAACCATCATGCCGAACTTAACTCCCAAAACAAACTTAGAGCAAAATCTATACAGGTGACATCAATTCAGGCGTTGTCCGTAACCGTGGACACGGCTATTCGAATAGTTTTAACCCTGCAGGGGTGTACATCTTTACCCACATGACTTAGTTAGCCCGTAAGCCATCTAGAACAATAGCACACTTCCTTTGGTATGCCGGCCGGGTAAACTAAGATTTGGTATTTTCAACAAGATAACACTATTGAGTTGGATGACCCATGTGAGATTAATCCCGCTTAAACCGGTCGATAGCATACATTCAACAGGGGCTCACATGTTGTATGCAGGAATGCCGACCAGTCAATTAAATGCAAACTCGTGTTAGACACACATTTTACATCATGATCGGGCCCTGAAGGAACGTACATGCGATGTAACACATCTACGCCCTTACCCTTCTAAGAACATCTGATATCAATATAAGCTCCACATGGCATACGACACGGCCCGAAGACTTAAGCATCTATGCCATATGAAATCAATACACATGTCCTTACTCTCCTGTATCCAACTCAATAGCATTAACCCTTTACTTAACCAAACAGCGCCCATACACTGCATGTGGAAGTACGTTGGGGCTTGAATTGGGCCGTCAGAGTTCAGTCCTTAATCAATCCAGACAAGACATCCACATTTCCCAAATCTCGTGCACAAAGGCACCATCACTAGCATCCACTTGTCCAGATTTGAATTAATTGATAACAGGATTTAGAAGCATTTCCAAATCAAATAAACTGAACAAGGATCAAATCATTATAAATCATTTGTTGTTCCCAAGTCTGACAAGCTAAGCTTGTCAAACTCTAACGTTCTATGGACTGCATGGCTAAGCAAAAGTTAAAATTAAGTATTATAACATCACAGACTACCTTAGTTTGAGTGTATGATATAATTCAAGATAAGCCACAAGTTTAGGTTATAACTAACTAGAACAGAGCATAAATAAACTTTTAGAAGATTGCATGCAACAGTGTCACTGTATTTTATAAAGCTACAGTTCCAAAAGATTAGGTTCAACATGGTGCAGAGAGGAAGCTTGCCTTGATAATAATATATGACCTCTTGTTCAGGTTCTTGCAACTCAACAAAAGGTTCCACAAACTCAGAAGGTCCAGATTCTAAAAGAGAATAAAAGAAATTCCAATGAACACAAGTAAAAGAAACAGGGAACACAATATGCATAAGAGAAAATATGATCAAGATGGTAATGCATATGTAACAATATGCTTAAGCTATACCTAATGTACTAAGAATAATAGCCCATATGTAGCATCTATCAACACTTACTACCCAGATTTTACATTTAGTCTAAAGCTACAGGAACATAATTTAGGGACAGGAACATATTTTTGCTACAGGAACAGGACAACTTGTATTTAAATTAATTACCTAGTTAAACCTTATCTAATTGAAAGATTGAGCTTAAACCAAGTGTATTAAGGTTAGTGTTGACCTAATCAGTTAAGTAATACCTACTATTAGCAATTTAAAGCTTTAGGCTTGCTGCTGTCCCTGTGATCGGTTTGGACAACAATTAAAATGGCAGCAGAGTATTCCCAGATTTCGGCCACTATGGAGTGATACACTAGCCAAGGATTCTAAATGGGTTTTAAGGCTATCTGAAGGGTAGTTGAGACCATAAGTCTTTAGTACTAACCCTAACCGCCCAGATTAAAGAAAGAAGTGGGAATTAGCTATTTGTCGGTTTTGGCCGACAAAATATGACAGAGAGGGATTTCGTCTTAACAACTAAATGGATGATCTTGATAAAAGAAAGATGGTCTACTTATGATACCAGGGTTCAGTTAGAACCTAAGCAAGATGATAAGTCATTAAGAGAAACCCTAAATCTTGAAAACGATATGAAAGACCGAAAAGTTAAAACCTAACTTTTCAGTTAAAGAAAGGTTGAAGCACCACATGATCAGTAAGTGATGCACACGGTTGAGTGATGCCCTCAGAGAGCGAATAATGATAAGAAGTAAGATTTAGACTTACCAGCTAGGGTTAGAGGATAAAGGATCAGTTCTTGGTCAATAGAAAAGACTCAAATCCTTTTCTTTGATTCTGACCAAAACAAGAATAGAAGAGCTAAGTCTCTAAGGATCATTAATCATACTCATGCTAAGAAAAGATGGAACCATCTCACCAGGATGTGATTACACCAAGGTGGGGTCCAATGGCTTTAGTTGACCGAAAAGAAAACCGTTGGTTCAACCCTACAAGAAAATGCCCAAAACTTGCATTAGTAAAAGCTTTAAGCTTACTTGTAGGAGAACAAGAGTAGAAGTAGAGGAGCTTCACTGTGAGGAAGACAAAGAATGAAGTTTTCCTTGGTCAACAATGGCAGGAGCTCAATGAGCTAGGGTTTATATAGCATGTATAGAATGTGTAGAGCAACCGAGATTCATCTAGAACCAAAGAGGTGGCACTAATGGATAGGTATTAAGGGATAAATATCCTCAAAATACTGTGCAGCACCACCATTTCGGCTGCAATAGTGCTCACGGTGGAAAAACCAGAGAGAAAACACAGTTTGAGTCACTGCCGCGTGGGTCCCAGGGGTATACACAGCATGCAGCGCACGCAGGAAGCAAAAACCGGCGCTGACATGCGGGCATAGGGGCAAACGCGCCATGCGACGCACGCAGCGCACGCATGCAACCTCAACGCACAGCCACCGTGCGATTAGAAAGGAACGGCTGTGATGCGGAGCTAAACAGCACGCTGAAACGGTATTACGAAACGTGGACCGCACGATTTCCAGCGAACGGCCACGATCGAGGAGGCTCCAGCGCGATTCGAACGACGCAACCCACGCGAGTCGTCCGATTGAGCTTCAACGGCTCAAGATCTGAAGGCGCGCGGTGAGCTTCGGCCCAAAGGTCCATCACCGTCAAATCGCGATTCAACGGCTGGGATCGAGGCGGCTCAAAACGGTCCGAACGGCCCAATTCACAAGAGCCGCTCGATCACGCGTTAACGGCTGCGATTCAATGAGGAACTGTCGCGGTCCGATCGGCCCACTCAACAGGAGCCGTGCGATTGGGCTTCAACGGTCCAAGATGAGGCGCTCGCGGGAGCTCTTCGGCCCAAGGACTTCATCGCCGTTAATACGCAAATCAACGGCCAAGATCAAGGCGTTCAAAGCGGTCCGAACGTCACAAAGAATCTGGGCCGCACGCTAAGGATCCAACGGCTAATAATGGAAGGGTGGGGCGGTCGAACGCCCAATATCATCCGCCCGCTGCGAAATAGACTGACCGAGATGGGGAGCTTTGGACCTTGTGAGTGAGCGTGGCGAGCGGATGGCGACTTGGTTGGGTCCGACAGCGTTAGTACGAGCCTTCTGATGCTAGGCAGGAAGTTGACGGTGATTAAATTGCAAAAAGGTTTGACTGGGCTTTTAAATATAGCAAATAAATTTGTAAAATCTTGAAATTTTGCAGACTTGCCACTGGGATGATATATTTCCCAAATAAATTTTAAAATCACTGTTTCTTCTTTATAAATACCGAAATAATTCATTTAGAAAAACTAGGGTTTATTTAAGGACAAATATTTTTCCAAAATCAAAATAATTTCTATAAATTCAACAAAAATTATTTTTGGACCAAAATACTTCATCTGGTTTTCAAATAAAATATTTCCCAGTCATAATACCAACATTGAGTGGTATTTCCTTTGGACATTTTGATCAAGTTGAAGTTTGAAGTAGAAATTTGGGGAAATTAGGTTGTAACAAATTGCCTAAATTGCCAAAATGAACAGTAATGACATGAACAGTACTTCATTACTGTATATTAGGGCTGGGGCTGTTACATATAGCACTGGGCACATGCATGTATGCTGTCGCGGAGCTTTTTGTTGAGCACACGCTTGTATGTCGCGCGGAGCTTGATTTTGCATTTCGGTTTTGGCCGTGCTTGTCTTCGTTGTCCCCTCGGCTCGGCGGCGTTCAAAACCGTCGCCGCCGTTGAGAGGAGGTCCATTTGCGCGTGGTTATTGCGGACCCAATGGTACCGATGGATGTCGCCATGAGGTGCGCATCACGGCGAGAACCCTCTTTGAGCTCGGATTTTTGTCGGGCAAGCGCAGCGGCAGCCGTTGTCGTTTTAAGACAGGATCCGCCGCGTTTAATGCGCCCATCATTTGCTCAATCTCACAATCATTGGTTGTGTCTTGATGTCCTTAAATCCGCCCTTTATTGCGCGCAATTAAGACCTCCCGCGCGCGGACCTCCTTGTGTCCCGCTCGTATTAAACTCATGTCCAAGCACGTGCGTGCGCGCAAGCACGTGGTCGCGAGCTCTGGGACGTCCATGACCTCCTCCGAGGAGATCTGGAGCCTTGTTAGATCTGGTCCGTCCCGGACCTCCCCCCATCGTTGTGGTCCGTTGGATTCCCCATCTACGGCCACGACCTCCCCTCACCTCGCGCATGTGTGTTGCCAGTAGGTCCAGAACCTCTGGACCTCGAGTGCGCGCGTGCGTTGTTCTCCTGGGAGGTCTTGAGCCGTTAGATCTGAGATCTGTGGCTCACGTCCTCCCATGTCCTTGTGGGTTTTTAGAAATTCCAGTGAACTGTAAATTGTGAACTGAAAAAGGTAGGAACTTTAAAATTTCATATCTAAGTCATTTTAAATCCAAATGAGGTCATTCAAATTGTGTTAGCTCTGTCTTGAACTTGACTTTAATCTAAAAATGATTGTAAGTTGAGTTCAGCCCCAGAGCGCAGTTTTACCATTAGATTTTAAAACCAACTTTAAATATACACTCAAATTAATGCTTAACTTGTAAAATACATAACTAATGCTCTGTAGATCATTTTTGAGTGAGACCAACTTTGTTGGTTTCCTCTATTAATGAACTCACTGTGAAAATTTGTTTTGAGCATGTTGCTGTTATAAAAATGAGGACTTGTGCATTATAATTTTGTTCAAGTTCTTGTTTTTGAAAAATTGTAGAAAGTGAATGATAGCTCCAAATGAGATGAACTCAATTGTGTTATTCATCTCATGAGGTGCTGGTTTTACAGTAAAAATCTCAGTATCACCACCATTCTAGAAAATGTTGCCTCAAAATTAAATTAGTGAATAGTGCAGTTTGGTGTTTTTAGGGGCTGAGCAGAATTGTTTTGCTCATAACTTTTGCATTGAGAATCCAAATCAATTGGTTCTTGTTGCAAAATTCCCTAAAAATCATCCTCCTGCTGCTGTAGAAATTTCAGAGTATTTGGAGTTCGTTTGCTGTGCGGTCCTTGATTACTTTCGTCATTCTTATCGGTTCTTTATCGCTTTTCCGTTAGGTTTCGACATTTGTGGTAATCCCGAGAGTGACCCTCAGCCACAACTTGAGCAACAGCAACAAGGCAAGCAGTTTGACCATGATTCATCCTATATTTGCAAGTCTATTATATTGTTTAAACTCTATGTATGCATTGCTACTTTGTTTTAATTATGGTTAGTGAATCCTATAGTTGCACAATCTGTAGGAAATGATCATCCTCTACTACCAATGAGCCTAGGTTATTTGCTGTGGTTGGAGCTCGTTGGATGAGCTCTTATCGCTTAGTAGTTACGATTTAAATTGCTTAGACATGCTTAGTTATCGGTAGAAATGGGCGATCATCGACTTAGTCGATGGTCTTGATCACACAAATCTATTATTACTCCTTTATGTCCAGCACTTGTGCTTTGATTAATTTGTAAAGTCAAAATCTGAAAATAAAAGATTGATTTGGACTTGGGCATATTGGATGGATGGTGTGGTTTTTGGATGTGGTGGTATGCCTGAGTCAACAAGGACCGAGTTCTTGCGCCATTGATCCAAGCAATTATGCGTACCAACCACGCGAGGGGCATATGGAACCCCTCTTGACTAAGTACTCTAGGAGGTGTTAATTATGAGCTGCTCGGTTGGTGTGTTTTAAATGAAAACGTATATGTATAGTGTGGGAGGGGAACATTAGCTTCCGGCTAGGTCGTCTAATGTCTCTTCCTCCCCGTGGGTTGTCTTGACTCGTAATTAGCATTATCCTTTGGAAATGTCTCGTAGGACTTAGCCGTGCAAAGACACCTTCGAAGTGTGCGTAAAGGAAAGGCGATGCGGCGTGTGGGTGCAGTGGTACACCTGCAGGATAAAACTATTGAATAGCCTCGCCCTAGGTTATGGATACGCTTGGTTATTTCCGTAAGAATTAGACTACAACCTTTAATTAAAACTTGACATGGTTGGCATGAACGGGGAGTTCATGCTATTGTTGTGGTGACTATTGGGTTAGTCACTTCCAGGATTGTTGTTGTCATCTACTTATTCTTATTATCGTTGTCAAACTTGATATTTGAATGTTAAAAACAGATTTGATAACTTGCCTTCAAATGTATTACATTATTGCAAATAAATGATGCTTTATGCTAAATGAGACATACAACCTCCACTTACATAAAGCTTGCATGTAGCATATGTTATAGGCCTGTTATCTTACACGTAAGTCTTGCGGAATACTTTATGTACTCATCTGCCAGTGTTTGTGGCATTTTTGTGGCTTTTGTTGCAGAGGAAGAGGGTGAGTTCCAAGAGCCTCACTTTTGTGCTATGTGTTGCAACTTCTTGACGACTAGCTTGGCGGTCGGTCGAGATGCCTAGGGGTTAAGGTACACCGATTGGCTTTGTGTTATAGCCATCTTTATGGCACTTTTGCTTCATTGTTATCTTTTAGAATTGTTGCTATTTGGCCTAAGGGCCCCTCTTTTGTAATAGCTATTCCATATTAATTTTAACTTCTGGCTTGTTGCTTATGTACTATGTGTTGTATGGAATTGATACATTCTTTTGTTGTGAGGTATGTATACTGCATTCTGGGAAGTATACATCTCTCGAGACCGGGTTTATTTGGTTGATAATACTAGGGTCAATTGGATGACTAAGTATTATGAGCCTAATAAATCCGGGTGCTCACAGTACCACAATCTGAAATAATATCCTTTGGCACACCATGCAAGCTCACGTTGCGGGATATGTAGAGGTCCGCCAAAAGACCTACCCGAAGATCAACCCGCACTGGTAGAAAATGTGCTATGGCAGCTAACTCCAAGTCATGAGTTGGATAATCGATCTCATGAGGTCTTAATTTTCTTGATGCATAAGCCACTACCTTGCCTTCTTGCATAATAACACAACCGAGTCCTTGACGAGAAGCATGACAATAGATATCGAAGCTTTGGTAAACATCGGGAAGGACGAGAACTGGGGCTATGGTTAACCTCTTCTTGAGTTCTTTGAAACTCTTCTCGCAATCAGTGGACCACACATATTTCTTGTCCTTCTTGAGCAACTTCATCATTGGCTTCGCGATGTTGGAGAAATTCTCGATAAAGCGACGATAGTAGCCTGCTAAACCGAGAAAACTCCTCACGTTGGTTACCGACTTGGGCTGCCCCCAAGAGAGAACATCATTAACCTTGCTAGGATCCATGGCCACGCCTCCTGCTGAAAGAACTTGGCCTAAGAATGCCACTTCTTCCAACCAAAATTCGCACTTGCTGAATTTTGCGTATAGCCGGTGCTCACGCAACTTTCCCAATACTAGCTTCAGATGTTCAGCATGCTCTTCATCATTCTTTGAGTAGATGAGGATATCATCTATAAAAACCACTACAAACATTTCCAAATACTCCATGAATACCATATTCATAAGGGTCATAAAATAGGCAGGAGCATTTGTCAAGCCGAAAGACATGACGGTGTACTCGTATAGTCCATAGCGAGTAGAGAAAGCCATCTTTAGAATATCTTCAAATCTGATTTTTATTTGGTGATAGCCCAATCTCAGATCAATCTTGGAGAATACCCAAGCTCCGGTCATTTGATTGAAAAGATCAGCGATCTGGGGCAGCACGTACTTGTTCTTCACCGTCACTTCATTAAGCGGACGATAATCGACGCACATACGCGAATGAAACTCTTCTCTTGTAGATCACCAAGTTGCTTCTTCAAGTCCTCCAATTCATTTGGAGGCATCCAGTATGGCCTCTTTGAGATTGGGGCGGTACTGGGCAGCAACTCGATGATGAATTCGACTTCCCGGGTTGGCGGCATCCTAGGCAATTCTTTGGGAAATACATTGGGGAAGTCACACACCACTGGTATTTTATGAATTTTTGGAGCCGGCATTGCTTCAAGCATGAAGAGATGTGGTTCTTGCAACTTCAGTGCAAATCAAACTTGCTCGCCGGAGGAATTTGTGAGGGAGATGAATTTCTTGGCACAATCGATTTATCCTTGATGCTGGGATAGCCAATCCATGCCAAGTATCACATCCAAACTCGTTGAATTGAGGAGGATAAGATTTGCCAAAAATCACACTCCTTCAATCTCAATAGATATGTCCCGACACTTATGTTCAACCCTCATTTTCGACCCCGGAGAATGGATAATCAAAGGGACATGCATGGGAACAATTTGAATATCACCATTTGCAGCAAAGGACTTAGATATAAAAGAATGCGAAGTTCCTGAATCGAATAAAACAATAGCAGGATGTGAATTGACGAGAAGTGTACCCAACACGACGTAGGGTGGCTCCTGCACTTCCTTGGCCGAGATGTGATTGACTCAACCGCATCCCAAGCTCTGTGATTTTTGGAGAGGCTTCTGGGCTTGAGGAGGACCACATCCTTGCCCTTGCCCCGGATTAGGGCAAGGGGTCGCTCCGGTCTTCTTAGGGCAGTTATTCGCATAATGCCTCTTGTTGTTGCAGTAGAAGCAAGTGACACCAGCAACCGGATTGCGGAGGTCACCTTGCTATCCCACAGGTGGTCGTGGTTGAAACACAGCCTACGGAGGGTGAGGTGCAACTGTCGGTGGCCTCAGAGGCGGTGGAGCTTGGAAACAGGGAATTGGGGCTTGCCCGAAGCGAGGTCGGGGAAGGCTGCCCCTTGCTGAAATTTGGGCCTCCCTCTTGCGCTTGCGAGAGTTGTTAAGCGATCCCCCCTTATGCTTAGCGACAATGGCCTTGTCGACCAAAGTCTAGAAGTTGGGGAAGTCCAGGACAGATAGCTTGTCCTGCAGCTCCTCGGACAAGCCGTCCATGAACTTCTCTTGCTTGGCGGCGTCAGAGGGCACATCCTTAGGAGCATAGTGGGAGAGATGGTTGAATTCATGGAGGTACTCCATCACCGACTTGCGTCCTTGGTTGAGCTCATGGAACTCCTTCTTCATCTTCATCAAGCCGGTAGGTATGTGAGCCCGTCGGAAGGCAGTACGAAACTCCTCCGAAGTGATGGCTCGGTCCGCGAGCTGCATGGCGAGAAAGTTCTCCAACCACGAGTACGCTGCCCCCCTCAAGTTGATGACAGGCGAACAACACCTCATGATCCGGGCACTGCGCGATAATCTGCTTCCTCTCGACGAGACGAAGCCAGTCATCCGCGTCGAAGGGATCTTCAGACCGGGAGAAGGTCGGTGGCTACGTGCAAAGGAATTCGAAGAGTCCTCCCTGCAGTTGATGCCCACCTCCTCCTCCTGATCCAGAGGCGCCCATTGGAGCAGAGGTGCTCCGAGCAATTATCTCGAGGATCCGTGTCTGATCCATCCAGTTTCACTCGATCTGAGCGAGAACCTCGGCCATGGTGGGAGGAGGGAGTTGCTCATGACTGCCAGGTTGCAGACCTTGACCACTCCTGGTTCATCCAGCCATCCTGTTCCGTCGAATTGGGTTAGCAATAACACTCAAAAACAAGGTACAAAAGACAGCAGTAGAGAAGCAAACGACTAAGGAGGAATGCGATATTACCCTAACATGTGCATACATATAATTAGCAAGAATTGAACTACAAATATTTGTATAAAGGCATAAAAGTCAACACAAAACCAAAAATCAAAGGATTAGCTTCCCGGTATGACAACTCGTATTGAACGAACGAGCAATCGATTGGGATAAAAAAATTCAGAACACAAACCAAGTTTTATCATGTGTAATGAGCATGGTAACTACCATCTAGGGGTGCATTTGGCACTTGCCATCTACAATCACATCTTACCCTTTTCGTTCCCATGAATTTTAGTTGAATTATCCTATGAATTTCAGCCCTAGCGATGACTGCGTGCTCGCTGCTGGATTCGTTGCTTGCTGTCTAGATTTCGCAAGGGAGCTCCGGGATGAAATTTCCTACTTCGAGTGCTTCCAATATTCATCAAAAGATAGTCAACACTTCAAAATTTCAACTCTCAATTATCCCCTAATCTGAAATTAAACGGGATACAACTAACTTTTTGTAACATCCCAATTTTCAGGGCTTTTTGAAAATTTTCAAAAATAAAAATAACCATTTGATTTTTGTTGATGTTGCTAAAGCTTAACTTGGAATTTTAGAAAACAAAAATAGTTTAATATAAATTAATCAAACTTCAATTAATTCAAATTTGGTTTAATCATATTTTCTGGTATTTAAAGTTAAAAACCTATTTCAACCGCCCTCTCGGTTTCGACCGCTCTCCCGGTTTCGACCACCCTTTCAGTTTCGACCAGAATTCGACCACCCTCTCGGTTTTGACTGCACTCTTGGTTTCGACTGCCCTCTCGGTTTCGACCAGACCCGCCTGTCAGCCTTCCCCCTGCTCACCTTCGCCTCCCTCCCGTTGCTCGCCCATGCTGCCCATGCGTGAGCTCGCGTCACCGCTGCTACAAAGTCATCGCCCTAGCACGAATCCCAGCCCTTTTCCCCTCGGTGACATGTGCATTAAATGTTGTCACCTCCGCCGTGCCTGTTCCCCCCCCCTACTTGTCTGCTCCCCACCTACCCTATCCCCTTCCTCGCCTGCTCCAAGCCCGTGCCTATGAGAGCCGCTGGGCGATTTAGCTTGTAATGCTTAGCCATCCACTTGACCCTAGCATTATGTCGGGACCCAAAAATGCAATTCTGGACCCTCTGTGTATAATGCACTAGTCCAGGATCACGCTAGTACACATAGTTTCAACATAGATGAATATCGATCCACACAAGACGATTAATAGCATAAACGAGTAATTTGATTAACAAATAAGAGTTTTGACCTTATGGTCAAGTTTACACTTATTAAGCCACGCAGGGCTAACAGAGAATTAAATAGCAGCGGAACAAAAATTTCAGTGGAATCCCATCAATTCACCACAGGCAACCGACTGGGATCAAGACCCTACGATCAAGCACCTTCAACGAACTCCTTCTCGAAAGCTGGCGATGACTCCTCCTCTTCTGTTGATTTGATTTAGCAAACATGAGTACACAACCGTACTCGCAAGTCATACCACAGAAATCCAATTATACATGATGGCTTATTCCAAAGGAATGGCTTTTGTGGTTCTTTTGCAGAAATGCAACATTTGCAGTTTGAATATGAATAATAGATTGAAAGCATAAAGTAAAACAAATAACAATAATAATTTAACAGTTTGAGTTCACAAAGACACATAACCTAAACAAGTTGTTCACATAGCTATATGACTTAGATCACATAGCTCCCTTCCCAAGGTTTTTATGAAAATCTACCCCTCGTGTGAAATTCCCGAGCATGTCCATGACCGCGAACGCGGCTATTCGAATAGATTGATTTAACACTCTGTAGAGTTTGTACACTTTACCCATAAGATACAACTAGTGTTGCAAACACTAATCATAACAAAACGTTTCAGAAACTTCATCTCAAGCATTGATACTCCCAGTATGCTTACAAACCGTCATACCAAGCCATACACAGCGATAGGTACAACACACCGTTAGACAGGGACACGGCGAACCGCCTCGTGATGTAACTACTTGGTAGCACACCTCCACCCAATCAACACAGTCTAACCTACAACCTGGGTAGCAATGTCAAGATTCCATTACTAAGTTAGGCCCGCCATTCTAATGGAACGACATGCGCACACGTTGGCGCATGCGGCATCTAGCCGCCAACTTCCACACGCGCTTCCGGAGCAAAGACCTCATGAAGAAGTTCAAGAAGCTCTGCCTGCAGAACCAGAAGCGCAAGTTCGACGCCATGTGGCGGGAGCTTGAGGTCGAAACCGAGCGTGCAAGTGGAGGTTCTGGCCCAAGCGCACCGCAAAGCGAGTTTGCTGAGTGGATGAGCGTGCATACCCCCGACTATGAGAAATGGTCCCTTCTTCACGACACCTATGGTGCTCGGTACAGCATCATGACAACCAACATGTTCGAGGTCTACAACGGTGTGTTGAAAGGGGTCCGTGCCCTGCCCATCACCGCTGTTGTCGATGAGACATGGAACCGTGCGGTCGATTACTTCATCAATCGGGCAATGATAGCCAAGCAGCATTTGGACGAAGCGAAGTAGTACTCAGAGGTTACCCTTGCCTACATGGACAAGAAGATTACCAAGGCCCGATCCCATGTAGCTATCACAATGGATGGCGTGAGGAGAAAGTTCGAGATCTGCCTGTGGGACAAGTACATTCGCGGCCACATGAGAGGTGACCGGAAGCATGTTTGCACCATAGGCGATGTGACAGTTTGCACCTGCAACAAGCCTCAACTCCTACGCAAGCCTTGCTCCCACGTATATGCTGCACTATATTTCACCAATCTTCTAGCATGTACATGTCGGAGTACTACGACATACGACACCTGTATGATACTTGGAATGGGGAGTTCAACTCCTACGGCGTGGAAGGACACTACAGGGACCTATGGCCAGGAGTAGTGAAGTGGTCACCGAATGACGCACTGTGGCATCCAGGCCGTGGGAGGCGTCAGTCAAGGTGCATCCGCAACAACATGGATGCGAGCCAACGTGGAGATAGGCCAAGACCAATGAGGTGTAGGATATGCAAGACTCATGGGCACTCATTCAGGAACTGCCCGAATAGACCTTCTTCCTCCGGCGCCACTTAGTATCTGTAAGCTATCTAGTGTATTGAGTCATGTGAGTGTTGTAGTGATGTGAGTGTTGTAGTGATTTGCGTTGTAACCTGCACTGCTTTCTACGATGTAACAAGTTGTTATTACCGCTTCAAGTTGTTATTACCGATTTATAAGTACAGATATATGCCTCGTTTGGGTCACGTCGTGCTTTGCAGAAAGTAGTCACGTCCTGCTTTCCAGAGAGTTGTCACGTCCTGCTTTCTAGAGAGTGGTCACGTCCTGCTTTCCAAAGAGTGGTCACTTCGTGCTTTCAAGAGAGTGGTCACTTCCTGCTTTTCACACTGTGCGGTCACGTCCTCCTTTCCACACAGTGGCCCCTTCGTGCTCCCAACGCTATATATGGATGCTTTGGCTGCCATTCACCTCACTCTTCTCTTCCTCTTCTCCTTTCTTCTAGTGTAAAACAAGATGTCTTCAGCCTCATCGAACTTTCGAGTGAGCAGAGAATTACAATCACTACGGTAGCAGCTGGTTTGCCCTCGTTGCAGGGATCCGCCGAATGTGTTTACCTCTCATACGCCAACGAATCCGTCCCAAGTGTTCATGAAGTGTTCAAATCTTTCGGTAACTTCTGCAAAATCAGCACGAATGAATTGCATTGTAGATACCAGGTTTTGTTGCTTTCATTTGAAGCTACAATTCTTTTGTAGAACACAACATGTCGGTTTTGGCAGTGGGCTGATGAAACTATCCCAGTGGTTCAAGATATTGCAATGCAAATTGCTGCCTTGCAAGAAGACTCCCGTGGTGTTGCTGCAATTCGTGCAGTGGCTCGAGCGCCTGATCAACCAATGCAAGACTCCCGTGGTGTTGCTGCAATTCATGTTGTGCCTCGAGCGTCCGATCAACCAATGCAAAATGAAGAGAACAGACTTCAAAGACTGGATGAGAGGATGAAAAGAGTTGAGAAGATGCTTTAGAAATTAGTTAAGATAGTTAGTTTTATGATCTTTCTTCTATTATATGTTGTTCTTGCCAAGTAGAACGTCAGTTCTAATGAGATTGTACTATCCACTCTTTATCTATGCATCACAGTCCTTGATGACTGAGAATAAAATTATTCTACTGAGATAGATAACGAAGTACAAGTCTCCAATTACAATCCAATTACCACACTCTGCTTGGATTATAAATCACTAACTGAAGTACAAGTTACAACATATAATAGACTTCTAATGTTACTACTGGTCACGCTGCTGTTCATTGCTCTCGACCATAGGACCCTGTAGTGGCCTTCCACACCGTGTTCCTGCCATAGGTCTCTAACAAATCTGTTCCTGCGGGAACGTCAGCCTATCAGGTGACCATCAGTTCTGCCGAGGTCATAGCGGGCCTCCTCAACCGCCGTGTCGTCGTACTGGGGGGGATCACCTGTGGGAGTGGCGTTGAGAATATATCAGTGATCCAAGCAGTACTAGGATCCGTGGAGGGGAACCAACTCGGCTCAGCTTGTGGGATGAACTGGGTGAACTGCTCGGGGTACGGTTGATCTTACGGGGTGAACTACGTAGGGTACGGTGTGTAGCCGGACTGATACCATGGCGCCGTATCGCCCATTTGAAATTGTCCGAGAGTGTGGGACTGGGAGGGAGAATCTAAGATAACCTCCGCGATTCCGGGTTGCATGTCCGTGCTCTCTGGAATGGCCTCTTCCTGCCTCTGTGACGACGATGGCATCAGCGTAGGGTCCCTCCATGACGACGACGGAATCAGTGTGGAGTCCCTCCGTGACGAAGACGACATCAGCGTAGAGTCCCTGCATGGCAACTGCGCGAACGATCGGCCGCCCACGTTGCGCCGCTGGGTTGACTCCCTCGGATGAGAAGATGGAGGGGGCGAGGGTACGCGACGATGCTCCGTTCGATGCCGCAAGTCGACATCGGTGGGCCATCCACAGCTCATGCTACAAACGACCTGCTTAACATCTTCAACAATCGTCTTCATGACCGCAAAAAGGCGTTCAACTGTGTTGTTCGTACCCCGCTCGATTTCCTGGCCGCCGCACTCCACAACGCTCTACAAACGGTCCAGCTGCATGGTTACCGAACAAATAAAATTTTGTTAGTTAGTTAACCCTATTTCGGAGGGTAGTTAATCTACTACGTGCTCAACGTACCGAATCGTCATGGTGTGCTACATGGTGCGGGTCCAACCCCAAGTCCAAGCGTTCGGCATGGCTACGATCTGCATGTCGGGCCGGGGGGGCGCCTGTCAATCTTGCCCGCGTGTGCCATATGTACCACTCCAAGTACGTGTCGTAAGTCCCTTCATCATAAGGCCGTGCCTCCTACAAAATGGAATCAGTGGCCATTTGCCATGCATCTATCCACGACTGCTGCGTCTGAAGCCAGTCATCACTCTTGCAGCCCTTCTTCGTCTGCCTGAAGGTGGAACCAAATAAATAAATTATGGTACTGACATAACATATGACTAAAGGACCTACAATATTATTAAGCAATGCAATCTACTTACAAGTGACTACGCCTCACAAGCAGTCGCCCTAGAGCGGGGGGATCTCCTGGTGCAGCTCGAACTGCCTCATCACCCGTTGTGGGTTGTAGGGCTCAACCATGTGGGAGAACACCAGATGACAAGTTGTCCTCCAGTACGCCATATCCTGGTGGCATAGCAAGCTCAAGCCGTCAGGCACCGTGCCCTGCACGAAGGCATCCGTCCAAGGAGCCCATATTATGTAAATCCTCGTCGCGAGGCCTCGAATTCGTTAGGAACTCGGGGTATATGTGGCGTGCTCTCTCCTAGCCCACCCCAAGATTACCATTAGATCCATCGGGATCCCATGGTCGGGCCTTCCACGGGATCCTCATCGTCCGCCCCACCGTAGAAATGTTGTGTGTGCGGGTAAGGGTGGACTGGGGAGCGGAAGTATGGTCGTCCGACCGCAAAGTGCTCCCACGACCATAGCTGTAACAGCGTGTGGCAACCTGAGAGCACGGGCTCTGTTCGTCTGCGGCAGGAAGCGTCGACACGAGCATGATACATAGCGTCTGATCTGGTGAACCCCAACTATACTGCGGCACGTCCTCATCGTCGGCGTCCACGATGGACTCCGCAAGGTGAATATAACTCGGGTACACCATGTCCCCCTGCGTGCTAGGGAACATGACTCACCCGAATATAAACAACAAATATGCAATTAGGTGGCATCGAACCACCTCCTCTGTTGCGTCATTTGGGCAATACATGAATCGTCGCAGCTAGGCATGTGGAACACCCTTAGACCTCTCGAGGATAGGCTGCCCGAAGCGATGATTGAGATGCGCCTTCCAGTCTAGCGACCTCGGAGGGGGAACAACTGCACGGCCTCGCAACGGCAGGCCGGTAATGAAGCTGATGTTTTGCAATGTCACGGTCATCTCCCCCCACCGGAAGTGGAACATGTGGGTCTCCGGCCGCCAACGATCAACCAGGGCGAAAAGAATGGAGGCATCAATTAGGAGGTTCTGCCCCATGTTTAGCATGCGGGCGAACGCAATCAGCCCAGATTGACGAAACCTCGAAACATATCACTCGTCCAATGGCCAAGTCTCCCTCAGTCCCCGTGTCACCAGAGTTGGCGGCCCATCGCCACCGATCCAAGCGTGACAGCGATGCTGGGCGTCCCATGCCTCCTCAAGTAGGGGTGATAGAGTACGTGCCATTGCTGCAAATAGAGAACAACTAACAGTTAGCAAAATCTAAGTACGTACTTAACGCTAAAAATTGCAATAAGACAAAATTAAATACGCACTTAGCTACTCTAATCGGAACGTGCGCTACGGCTTATGAGCGATCGTCGGCCGCGCGCGTTCATTTATATACGCAGAAAACAGACAACGAATGACAACGATGTGACTTCGACGCGATTTAAAGGGGGAAAAAAACCAAAAAACGCATGCAGACGATTGCTTTTCAAGTAAAGCGTTCTTGCGTGCAGTGGCTCATTTGACCGCCCAGCACCGGGGCCGCCCTCTTGCTGCGCCCGCCACGGGCGGTGACTGCAGCGCCGGTGTGCGGCAGGGTCGCCATCGCCCCGTACTACTGCAGTAGAGAGCTTTGTGCAAATGCTATTTTTGCAAATTATGACGAAAGAGGGCTACTTTTGAAATTAAAAGTTGCTACAGGGCCACAAATGCAAAAATTTCTCAGAAATGAGGAGCTCCGAGGACCTTAAATAGAGAGAGGGTTGAAAAGCCAATATCAGTAAATCTTTAGGGACCAAATCTAAAATTTTGTGAAAGCTCAAGACCAACTCTATATTGCATTATTGTGGTGGCCGTTCTTTTGTGTAGCATCTACGCGGAACAACTGTTGAGCATCTTTGCTCGCACTTCAAGTCCTTCTTTTTGAAATTCGGAAGGGTTTTAATTGGTAATTTAAATCCCCGGTAGGTTTTTTTTGTAAATCACTCCCGAGGTTTGAAAAGATGTGCTAAAATTAGATTAGTTTTCATTTTCAGTAAAATTACTAAATCTCGGATGCGCGTAAACACATGCATGCAAGAAAAAGTTTTTGGAAAATCACAAAATTTGGCAAATTTTAAATTGACGCAAAATTCAGGATGTTACACAGACCAACTCTATATTGTGGTGGTCGTACGTTCTTTTGCGTAGCATCTACGCGGAAGAACAGCCGGCCGGCTCTCACTAACAAATCCTTCTTGGACAAATTGCGGAACGGATACAAAACAGAGTGGTCGACATATAGGTTTCGTGAAAGAGAAAACAAACGCATTTATATTTGATTATCATTAGCGTTGGTTGCAAGCGCAAGCTAAAACTTACATGGCATGTAAGCCTATTTCTTCTGCGTAGCATCTACGCAGAAGAACAACCTAGCTAGGTCGCTCTAAAAATTTCTTCTTTGACAAAATGCACATATGTACACATCTACATCTGCCGAATGGTTACAACTTACAAAATAGTGGTTGATTGGTAGGTCTCTCGTCAATGAAAAAACACACACTTTTTTTTAGAACAAAAACACACACATTTATATTTGATTATCCTCACCATTGATTGCAAGCGCAAACTAAGACTTTCATAGCAACTACACGCACATTTATATTTTTTTGAGACTTCTCTCGCAAAAAAAAGGACGTAATGTACACATCTACATTTGCCGAATTGTTACAAAACAGTGGTTGATAGCTGAGTCATGAATGATAAAATAAACATATTCTGTTGGGTTAGTCCTGTTGATGGTGTAAAAACCGAACACGAGTGAGGGGACGGACATCGGCCATGTTACGGGCCGGTGTCCACGAGCGAGAATAACGCGAGGGTTTATGCAGGTTCGGGGTGGCCTACAGGGGGTTCGAGGGTTCCTCCCGGAGGCACGCCTGTTATCTTGCTTTCTTCTATTCCTTGAGAGCTTAGCTCTGAAATGAGAGATATATGGGGTATTTATAGGCTCTTGGGCCTGTACAAATGACCCAAATGCCCTATGGGGGATAGCTACTCTATGAGTACAAGCGAGTGATACAATCGGTCTTTGTAAGGCGATTACATTTCTTGATCTGTTAAGCAGGTGTTTTCTTTGTGGAGTAGGTCTCCACCGGTGAAGGGATGAATTATTCTTCCAACAGTAGCCCACCTGCCCCTTGGCGTTTCAAGAGGAACGCCAAAAGGTGCAGTCTTGAATTGTGCTTTCCATGCAGAGGTTGATATTTCAGAAAAGTCTTGGTGGTTTTGAACGGTAGTTGCATCCGAAAATAAGCGAATTAGTTTCTTGGTGATGTGAGAGCCGCCGGGCAATTTAATTTGAAATGCTTAACCTTTCCACGGGTCCGAGCATTCCAAACCAAATTTCCCCGCTCTCGGTGTATGTGTACTTCCCAGAACTGCAGTACACTTACACCTCACAAAACTTTAGTACCAATTCCATACACAAGTTCTTGCATTATTACAAACTTCATAATTTACATAGATTCAACTTACATTAAGATCTTACAACAAAAGTAGAGACAACAGCGGAAACACAAGCCATAAAGATGGCAGAACCAAAAACCAACCAGCTGCCCTTACCCACAAGGCAATCGACCGAAGCGCTCAAGCTAGTCGTCCATAGCGAAGTCGGCCCAGCTAAATCAACCCCTTGGGGTCAACTTCCTCTGCGCAAGAAAGACGATGCAACCGAGTACAATAAAAATTGTACTACGCAAGACTTACGTATCAAGCCTATACATAGCTACATGCAAGCTGAATTCAAGTAAATGGCTATAGAGTTTATTTTCTGCGTAAAGCTACATTTATTTGCAATTAGGTATTAGATTGAAGGCGTTTAACAAATCAGTTTTAAATTGTTGAAATATCGAGACAATAATATTAATCAATCTTAACATCCCGGAGGTGACTAACCTAGCCACCACAACAATAGTACAATTACCCATTCGCACCACCCATTCTCAAGTTTTATCAAAATGTTAGAGTCTAACTCTCGAAAGACTTCCCAAGCGTGTCCATAACCAAGGACTTGGCTATTGAATAGATTTAACCTGCAGGGTGTACAACTTACCCACATGTCGGACCGCCTTGTTGCCACGCGATTAAGCACACTTCCTTAGGTGTGCGGCCCGGCTAAGTCCTCTGAGACTTTTTCCAATATTGTGTATTAACTACTGAGTCGCCAGAAGGGTAAAACCCTCCGTGAACCACCTCGGGTGCACCAGGGGCCCCACGAAGGACCCACTGTTGCGGCCGAGTCATTGTAAAGTGAGTCAACTACCCTATAGGGTAAAGCCCTGCACAACTACAATGCCCTTAGGATTGGAGAACCTGGAACTCCACCCTCGCACCCAACACACACAAAAATCCCGTTTTAACACAACACACTCACACCACTTTGCGACTCGGAGGTAATACACGCCAATGTACTGAGTCAAGAGGGGTTCCCAATACCCTCATGTGGATGTACGCAATAATGCTTGGTTCAGTGTAACAAGATGTTCGGTCCTTGTTGACTCGGGCACACCACCACATATCCAATAACCACGCCGAGCATCCATATGCCCAAGTCCAAATCTTTTGGGTTTTTCATTTTTAATTTTCCCAAATATGATACATATATGAGTATCCTGACTCAAATATTTAGAGGGATGATGTAACGACCATCGCCGAGACGATGATCCCCAGTCTACCGTTCTAAGCATGGCTAAGCAATAGCAAATCGCATACTAAATATAAGTGACGAGAGCCCATCCAGCGAGCTCTACATCACGGCGGATATAATCCTAGGTTTTGTGGTAAGAGATGGTTATTTACCTACGTTTCAAGTAACTACTCAGGTGAACTATCGCGACAGAGAAAATACTTGACAACATAGCATGCATACATATGATTGAAAATGAAATATTCGTATGCGCAAAAATGGGATCAACGTGCATCAATTGGAAACTGCTTGCCTTGCTGCAGGTAGTCTTCTGGCTGTGGAGGGTCGCTCTCGACAACACCCGAATCGTCAAAATCTATCGATCGAGCAAAACGGCAAATAAGAACGAATAACACCAAATAATCAACAAATCAATCATCACCAAAACATGCATACATCACAGGAAGGGAAAGATTTTTACATAAATTTGGGGTGACAGTATCAGTTGAGATGAAGTTTATTTAAATTCTTTAGGAATTTACAAGCTAAACACATATTTTCACAATTAAATTAATTATCACTTTTTCTGAAACAGCAACCTGATCCAATTTGGCACAAGATTAAAATACAGGAAAATTAAGAATTAACAAATTTTATTTCACTTAATTTGGAGTTAGGATGAAATACTTATGAATTTATGAAGTTTAAACCATTTTCTAGTATGAAATCAATTCATTTTAGCAACTAATCTTATTTCCCCATTTTCTGGAACAGCATCAAGGTTGTAACCCCTTCCAGTAAAAATTACACAAAATAATAAAAATAACAAAATTGATTTCATCCGATTTGGAGCTAATTTGAATTAGTTACGAATTTTCTAAGTTTATATCTATTTTCAGTTCAAAAGTAATTCCATTCGGGATTTCTAAAATGATTAAAAACCTCTTCTACCGAGGCTCAACCGACCCACAGCTACTGACCAGCGGGCCCGGCAAAACGTTGACTGGGTCAAGCTTGACCCAGCCGCGGCCATGGTGACATTGAAAACGTATTTTATCAATACGTCTCCGCTTCTCAAGAAACGTACTTTACCAGTTTGCGCGAGAGTTAAACCAGCCGAGAGGCCCACATGTCAACGATACAGGGGACTTAAATGATGCGGTTTGAAATCTTAAACGTGTTTAACTCGTCGGGACCCCCAAGTCATACAAACATGAAAATATCATTAAGCCCTAATGGACTTGATTAGCCCTAACAGGTGGCGGCTCACCGCAGCAGAGCTGAGCACGGGCGCGGTGGTGAGGTGGGCAATCCGGCGAATCACGGGCGCTCCGGGCTTGGAAAGGGACTCACCAGGTGCGCACGGTCTCCACGAACAGGATGGTGCTCTCGCGGAGTCCGATGGTCGACGGCGGCAAGCTGGCGGCGGTCGGAGGCGGAGGTGAAAGCACGGCTCCCGTGGACAAGGCACTTCGATCTTCTAGAAGCCTCGTGAAGGCGCGCACAAGAACCGCCTCGGCTCCAGGAGCGTGGCGCCCAAGTCCTAGATGACGGAGGAGGGCGGTGGCGGCTTGAATCGGGGCGGCGGCGCTCGGACGGACTTGGAGAAGAACGGGCCGCGTGGCCTCGTTGATGCACCAAGGGTCAAATTGAGGACGCGGTTAGGCTCAAGAGATGATTGCGGTTCTAAGGGACCAAGCGGTGCTCAGTGGGACTCACCGGAACGCCAAAAGGCTTGCGGGGTCGTGCACGCCGGAGACGAGGAAGACAACCACGGTCCCGGCGATTCACTCGACGCCGAGGACCCGGGTTGGGCAAGACGGAGGCGGCGTGGAGCGTAGATCGCGGTGGCAGGGTCGCGGAGTCGCGGGCGGCACCGACGCGGCGGCGCGGCCTTCGTGTTGAGCTCCGGCCGAGAGAGAAAAATGAGCAGAGAGAGCGAGAGGAAGTGAGATATGACGAGTGGATGAGCTCGGAAGATAGAGAAGCCCGGGCGGTCCTCCTCATTTGACCACGCGCAGTGTGAGGTGGCGCAACCACACGGGAGGACGCGTGGAGCGAGTCTTGGCGCCAAGAGCTCGGCTTAAGCGGTCGAAGGAGATGGCGACAGTCGGGCCCACAGCAATGACAGAGGCGAGGCGGTCTTGGCGGCGTGGTTGAGTCAAGCGAAAAGATTGATCCGAGTCGACTCTGGTCCGACGAGTTGGCGCGGTCGAGTCAAGTCGCGTGAGCCCCTCGGTCGGTCCGGTCGGCACGCGAATCCGCCCATAGAAACTAGATCGGACGGTCCATAAGCACCGAGCTCAGATTGATTTAGGTTTTGATTTCGTGTTGACCGAAAATCAACGAGTTTGACTGAGCCGTTAAATATAGAATAAATTTCCAAAAATTCTAAAAATTTTTGTGGGTGTTCTAAGGTTCATCTAAGACTTAGGAAAAATAAATTTGGCCACTGTTAATACATTAATTGGCTAAAATAAATTCCTTTTTATATCAGCCTTAGAAACTTAGTTAGAATTTTAATGAGGTCAATTTAACTTCTAAAAATTTGGGAAAATTTTTGTAAATTCATGACAACTGCTCTGGTATTCTACAAAAAATATTTCCAACAACTTTTATGTACCCATTTTTCTAGAAACAAGTTGGAGCTTGAAAACAAGTCAAAAGTTTGGATTTAAAAGCAAACTTTCGAAATTTAACAAAAGTTTTTGAAATCCACATACTTTTATTACATTTTAACACAGCCCTAAACTCAGGATGTTACAACTCTCCCCCTTACGAGAATCTCGCCCCGAGATTCCATTCATCGAGGAAAAGAAGGACGGAAAATCTACGAAGGCGATCCTCTCGCTCCCAAGTGGCTTAAATCTTGAGATGATTCGACCACTGAACCTTAAGGAACCTAATGGAGCGATTTCTAGTCCTTCGTTCAGCTTCTTCAAGGATACGGATAGGATGTTCACGATAGGTCAGATCTTCTTGGACTTCAAGACCTTCCAATGGAGCTTGCTCAGTTGGAATGCGAAGGCATTTCTTCAACTGTGATACATGGAATACATCATGTACCCCTGAGAGTGCATCAGGCAACTCCAACTTATAGGCCACGGCTCCTTTCTTCTCAATGATGCGGAAAGGTCCGACATATCGAGGAGCTAACTTGCCTTTAACTCCAAACCGTTGGGTGCCTTTCATGGGAGAGACCTTGAGATACACAAAATCATTTGGTTCAAAACTCAACTTACGACGGCGCCGATCCGCATAGCTTTTTTGCCGAGATTGAGCCGTCGTAACTCGTCTTGAACCAATCGAACATGATCTTCAGCTTCTTTGATCGTGTCCGGGCCAAAAAGTGGCCTTTCTCCGGTCTCGGACTAATTCAACGGGGTTCTACATTTTCTCCCGTATAACGCTTCAAACGGTGCCATGCCGAGACTAGCTTGGAAACTATTGTTATACGAGAACTCAGCAAATGGCAAACATTTCTCCCAATTCTTTCCATAGGAGAGAACACAAGCACGGAGCATGTCTTCCAAGATTTGATTAACTCTCTCCGTTTGGCCATCAGTCTGAGGATGGAAAGCAGTGCTAAAAGAGAGACGAGTTCCCATGGCCTCTTGCAGACTTTTCCAAAATCGGGAGGTAAAGAGTGAGCCACGGTCTGAAACAATCGTCTTTGGTACTCCATGCAAACTCACAATTCGTGAGACATAGAGCTCCGCTAACTGGCTGACACGAAGGTTGGTCTTGACAGGGAGGAAGTGTGCCACTTTAGTTAGTCGATCAATGACAACCCAAATGGCATCATTTCCCTTGGAGGTTCTGGGCAGACCGGTGATAAAATCCATACCGATCGAGTCCCATTTCCATTCGGGCACCTGTAAAGGTCGAAGTAATCCCGCCGGACGCTGGTGTTCAGCCTTCACACGACGACAAACGTCGCATTCGGCAACGAATTTTGCGATTTCTCGCTTCATTCGAGTCCACCAGAATCTCTGACGAAGATCTTGATACATCTTCGTAGCTCCGGGGTGTATGGACATGGGAGAATCATGGGCTTCGCGGAGAATTAAATTCCGCAATTCCATGTCTTTAGGAACAACAAGACGTTGTCCAAACCAAACAACACCATGCTCATCTTCTGAGAAGCACTTGGTTGTCCCATTTTTGATGTTTTGCTTGATCCGGATTATTCCATCGTTGGTTTGTTGAGCCGTCTTAATTCGATCTTCTAAAGTCGGATGCACTTCTAAGGTAGCCAGAAACCCATGCTCAACCACTCCTAAGTTGAGTCGCTGAAATTCTTGATGAAGGGTAGGCTGTCGTTCCTTGAGCATCGAGGTATTACAATAAACCTTTCGGCTCAGTGCATCTGCCACAACATTTGCCTTACCCGGATGATACTGGATACCCATGTCATAATCTTTGATCAATTCCAACCATCTTCTTTGCCTAAGATTTAGATCCGGTTGGGTGAACAAATATTTCAAACTCTTGTGGTCTGAATACACCTCGCAACGATTACCGATGAGGTAATGTCGCCAGATTTTCAGCGCATGGACCACTGCGGCAAGTTCCAAATCATGGGTTGGATAATTAAGCTCATGAGGTCTCAATTGTCTTGATGCATAGGCTACTACCTTGCCTTCTTGCATAAGAACACAACCGAGTCCTTGACGAGAAGCATCGCAATAAATATCGAAGCTTCGATGAACATCAGGAAGAACAAGAACTGGAGCTGTGGTCAACCTCTTCTTGAGTTCTTGGAAACTCTTCTCACATTCAACGGACCACTCAAATTTCTTGTCCTTCTTAAGCAACTCAGTCATCGGTTTCGCGATCTTGGAGAAATTCTCGATAAAGCGACGATAGTATCCCGCTAAACCGAGAAAACTCCTCACCTCGGTCACCGATTTGGGCTGCTCCCAAGAGAGCACATCCCTGACTTTACTAGGATCCACAGCTACACCCCCTGCTGAAAGAACATGACCCAAAAATGCCACTTCTTTCAACCAAAATTCACACTTCTTGAATTTTTATGATAGTCGGTGCTCACGCATGACTTCTCCAATACTAGCCGCAGATGTTGAGCATGCTCTTCTTCATTCTTCGAGTAGATGAGAATGTCATCTATAAAGACCACCACAAACTTATCCAAATACTCCATGAAGACCATATTCATAAGGTTCATGAAAAGGGCAGGAGCATTGGTTGTAGAAGGACATGACGGTATACTCGTACAATCCGTAGCGAGTAGAGAAAGTCGTCTTCGGAATATCTTCAGATCTGATCCTAACTTGGTGATAACCCAATCTTAGATCGATCTTAGAAAATACCCGAGCTCCGGTTAATTGATCAAAAAGGTCATCAATCCGGGGTAATGGGTACTTATTCTTTATCGTCACTTCATTAAGTGGACGATAATCAACACACATCCGCAGGGTCTTATCCTTCTTTTTCACAAAGATTGCCGGACAGCCCCACGGAGAAGAGCTAGGGCGAATGAAACCCTTCGCCAAAAGTTCACCTAGTTGCTTCTTCATTTCCTCCAATTCATTTGGGGGCATCCGGTATGGCCTCTTTGAGATCGGGGCGGTACCGGGTAACAACTCGATGACAAATTCAATATCTCGAGTTGGCGGCATCCCTGGTAACTCATCAGGAAAGACATCTGGGAAGTCGCACACTATTGGTATTTCATGAATCTCTGGGGTTGGCTTCGATTCCAAGGCAAAGAGAAGAGGCTTTTGAAATTTTGGGGAAATATCAACTTGTATCTTGGGAGGAATTTGTGAGGATATAGATTTCTTGGCACAGTCGATCTGTCCCAAGTGTTGAGACAACCAATTCATGCCAAGTATCACATCCAAACTTGCCGAAGGAAGGAGAATAAGAGTTGCTAAAAATTCTATTCCTTCAATTTCAATGGTTACGTCCCGGCACTCAAATTCAACTCTCATTTCCGAACCCGGGGAATGAATAATCAAAGGAACACGCATAGGAAAAATTTGAATATCACCATTGGAAGCAAAAATTTGTGATATAAAGGAATGCGAGGCTCCAGAATCAAATAAAACTGTAGCAGGACGAGAATTGACGAGAAACGTACCCAACACGACGTCGGGTGCCTCCTGTGCTTCTTCGGCGGAGATATGATTGACTCGCCCACGAACAACCTTTTGAGCCGGCTGGGCTACCTTCAGAGCTGGGGAATGTCCACGTCCTTGTCCTTGCGCTTGTCCCTGATTAGGACGGTTGGCTGCTTCTTTCTTCAAAGGACAACTGTTGGCGTAGTGTCCCTTGTTGTGACAATAAAAACAAGTAACATCTGCAGCTCCGTTACGGAGACCTCCCTGCTGTCCTGCAGGTGCACGTGGTGGAACCACGGCCTGCGAAGGGCGAGGTGCAAATGTAGATGACTTCGATGGTGGTGGAGCTTGAGGACGGGAAGCTGGGGCTTGTCCGACACGAGGACGGGTATTGCTGCTCTTTGCTGCCCTCTGCGCCTCCCACTTGCGCTTACGGGATTCACTAAGCGCTCGCCCCTTGAATTCAGCGACAATGGCCTTATCGACCAAAGTCTGGAAGTCAGGGTAATCAACAATGGACAGCTTGTCCTGCAGTTCCTCGGACAGGCCATCCATAAACTTTTCCTGCTTGGCATCGTCAGTAGTCACCTCCTCTGGAGCATACCGAGATAAGTGATTAAACTCATGCAGATACTCAGTCACAGATTTACGCCCTTGCTTGAGTGCCAGAAATTCCTTTTTCTTCAGCTTCATCAGGCCAGCAGGGACATGAGCTCGTCGGAAGGCCGTCTGAAACTCCTCCCAAGTGTGGCGTATTCGCGGGCTGCATAGCGAGGAAATTCTCCCACCAAGAGAGTGCTTCCTTCTAGGCGATGAGAGGCAAAAGTGCCTTCTCATGCTCCTGGCATTGAGCAATACTGAGCTTCCGCTCGACCTGACGACCGATCATCTCGCATCAAGTGGATCTTCAGACCGCGAGAAAGTTGGCGGTTGAATACGAAGGAAATCGGAGAGTCCTCCTCTCAGTTGATGTCCACTTCCTCCTGAACCAGAGGAGCCTGTGAGACCAGAAGTATTCTGCGCTATGGCCTCGAGGATCCGCGTCTGATCCATCCGGTTTCGCTCGATCTGAGCGAGAACCTCAGCCATGGTGGGTGGAGGCGGAAGTTCCTCATCCTGGCTAGCCTGCTGACCTTGCCCACTGCGGGTTCGTCCAGCCATCCTATTCCAACAAATAGGGTTAGCCACAAAACCCAACAGTAGATTCAAAGACAGCAGCTACAGGAATCAACTATTAAAGAGAATAACGGTATTACCCTACCACAAGCACAATCAATTATTTAACAAGAATAACACTCCAATAACAAAAAGACACAAAAGCCAGCATAAAAACCAAATTTTATCACATACGGATGGTAAAGTAATTCTAGACAAAGGTACCTTTAACACTAGACTTCCATACTAACACCCTCCTTGCTTCTCCTAATCTTGAATTGAGTACAAGCTCTAGTTTTTGAAAAAAAGATGAGAGGGGAAATCAACTCTTGACAAACCAAAACAAAGATCGTAAGTTTAAGAATCTAGGATAGGTAAGGAATAAAACTGAGATCTTACTTAAATTTTATAAAGATTCGATATTTTGAAACTATAATTTACAAATATTCTATGACGACCAAACTTAAAGGTTCCTACGGTCAATATGGCTCGATATTAACTCTTGTGAGAGTCAGCAAGGCAATTTAATTTGAAATGCTTAACCTTTCCACGGGTCCGAGCATTCCAAACCAAATTTCCCCGCTCTCGGTGTATGTGTACTTCCCAGAACTGCAGTACACTTACACCTCACAAAACTTTAGTACCAATTCCATACACAAGTTCTTGCATTATTACAAACTTCATAATTTACATAGATTCAACTTACATTAAGATCTTACAACAAAAGTAGAGACAACAATGAAACACAAGCCATAAAGATGGCGAGAACTAAAACCAACCAGTGCCCTTACCCACAAGGCAATCGACCGGAAGCGCTCAAGCTAGTCGTCCATAGCGAAGTCACCAGTGCTCGTCAACCCCTTGGGGTCAACTTCCTCTGCGCAAAGAAAGACGACGCAACCGAGTACAATAAAATTGTACTCGCAAGACTTACGATCCAAGCCTATACATAGCTACATGCAAGCTGAATTCAAGTAAATGGCTATAGAGTTTATTTTCTGCGTAAAGCTACATTTATTTGCAATTAGGTATTAGATTGAAGGCAGTTTAACAAATCAGTTTTTAAATTGTTGAAATATCAGAGACAATAATATTAATCAATCTTAACATCCTGGAGGTGACTAACCCTAGCCACCACAACAATAGTACGAATTACCCATTCGTACCACCCATTCTCAAGTTTTATCAAAATGTTAGAGTCTAACTCTCGAAAGACTTCCCCAAGCGTGTCCATAACCAAGGACTTGGCTATTCGAATAGATTTAACCCTGCAGGGGTGTACAACTTACCCACATGTCGGACCGCCTTGTTGCCACGCCGATTAAGCACACTTCCTTAGGTGTGTCGCCCGGCTAAGTCCCACGAGACTTTTTCCAATATTGTGTATTAACTACGAGTCGCCTGAAGGGTAAAACCCTCCGTGAACCACCTCGGGTGCACCCAGGGCCCCACGGAGGACCCACCTGCTAAGGCCGAGTCATTGTAAAGCTGCGAGTCAACTACCCTATAGGGGTAAAGCCCCAGACAACTACAATGCCCCTTAGGACTGGAGAACCTACCCGGAACTCCACCCCTCGCACCCAACACACACAAAAATCCCGTTTTAACACAACACACTCACACCCGCCTGCGACTCGGAGGTAATACACGCCAATGTACTGAGTCAAGAGGGGTTCCCAATACCCTCATGTGGATGTACGCAATAATGCTTGGTTCAGTGTAACAAGATGTTCGGTCCTTGTTGACTCGGGCACACCACCACATATCCAATAACCACGCCGAGCATCCATATGCCCAAGTCCAAATCTTTTGGGTTTTTCATTTTTAATTTTCCCAAATATGATACATATATGAGTATCCTGACTCAAATATTTAGAGGGATGATGTAACGACCATCGCCGAGACGATGATCCCCAGTCTACCGTTCTAAGCATGGCTAAGCAATAGCAAATCGCATACTAAATATAAGTGACGAGAGCCCATCCAGCGAGCTCTACATCACGGCGGATATAATCCTAGGTTTTGTGGTAAGAGATGGTTATTTACCTACGTTTCAAGTAACTACTCAGGTGAACTATCGCGACAGAGAAAATACTTGACAACATAGCATGCATACATATGATTGAAAATGAAATATTCGTATGCGCAAAAATGGGATCAACGTGCATCAATTGGAAAGCGCTTGCCTTCTGCAGTAGTCTTCGCTGTGGAGGGTCGCTCTCGACAACACCGAATCGTCAAAATCTATCGATCGAGCAAAACGGCAAATAAGAACGAATAACACCAAATAATCAACAAATCAATCATCACCAAAACATGCATACATCACAGGAAGGGAAAGATTTTTACATAAATTTGGGGTGACAGTATCAGTTGAGATGAAGTTTATTTAAATTCTTTAGGAATTTACAAGCTAAACACATATTTTCACAATTAAATTAATTATCACTTTTTCTGAAACAGCAACCTGATCCAATTTGGCACAAGATTAAAATACAGGAAAATTAAGAATTAACAAATTTTATTTCACTTAATTTGGAGTTAGGATGAAATACTTATGAATTTATGAAGTTTAAACCATTTTCTAGTATGAAATCAATTCATTTTAGCAACTAATCTTATTTCCCCATTTTCTGGAACAGCATCAAGGTTGTAACCCCTTCCAGTAAAAATTACACAAAATAATAAAAATAACAAAATTGATTTCATCCGATTTGGAGCTAATTTGAATTAGTTACGAATTTTCTAAGTTTATATCTATTTTCAGTTCAAAAGTAATTCCATTCGGGATTTCTAAAATGATTAAAAACCTCTTCTACCGAGGCTCAACCGACCCACAGCTACTGACCAGCGGGCCCGGCAAAACGTTGACTGGGTCAAGCTTGACCACCATGCCATGGTGACATTGAAAACGATTTTATCAATACGTCTCCGCTTCTCAAGAAACGTGCTTTACCGGTTATGCGAGAGTTAAACCGGTGAGAGGCCCACATGTCAACGATATGAGGGACTTAAATGATGCGGTTTGAAATCTTAAACGTGTTTAACTCGTCGGGACCCCCAAGTCATACAAACATGAAAATATCATTAAGCCCTAATGGACTTGATTAGCCCTAACAGGTGGCGGCTCACCGCAGCAGAGCTGAGCACGGCGCGGTGGTGAGGTGGGCAATCCGCGAATCACAGGCGCTCCGGCTTGGAAAGGACTCACAGTGCGCACGGTCTCCACGAGCAGATGGTGCTCTCATGAGTCCGATGGTCGACGGCTGCAAGCTGGCGGCGGTCGGAGGCGGAGGTGAAAGCACGGCTCCCGTGGACAAGGCACTTCGATCTTCTAGAAGCCTCGTGAAGGCGCGCACAAGAACCGCCTCGGCTCCAGGAGCGTGGCGCCCAAGTCCTAGATGACGGAGGAGGGCGGTGGCGGCTTGAATCGGGGCGGCGGCGCTCGGACGGACTTGGAGAAGAACGGGCCGCGTGGCCTCGTTGATGCACCAAGGGTCAAATTGAGGACGCGGTTAGGCTCAAGAGATGATTGCGGTTCTAAGGGACCAAGCGGTGCTCAGTGGGACTCACCGGAACGCCAAAAGGCTTGCGGGGTCGTGCACGCCGGAGACGAGGAAGACAACCACGGTCCCGGCGATTCACTCGACGCCGAGGACCCGGGTTGGGCAAGACGGAGGTGGCGTGGAGCGTAGATCGCGGTGGCAGGGTCGCGGAGTCGCGGGCGGCACCGACGCGGCAGCGCGGCCTTCGTGTTGAGCTCCGGCCGAGAGAGAAAAATGAGCAGAGAGAGCGAGAGGAAGTGAGATATGACGAGTGGATGAGCTCGGAAGATAGAGGAAGCCTGGGCGGTCCTCCTCATTTGACCACGCGTGTGTGAGGTGGCGCAACCACGGGAGGGAGGCGTGGAGCGAGTCTGGCGGCGCTGCCAAGAGCTCGGCTTAAGGCGGTGCGAAGGAGATGAAACTGACAGGTCGGGCCCACACGGCAGCGACAGAGGCGAGGCGGTGCGCGGCGACGTGGTTGAGTCAAGCCGCAAAAGATTGGATCCGAGTCAGACTCTGGTCCGACGAGTTGGCGCGGTCGAGTCAAGTCGCGTGAGCCCCTCGGTCGGTCCGGTCGGCACGCGAATCCGGCCCATAGAAACTAGATCGGACGGTCCATAAGCACTGAGCTCAGATTGGATTTAGGTTTTGATTTCGGTGTTGACCGAAAATCAACGAGTTTGACTGAGCCGTTAAATATAGAAATAAATTTCCAAAAATTCTAAAAATTTTTGTGGGTGTTCTAAGGTTCATCTAAGACTTAGGAAAAATAAATTTGGCCACTGTTAATACATTAATTGGCTAAAATAAATTCCTTTTTATATCAGCCTTAGAAACTTAGTTAGAATTTTAATGAGGTCAATTTAACTTCTAAAAATTTGGGAAAATTTTTGTAAATTCATGACAACTGCTCTGGTATTCTACAAAAAATATTTCCAACAACTTTTATGTACCCATTTTTCTAGAAACAAGTTGGAGCTTGAAAACAAGTCAAAAGTTTGGATTTAAAAGCAAACTTTCGAAATTTAACAAAAGTTTTTGAAATCCACATACTTTTATTACATTTTAACACAGCCCTAAACTCAGGATGTTACAACTCTCCCCCCCTTACGAGAATCTCGTCCCGAGATTCCATTCACTGGGAAAAGAAGGACGGAAAATCTACACGAAGGCGATCCTCTCGTTCCCAAGTGGCTTCGTCTTCAGTATGATTCGACCACTGAACCTTAAGGAACCTAATGGAGCGATTTCTAGTCCTTCGTTCAGCTTCTTCAAGGATACGGATAGGATGTTCACGATAGGTCAGATCTTCTTGGACTTCAAGACCTTCCAATGGAGCTTGCTCAGTTGGAATGCGAAGGCATTTCTTCAACTGTGATACATGGAATACATCATGTACCCCTGAGAGTGCATCAGGCAACTCCAACTTATAGGCCACGGCTCCTTTCTTCTCAATGATGCGGAAAGGTCCGACATATCGAGGAGCTAACTTGCCTTTAACTCCAAACCGTTGGGTGCCTTTCATGGGAGAGACCTTGAGATACACAAAATCATTTGGTTCAAAACTCAACTTACGACGACGTCGATCCGCATAGCTTTTTTGCCGAGATTGAGCCGTACGTAACCTGTCTTGAACCAATCGAACATGATCTTCAGCTTCTTTGATCGTGTCCGGGCCAAAAAGTGGCCTTTCTCCGGTCTCGGACTAATTCAACGGGGTTCTACATTTTCTCCCGTATAACGCTTCAAACGGTGCCATGCCGAGACTAGCTTGGAAACTATTGTTATACGAGAACTCAAACAAATGGCAAACATTTCTCCCAATTCTTTCCATAGGAGAGAACACAAGCACGAGCATGTCTTCCAAGATTTGATTAACTCTCTCCGTTTGGCCATCGACCGAGGATGGAAAGCGATGCTAAAGAGAGACGAGTTCCCATGGCCTCTTGCGAGACTTTTCCAAAATCGGAGGTAAAGAGTGAGCCACGATGCAAACAATCGTCTTTGGTACTCCATGCAAACTCACAATTGTGAGACATAGAGCTCCGCTAAGCGGGTCGACCACGAAGGTTGGTCTTGACAGGAGGAAGTGTGCCACTTTAGTTAGTCGATCAATGACAACCCAAATGGCATCATTTCCTTGGAGGTTCAGGCGGACCGGTGATAAAATCCATACCGTCGAGTCCCATTTCCATTCGCACTGTAAAGGTCGAAGTAATCCCGCCGACGCTGGTGTTCAGCCTTCACACGACGACAAACGTCGCATTAAAGAACGAATTTTGCGATTTCTCGCTTCATTCGAGTCCACCAGAATCTCTGACGAAGATCTTGATACATCTTCGTAGCTCCGGGGTGTATGGACATGGGAGAATCATGGGCTTCGCGGAGAATTAAATTCCGCAATTCCATGTCTTTAGGAACAACAAGACGTTGTCCAAACCAAACAACACCATGCTCATCTTCTGAGAAGCACTTGGTTGTCCCATTTTTGATGTTTTGCTTGATCCGGATTATTCCATCGTTGGTTTGTTGAGCCGTCTTAATTCGATCTTCTAAAGTCGGATGCACTTCTAAGGTAGCCAGAAACCCATGCTCAACCACTCCTAAGTTGAGTCGCTGAAATTCTTGATGAAGGGTAGGCTGTCGTTCCTTGAGCATCGAGGTATTACAATAAACCTTTCGGCCCAGTGCATCTGCCACAACATTTGCCTTACCCGGATGATACTCGATACCCATGTCATAATCTTTGATCAATTCCAACCATCTTCTTTGCCTAAGATTTAGATCCGGTTGGGTGAACAAATATTTCAAACTCTTGTGGTCTGAATACACCTCGCAACGATTCGATGAGGTAATGTCGCCAGATTTTCAAATAAGATGGACCCATGCGGCAAGTTCCAAATCATGGGTTGGATAATTAAGCTCATGAGGTCTCAATTGTCTTGATGCATAGGCTACTACCTTGCCTTCTTGCATAAGAACACAACCGAAGTCCTTGACGAGAAGCATCGCAATAAATATCGAAGCTTCGATGAACATCGGGAAGAACAAGAAGCTGAGTCGTGGTCAACCTCTTCTTGAGTTCTTGGAAACTCTTCTCACATTCAACGGACCACTCAAATTTCTTGTCCTTCTTAAGCAACTCAGTCATCGGTTTCGCGATCTTGGAGAAATTCTCGATAAAGCGACGATAGTATCCCGCTAAACCGAGAAAACTCCTCACCTCGGTCACCGATTTGGGCTGCTCCCAAGAGAGCACATCCCTGACTTTACTAGGATCCACAGCTACACCCCCTGCTGAAAGAACATGACCCAAAAATGCCACTTCTTTCAACCAAAATTCACACTTACTGAATTTTGCGTATAGCTGGTGCTCACGCAGCTTCTCCAATACTAGCCGCAGATGTTGAGCATGCTCTTCTTCATTCTTCGAGTAGATGAGAATGTCATCTATAAAGACCACCACAAACTTATCCAAATACTCCATGAAGACCATATTCATAAGGTTCATGAAAAGGGCAGGAGCATTGGTTAAGCCGAAGGACATGACGGTATACTCGTACAATCCGTAGCGAGTAGAGAAAGTCGTCTTCGGAATATCTTCAGATCTGATCCTAACTTGGTGATAACCCAATCTTAGATCGATCTTAGAAAATACCCGAGCTCCGGTTAATTGATCAAAAAGGTCATCAATCCGGGGTAATGGGTACTTATTCTTTATCGTCACTTCATTAAGTGGACGATAATCAACACACATCCGCAGGGTCTTATCCTTCTTTTTCACAAAGATTGCCGGACAGCCCCACGGAGAAGAGCTAGGCGAATGAAACCCTTCGCCAAAAGTTCACCTAGTTGCTTCTTCATTTCCTCCAATTCATTTGGGGGCATCCCAGTATAGCCTCTTTGAGATCGAAGCGATCTTAGGGTAACAACTTCGATGACAAATTCAATATCTCGAGTTGGCGGCATCCCCGTAACTCATCGGGAAAGACATCCGGGAAGTCGCACACTATTGGTATTTCATGAATCTCGGGGTTGGCTTCGATTCCAAGGCAAAGAGAAGAGGCTTTTGAAATTTTGGGGAAATATCAACTTGTATTGGGAGGAATTTGTGAGGATATAGATTTCTTGGCGGTCGATCCGTCCCAAGTGTTGAGACAACCAATTCATGCCAAGTATCACATCCAAACTTGCGAAGGAAGGAGAATAAGAGTTGCTAAAATTCTATTCCTTCAATTTCAATGGTTACGTCCAAGACTCAAATTCAACTCTCATTTCGAACCCGGGAATGAATAATCAAAGGAACACGATAGGAAAAATTTGAATATCACCATTGGAAGCAAAAATTTGTGATATAAAGGAATGCGAGGCTCCAGAATCAAATAAAACTGTAGCAGGACGAGAATTGACGAGAAACGTACCCAACACGACGTCGGGTGCCTCCTGTGCTTCTTCGGCGGAGATATGATTGACTCGCCCACGAACAACCTTTTGAGCCGGCTGGGCTACCTTGAGTGGGAATGTCCACGTCCTTGTCCTTGCGCTTGTCCCTGATTAGGACGGTTGGCTGCTTCTTTCTTCAAAGGACAACTGTTGGCGTAGTGTCCCTTGTTGTGACAATAAAAACAAGTAACATCTGCAGCTCCGTTACGGAGACCTCCCTGCTGTCCTGCAGGTGCACGTGGTGGAACCACGGCCTGCGAAGGGCGAGGTGCAAATGTAGATGACTTCGATGGTGGTGGAGCTTGAGGACGGGAAGCTGGGGCTTGTCCGACACGAGGACGGGTATTGCTGCTCTTTGCTGCCCTCTGCGCCTCCCACTTGCGCTTACGGGATTCACTAAGCGCTCGCCCCTTGAATTCAGCGACAATGGCCTTATCGACCAAAGTCCGAAGTCGGGGTAATCAACAATGGACAGCTTGTCCTGCGGTTCCTCTGACAGCCATCCATAAACTTTTCTCGCTTGGCATCGTCAAGAGTCACCTCCTCCGAGCATACCGAGATAAGTGATTAAACTCATGCGAGATACTCGATCCAGATTTACGCCCTTGCTTGAGTGCCGAAATTCCTTTTCTTGACTTCATCAGCAGCGAGGACATGAGCTCGTCGGAAGGCCGTCTGAAACTCCTCCCAAGTGACGGCGTATTCAAGGGCTGCATAGCGAGGAAATTCTCCCACCAAGAGAGTGCTTCCCTTCTAGGCGATGAGAGGCAAAAGTGCCTTCTCATGCTCCCGGCATTGAGCAATCTTGAGCTGCCGCTCGACGCATGATACCATCATCGCATCAAGTGGATCTTCGGATCATGAGAAAGTTGGCGGTTGAATCTGAAGAAATCGGAGAGTCCTCCTCTCGCTTGATGTCCACTTCCTCTGAACCGAGGAGCTGTGAGACCGAAGTATTCTGCGCTATGGCCTCGAGGATCGCGTCGATCCATCCGGTTTCGCTCGATCCGGCGAGAACCTCACCATGGTGGGTGGAGGCGGAAGTTCCTCATCTGGCTAGCTCTTGACCTTGCCCATCGGGTTCGTCCCACCATCCTATTCCAACAAATAGGGTTAGCCACAAAACCCTTGATAGATTCAAAGACAATGACTCTGTGAATCAACTATTAAAGAGAATAACGGTATTACCCTACCACAAGCACAATCAATTATTTAACAAGAATAACACTCCAATAACAAAAAGACACAAAAGCCAAAGATAAAAACCAAATTTTATCACATACGGATGGTAAAGTAATTCTAGACAAAGGTACCTTTAACACTAGACTTCCATACTAACACCCTCCTTGCTTCTCCTAATCTTGAATTGAGTACAAGCTCTAGTTTTTGAAAAAAGATGAGAGGGAAATCAACTCTTGACAAACCAAAACAAAGATCGTAAGTTTAAGAATCTAGGATAGGTAAGGAATAAAACTGAGATCTTACTTAAATTTTATAAAGATTCGATATTTTGAAACTATAATTTACAAATATTCTATGACGACCAAACTTAAAGGTTCCTACGGTCAATATGGCTCTGATACCAACTCTTGTGAGAGCCGCCGGGCAATTTAATTTGAAATGCTTAACCTTTCCACGGGTCCGAGCATTCCAAACCAAATTTCCCCGCTCTCGGTGTATGTGTACTTCCCAGAACTGCAGTACACTTACACCTCACAAAACTTTAGTACCAATTCCATACACAAGTTCTTGCATTATTACAAACTTCATAATTTACATAGATTCAACTTACATTAAGATCTTACAACAAAAGTAGAGACAACAGCGGAAACACAAGCCATAAAGATGGCAGAACCAAAAACCAACCAGCTGCCCTTACCCACAAGGCAACTGACCGGAAACGCTCAAGCTAGTCGTCCATAGCGAAGTCAGCCTCAGCTAAATCAACCCCTTGGGGTCAACTTCTCTGCAAAGAAAGACGAATGCAACTGAGTACAATAAAAATTGTACTCGCAAGACTTACGTATCCAAGCCTATACATAGCTACATGCAAGCTGAATTCAAGTAAATGGCTATAGAGTTTATTTTCTGCGTAAAGCTACATTTATTTGCAATTAGGTATTAGATTGAAGGCAGTTTAACAAATCAGTTTTTAAATTGTTGAAATATCAGAGACAATAATATTAATCAATCTTAACATCCTGGAGGTGACTAACCCTAGCCACCACAACAATAGTACGAATTACCCATTCGTACCACCCATTCTCAAGTTTTATCAAAATGTTAGAGTCTAACTCTCGAAAGACTTCCCCAAGCGTGTCCATAACCAAGGACTTGGCTATTCGAATAGATTTAACCCTGCAGGGGTGTACAACTTTACCCACATGTCGGACCGCCTTGTTGCCACGCGATTAAGCACACTTCCTTAGGTGTGCCGGCCCGGCTAAGTCCTACGAGACTTTTTCCAATATTGTGTATTAACTACGAGTCGCCCGAAAGGGTAAAACCCTCCGTGAACCACCTCGGGTGCACCCAGGCCCCACGGAGGACCCACTGTAAGGCCGAGTCATTGTAAAGCCGAGTCAACTACCCTATAGGGGTAAAGCCCTGACAACTACAATGCCCCTTAGGACTGGAGAACCTACCGGGAACTCCACCCCTCGCACCCAACACACACAAAAATCCCGTTTTAACACAACACACTCACACCCGCCTGCGACTCGGAGGTAATACACGCCAATGTACTGAGTCAAGAGGGGTTCCCAATACCCTCATGTGGATGTACGCAATAATGCTTGGTTCAGTGTAACAAGATGTTCGGTCCTTGTTGACTCGCACACCACCACATATCCAATAACCACGCCGAGCATCCATATGCCCAAGTCCAAATCTTTTGGGTTTTTCATTTTTAATTTTCCCAAATATGATACATATATGAGTATCCTGACTCAAATATTTAGAGGGATGATGTAACGACCATCGCCGAGACGATGATCCCCAGTCTACCGTTCTAAGCATGGCTAAGCAATAGCAAATCGCATACTAAATATAAGTGACGAGAGCCCATCCAGCGAGCTCTACATCACGGCGGATATAATCCTAGGTTTTGTGGTAAGAGATGGTTATTTACCTACGTTTCAAGTAACTACTCAGGTGAACTATCGCGACAGAGAAAATACTTGACAACATAGCATGCATACATATGATTGAAAATGAAATATTCGTATGCGCAAAAATGGGATCAACGTGCATCAATTGGAAACTGCTTGCCTTGCTGCAGGTAGTCTTCTGGCTGTGGAGGGTCGCTCTCGACAACACCGAATCGTCAAAATCTATCGATCGAGCAAAACGGCAAATAAGAGCGAATAACACCAAATAATCAACAAATCAATCATCACCAAAACATGCATACATCACAGGAAGGAAAGATTTTTACATAAATTTGGGGTGTGATGTCGCTTGAGATGAAGTTTATTTAAATTCTTTAGGAATTTACAAGCTAAACACATATTTTCACAATTAAATTAATTATCACTTTTTCTGAAACAGCAACCTGATCCAATTTGGCACAAGATTAAAATACAGGAAAATTAAGAATTAACAAATTTTATTTCACTTAATTTGGAGTTAGGATGAAATACTTATGAATTTATGAAGTTTAAACCATTTTCTAGTATGAAATCAATTCATTTTAGCAACTAATCTTATTTCCCCATTTTCTGGAACAGCATCAAGGTTGTAACCCCTTCCAGTAAAAATTACACAAAATAATAAAAATAACAAAATTGATTTCATCCGATTTGGAGCTAATTTGAATTAGTTACTGAATTTTCTAAGTTTATATCTATTTTAGGTTCAAAAGTAATTCCATTCGGGATTTCTAAAATGATTAAAACCTCTTCTACCGAGGCTCAACCGACCTACGACTCTTGACCAGCGGGCTGGCAAAACGTTGACTGGGTCAAGCTTGACCCAGCCGCGGCCATGGTGACATTGAAAACGTATTTTATCAATACGTCTCCGCTTCTCAAGAAACGTACTTTACCAGTTTGCGCGAGAGTTAAACCAGCCGAGAGGCCCACATGTCAACGATACAGGGGACTTAAATGATGCGGTTTGAAATCTTAAACGTGTTTAACTCGTCGGGACCCCCAAGTCATACAAACATGAAAATATCATTAAGCCCTAATGGACTTGATTAGCCCTAACAGGTGGCGGCTCACCGCAGCAGAGCTGAGCACGGGCGCGGTGGTGAGGTGGGCAATCCGGCGAATCACGGGCGCTCCGGGCTTGGAAAGGGACTCACCAGGTGCGCACGGTCTCCACGAACAGGATGGTGCTCTCGCGGAGTCCGATGGTCGACGGCGGCAAGCTGGCGGCGGTCGGAGGCGGAGGTGAAAGCACGGCTCCCGTGGACAAGGCACTTCGATCTTCTAGAAGCCTCGTGAAGGCGCGCACAAGAACCGCCTCGGCTCCAGGGCGTGGCGCCCAAGTCCTAGATGACGGAGGAGGCGGTGGCGGCTTGAATCGGGCGGCGCGCCGGACGGACTTGGAGAAGAACGGGCCGCGTGGCCTCGTTGATGCACCAAGGGTCAAATTGAGGACGCGGTTAGGCTCAAGAGATGATTGCGGTTCTAAGGGACCAAGCGGTGCTCAGTGGGACTCACCGAACGCCAAAGGCTTATGGGTCGTGCACGGAGACGAGGAAGACAACCACGGTCCCGGCGATTCACTCGACGCCGAGGACCCGGGTTGGGCAAGACGGAGGTGGCGTGGAGCGAGATCGCGGTGGTGGTCATGGAGTCGCGGGCGGCACCGACAAGCAGCGGCGCTGCCTTCGTGTTGAGCTCCTACGAGAGAAAAAATGAGCAGAGAGAGCGAGAGGAAGTGAGATATGACGAGTGGATGAGCTCGGAAGATAGAGGAAGCCTGGGCGGTCCTCCTCATTTGACCACGCGTGTGTGAGGTGGCGCAACCACACGGGAGGACGCGTGGAGCGAGTGCGGCGGCGCCAGCGCAGCTCGGCTTAAGGCGGTGCGAAGGAGATGAAACTGACAGGTCGGGCCCACACGGCAGCGACAGAGGCGAGGCGGTGCGCGGCGACGTGGTTGAGTCAAGCCGCAAAAGATTGGATCCGAGTCAGACTCTGGTCCGACGAGTTGGCGCGGTCGAGTCAAGTCGCGTGAGCCCCTCGGTCGGTCCGGTCGGCACGCGAATCCGGCCCATAGAAACTAGATCGGACGGTCCATAAGCACTGAGCTCAGATTGGATTTAGGTTTTGATTTCGGTGTTGACCGAAAATCAACGAGTTTGACTGAGCCGTTAAATATAGAAATAAATTTCCAAAAATTCTAAAAATTTTTGTGGGTGTTCTAAGGTTCATCTAAGACTTAGGAAAAATAAATTTGGCCACTGTTAATACATTAATTGGCTAAAATAAATTCCTTTTTATATCAGCCTTAGAAACTTAGTTAGAATTTTAATGAGGTCAATTTAACTTCTAAAAATTTGGGAAAATTTTTGTAAATTCATGACAACTGCTCTGGTATTCTACAAAAATATTTCCAACAACTTTTATGTACCCATTTTTCTAGAAACAAGTTGGAGCTTGAAAACAAGTCAAAAGTTTGGATTTAAAAGCAAACTTTCAAATTTAACAAAAGTTTTTGAAATCCACATACTTTTATTACATTTTAACACAGCCCTAAACTCAGGATGTTACAACTCTCCCCCTTACGAGAATCTCGCCCCGAGATTCCATTCATTGAGGAAAAGAAGGGACGGAAAATCTACACGAAGCGATCCTCTCGTTCCCAAGTGGCAAATCTTCAAAGATGATTCGACCCTTCGAACCTTAAGGAACCTAATGGAGCGATTTCTAGTCCTTCGTTCAGCTTCTTCAAGGATACGGATAGGATGTTCACGATAGGTCGATCTTCTTGGACTTCAAGACCTTCCAATGGAGCTTGCTCGGTTGGAATCTGAAAACATTTCTTCAAGCGTGATACATGGAATACATCATGTACCCCGAGAGTGCATCAGGCAACTCCAACTTATAGGCCACGGCTCCTTTCTTCTCAATGATGCGGAAAGGTCCGACATATCGAGGAGCTAACTTGCCTTTAACTCCAAACCGTTGGGTGCCTTTCATGGGAGAGACCTTGAGATACACAAAATCATTTGGTTCAAAACTCAACTTACGACGACGTCGATCCGCATAGCTTTTTTGCCGAGATTGAGCCGTACGTAACCTGTCTTGAACCAATCGAACATGATCTTCAGCTTCTTTGATCGTGTCCGGGCCAAAAAGTGGCCTTTCTCCGGTCTCGGACTAATTCAACGGGGTTCTACATTTTCTCCCGTATAACGCTTCAAACGGTGCCATGCCGAGACTAGCTTGGAAACTATTGTTATACGAGAACTCAGCAAATGGCAAACATTTCTCCCAATTCTTTCCATAGGAGAGAACACAAGCACGGAGCATGTCTTCCAAGATTTGATTAACTCTCTCCGTTTGGCCATCAGTCTGAGGATGGAAAGCAGTGCTAAAAGAGAGACGAGTTCCCATGGCCTCTTGCGGACTTTTCCAAAATCGGAGGTAAAGAGTGAGCCACGATGCGAAACAATCGTCTTTGGTACTCCATGCAAACTCACAATTGTGAGACATAGAGCTCCGCTTAAGCTGGGCCGACACGAAGGTTGGTCTTGACAGGAGGAAGTGTGCCACTTTAGTTAGTCGATCAATGACAACCCAAATGGCATCATTTCCTTGGAGGTTACAGGCGGACCGGTGATAAAATCCATACCGCGTCGAGTCCCATTTCCATTCGCACTGTAGAAGGTCGAAGTAATCCCGCCGGACGCTGGTGTTCAGCCTTCACACGACGACAAGCGTCGCATTCTAACAACGAATTTTGCGATTTCTCGCTTCATTCGAGTCCACCAGAATCTCTGACGAAGATCTTGATACATCTTCGTAGCTCCGGTGTATGGACATGGGAGAATCATGGGCTTCATGGAGAATTAAATTCGCAATTCCATGTCTTTAGGAACAACAAGACGTTGTCCAAACCAAACAACACCATGCTCATCTTCTGAGAAGCACTTGGTTGTCCCATTTTTGATGTTTTGCTTGATCCGGATTATTCCATCGTTGGTTTGTTGAGCCGTCTTAATTCGATCTTCTAAAGTCGGATGCACTTCTAAGGTAGCCAGAAACCCATGCTCAACCACTCCTAAGTTGAGTCGCTGAAATTCTTGATGAAGGGTAGGCTGTCGTTCCTTGAGCATCGAGGTATTACAATAAACCTTTCGGCTCAGTGCATCTGCCACAACATTTGCCTTACCCGGATGATACTGGATACCCATGTCATAATCTTTGATCAATTCCAACCATCTTCTTTGCCTAAGATTTAGATCCGGTTGGGTGAACAAATATTTCAAACTCTTGTGGTCTGAATACACCTCGCAACGATTACCGATGAGGTAATGTCGCCAGATTTTCAGCGCATGGACCACTGCGGCAAGTTCCAAATCATGGGTTGGATAATTAAGCTCATGAGGTCTCAATTGTCTTGATGCATAGGCTACTACCTTGCCTTCTTGCATAAGAACACAACCGAAGTCCTTGACGAGAAGCATCGCAATAAATATCGAAGCTTCGATGAACATCAGGAAGAACAAGAACTGGAGCTGTGGTCAACCTCTTCTTGAGTTCTTGGAAACTCTTCTCACATTCAACGGACCACTCAAATTTCTTGTCCTTCTTAAGCAACTCAGTCATCGGTTTCGCGATCTTGGAGAAATTCTCGATAAAGCGACGATAGTATCCCGCTAAACCGAGAAAACTCCTCACCTCGGTCACCGATTTGGGCTGCTCCCAAGAGAGCACATCCCTGACTTTACTAGGATCCTGACTACACCCCCTGCTGAAAGAACATGACCCAAAAATGCCACTTCTTTCAACCAAAATTCACACTTACTGAATTTTGCGTATAGATGGTGCTCACGCAGCTTCTCCAATACTAGCCGCAGATGTTGAGCATGCTCTTCTTCATTCTTCGAGTAGATGAGAATGTCATCTATAAAGACCACCACAAACTTATCCAAATACTCCATGAAGACCATATTCATAAGGTTCATGAAAAGGGCAGGAGCATTGGTTAAGCCGAAGGACATGACGGTATACTCGTACAATCCGTAGCGAGTAGAGAAAGTCGTCTTCGGAATATCTTCAGATCTGATCCTAACTTGGTGATAACCCAATCTTAGATCGATCTTAGAAAATACCCGAGCTCCGGTTAATTGATCAAAAAGGTCATCAATCCGGGGTAATGGGTACTTATTCTTTATCGTCACTTCATTAAGTGGACGATAATCAACACACATCCGCAGGGTCTTATCCTTCTTTTTCACAAAGATTGCCGGACAGCCCCACGGAGAAGAGCTAGGGCGAATGAAACCCTTCGCCAAAAGTTCACCTAGTTGCTTCTTCATTTCCTCCAATTCATTTGGGGGCATCCCAGTATAGCCTCTTTGAGATCTAAGGTGATCTTAGGGTAACAACTCGATGACAAATTCAATATCTCGAGTTGGCGGCATCCCTGGTAACTCATCAGGAAAGACATCTGGGAAGTCGCACACTATTGGTATTTCATGAATCTCTGGGGTTGGCTTCGATTCCAAGGCAAAGAGAAGAGGCTTTTGAAATTTTGGGGAAATATCAACTTGTATGCCGGAGGAATTTGTGAGGGATATAGATTTCTTGGCACAGTCGATCTGTCCCAAGTGTTGAGACAACCAATTCATGCCAAGTATCACATCCAAACTTGCCGAAGGAAGGAGAATAAGAGTTGCTAAAAATTCTATTCCTTCAATTTCAATGGTTACGTCCCGGCACTCAAATTCAACTCTCATTTCCGAACCCGGGGAATGAATAATCAAAGGAACACGCATAGGAAAAATTTGAATATCACCATTGGAAGCAAAAATTTGTGATATAAAGGAATGCGAGGCTCGTAATCAAATAAAACTCAGTAGGTGACGAGAATTGACGAGAAACGTACCCAACACGACGTCGGGTGCCTCCTGTGCTTCTTCGGCGGAGATATGATTGACTCGCCCACGAACAACCTTTTGAGCCGGCTGGGCTACCTTCAGAGCTGGGGAATGTCCACGTCCTTGTCCTTGCGCTTGTCCCTGATTAGGACGGTTGGCTGCTTCTTTCTTCAAAGGACAACTGTTGGCGTAGTGTCCCTTGTTGTGACAATAAAAACAAGTAACATCTGCAGCTCCGTTACGGAGACCTCCCTGCTGTCCTGCAGGTGCACGTGGTGGAACCACGGCCTGCGAAGGGCGAGGTGCAAATGTAGATGACTTCGATGGTGGTGGAGCTTGAGGACGGGAAGCTGGGGCTTGTCCGACACGAGGACGGGTATTGCTGCTCTTTGCTGCCCTCTGCGCCTCCCACTTGCGCTTACGGGATTCACTAAGCGCTCGCCCCTTGAATTCAGCGACAATGGCCTTATCGACCAAAGTCTGGAAGTCAGGGTAATCAACAATGGACAGCTTGTCCTGCAGTTCCTCGGACAGGCCATCCATAAACTTTTCCTGCTTGGCATCGTCAGTAGTCACCTCCTCTGGAGCATACCGAGATAAGTGATTAAACTCATGCAGATACTCAGTCACAGATTTACGCCCTTGCTTGAGTGCCAGAAATTCCTTTTTCTTCAGCTTCATCAGGCCAGCAGGGACATGAGCTCGTCGGAAGGCCGTACGAAACTCCTCCCAAGTGACGGCGTGGCCCGCGGGCTGCATAGCGAGGAAATTCTCCCACCAAGAGAGTGCTTCCCCTTCTAGCTGATGAGAGGCAAAAAGTGCCTTCTCATGCTCCTGGCATTGAGCAATACTGAGCTTCCGCTCGACCTGACGCAGCCAGTCATCTGCATCAAGTGGATCTTCAGACCGCGAGAAAGTTGGCGGTTGAATACGAAGGAAATCGGAGAGTCCTCCTCTCAGTTGATGTCCACTTCCTCCTGAACCAGAGGAGCCTGTGAGACCAAAAGTATTCTGCGCTATGGCCTCGAGGATCCGCGTCTGATCCATCCGGTTTCGCTCGATCTGAGCGAGAACCTCAGCCATGGTGGGTGGAGGCGGAAGTTCCTCATCCTGGCTAGCTGCTGACCTTGCCCACTTGCGGGTTCGTCCCACCATCCTATTCCAACAAATAGGGTTAGCCACAAAACCTTGATAGATTCAAAGACAGCGACTCTGAGGAATCAACTATTAAAGAGAATAACGGTATTACCCTACCACAAGCACAATCAATTATTTAACAAGAATAACACTCCAATAACAAAAAGACACAAAAGCCAGCATAAAAACCAAATTTTATCACATACGGATGGTAAAGTAATTCTAGACAAAGGTACCTTTAACACTAGACTTCCATACTAACACCCTCCTTGCTTCTCCTAATCTTGAATTGAGTACAAGCTCTAGTTTTTGAAAAAAAGATGAGAGGGGAAATCAACTCTTGACAAACCAAAACAGCATCAGGTAAGTTTAAGAATCTAGGATAGGTAAGGAATAAAACTGAGATCTTACTTAAATTTTATAAAGATTCGATATTTTGAAACTATAATTTACAAATATTCTATGACGACCAAACTTAAAGGTTCCTACGGTCAATATGGCTCTGATACCAACTCTTGTGAGAGCCGCCGGGCAATTTAATTTGAAATGCTTAACCTTTCCACGGGTCCGAGCATTCCAAACCAAATTTCCCCGCTCTCGGTGTATGTGTACTTCCCAGAACTGCAGTACACTTACACCTCACAAAACTTTAGTACCAATTCCATACACAATTTCTTGCATTATTACAAACTTCATAATTTACATAGATTCAACTTACATTAAGATCTTACAACAAAAGTAGAGACAACAGCGGAAACACAAGCCATAAAGATGGCAGAACCAAAAACCAACCAGCTGCCCTTACCCACAAGGCAACTGACCGGAAACGCTCAAGCTAGTCGTCCATAGCGAAGTCAGCCTCGTACTCGTCAACCCCTTGGGGGTCAACTTCCTCTGCAGCAAAGACGCAATGCAACTGAGTACAATAAAAATTGTACTCGCAAGACTTACGTATCCAAGCCTATACATAGCTACATGCAAGCTGAATTCAAGTAAATGGCTATAGAGTTTATTTTCTGCGTAAAGCTACATTTATTTGCAATTAGGTATTAGATTGAAGGCAGTTTAACAAATCAGTTTTTAAATTGTTGAAATATCAGAGACAATAATATTAATCAATCTTAACATCCTGGAGGTGACTAACCCTAGCCACCACAACAATAGTACGAATTACCCATTCGTACCACCCATTCTCAAGTTTTATCAAAATGTTAGAGTCTAACTCTCGAAAGACTTCCCCAAGCGTGTCCATAACCAAGGACTTGGCTATTCGAATAGATTTAACCCTGCAGGGGTGTACAACTTTACCCACATGTCGGACCGCCTTGTTGCCACGCGATTAAGCACACTTCCTTAGGTGTGCCGGCCCGGCTAAGTCCTACGAGACTTTTTCCAATATTGTGTATTAACTACGAGTCGCCCGAAAGGGTAAAACCCTCCGTGAACCACCTCGGGTGCACCCAGGGCCCCCACGGAGGACCCACCCGTTGCGTCGGAGTCATTGTAAAGCTGGGAGTCAACTACCCTATAGGGGTAAAGCCCCAGACAACTACAATGCCCCTTAGGACTGGAGAACCTACCCGGAACTCCACCCCTCGCACCCAACACACACAAAAATCCCGTTTTAACACAACACACTCACACCCGCCTGCGACTCGGAGGTAATACACGCCAATGTACTGAGTCAAGAGGGGTTCCCAATACCCTCATGTGGATGTACGCAATAATGCTTGGTTCAGTGTAACAAGATGTTCGGTCCTTGTTGACTCGGGCACACCACCACATATCCAATAACCACGCCGAGCATCCATATGCCCAAGTCCAAATCTTTTGGGTTTTTCATTTTAATTTTCCCAAATATGATACATATATGAGTATCGACTCAAATATTTAGAGGATGATGTAACGACCATCGCCGAGACGATGATCCCGATCTACCGTTCTAAGCATGGCTAAGCAATAGCAAATCGCATACTAAATATAAGTGGCGAGAGCCCATCCAAATGAGCTCTACATCACGGCGGATATAATCCTAGGTTTTGTGGTAAGAGATGGTTATTTACCTCGTTTCAAGTAACTACTCGGGTGAACTATCGCGACAGAGAAAATACTTGACAACATAGCATGCATACATATGATTGAAAATGAAATATTCAGTATGCTTAAAAATGGGATCAACGTGCATCAATTGAAACCGCTTGCCTTGCTGCGAGTAGTCTTCGGCGTGGAGGGTCGCTCTCGACAACACCGAATCGTCAAAATCTATCGATCGAGCAAAAGCGGCAAATAAGAGCGAATAACACCAAATAATCAACAAATCAATCATCACCAAAACATGCATACATCACAGGAAGGAAAGATTTTTACATAAATTTGGGGTGTGATGTCGAGTTGAGATGAAGTTTATTTAAATTCTTTAGGAATTTACAAGCTAAACACATATTTTCACAATTAAATTAATTATCACTTTTTCTGAAACAGCAACCTGATCCAATTTGGCACAAGATTAAAATACAGGAAAATTAAGAATTAACAAATTTTATTTCACTTAATTTGGAGTTAGGATGAAATACTTATGAATTTATGAAGTTTAAACCATTTTCTAGTATGAAATCAATTCATTTTAGCAACTAATCTTATTTCCCCATTTTCTGGAACAGCATCAAGGTTGTAACCCCTTCCAGTAAAAATTACACAAAATAATAAAAATAACAAAATTGATTTCATCCGATTTGGAGCTAATTTGAATTAATTACTGAATTTTCTAAGTTTATATCTATTTTCAGTTCAAAAGTAATTCCATTCGGGATTTCTAAAATGATTAAAAACCTCTTCTACCGAGGCTCAACCGACCCACAGCTACTGACCAGCGGGCCCGGCAAAACGTTGACTGGGTCAAGCTTGACCCAGCCGCGGCCATGGTGACATTGAAAACGTATTTTATCAATACGTCTCCGCTTCTCAAGAAACGTACTTTACCAGTTTGTGCGAGAGTTAAACCGGTGAGAGGCCCACATGTCAACGATCTGAGGGACTTAAATGATGCGGTTTGAAATCTTAAGCGTGTTTAACCTCGTCGGGACCCCAAGTCATACAAACATGAAAATATCATTAAGCCCTAATGGACTTGATTAGCCCTAACAGTGGCGGCTCACCGCAGCAGAGCCGAGCACGGCGCGGTGGTGAGGTGGGCAATCCGGCGAATCACGGGCGCTCCGGGCTTGGAAAGGGACTCACCAGGTGCGCACGGTCTCCACGAACAGGATGGTGCTCTCGCGAGTCCGATGGTCGGCGGCAAGTCGGGCGGCGGTGGAGCGGAGGTGAAAGCACGGCTCCGTGGACAAGGCACCGATCTTCTAGAAGCCTCGTGAAGGCGCGCACAAGAACCGCCTCGGCTCCAGGAGCGTGGCGCCCAAGTCCTAGATGACGGAGGAGGGCGGTGGCGGCTTGAATCGGGGCGGCGGCGCTCGGACGGACTTGGAGAAGAACGGGCCGCGTGGCCTCGTTGATGCACCAAGGGTCAAATTGAGGACGCGGTTAGGCTCAAGAGATGATTGCGGTTCTAAGGGACCAAGCGGTGCTCAGTGGGACTCACCGGAACGCCAAAAGGCTTGCGGGGTCGTGCACGCCGGAGACGAGGAAGACAACCACGGTCCCGGCGATTCACTCGACGCCGAGGACCCGGGTTGGGCAAGACGGAGGCGGCGTGGAGCGTAGATCGCGGTGGCAGGGTCGCGGAGTCGCGGGCGGCACCGACGCGGCGGCGCGGCCTTCGTGTTGAGCTCCGGCCGAGAGAGAAAAATGAGCAGAGAGAGCGAGAGGAAGTGAGATATGACGAGTGGATGAGCTCGGAAGATAGAGGAAGCCTGGGCGGTCCTCCTCATTTGACCACGCGTGTGTGAGGTGGCGCAACCACACGGGAGGACGCGTGGAGCGAGTGCGGCGGCGCCAGCGCAGCTCGGCTTAAGGCGGTGCGAAGGAGATGAAACTGACAGGTCGGGCCCACACGGCAGCAATGACAGAGGCGAGGCTTGCTTGGCGGCGTGGTTGAGTCAAGCCGCAAAAGATTGGATCCGAGTCAGACTCTGGTCCGACGAGTTGGCGCGGTCGAGTCAAGTCGCGTGAGCCCCTCGGTCGGTCCGGTCGGCACGCGAATCCGGCCCATAGAAACTAGATCGGACGGTCCATAAGCACTGAGCTCAGATTGGATTTAGGTTTTGATTTCGGTGTTGACCGAAAATCAACGAGTTTGACTGAGCCGTTAAATATAGAAATAAATTTCCAAAAATTCTAAAAATTTTTGTGGGTGTTCTAAGGTTCATCTAAGACTTAGGAAAAATAATTTTGGCCACTGTTAATACATTAATTGGCTAAAATAAATTCCTTTTTATATCAGCCTTAGAAACTTAGTTAGAATTTTAATGAGGTCAATTTAACTTCTAAAAATTTGGGAAAATTTTTGTAAATTCATGACAACTGCTCTGGTATTCTACAAAAATATTTCCAACAACTTTTATGTACCCATTTTTCTAGAAACAAGTTGGAGCTTGAAAACAAGTCAAAAGTTTGGATTTAAAAGCAAACTTTCGAAATTTAACAAAAGTTTTTGAAATCCACATACTTTTATTACATTTTAACACAGCCCTAAACTCAGGATGTTACAGGTGACCCTTTAGCCGGCCCAACTAGTCGTACGGGGACAAGGAGATGGGGATCTGGTTGCTTCCCAATCCCTTTATAACCAAGTGCCACGAGCTAATTTTCTGCGGTGGGCCGAGCATCCATAGCCTTGTGTCGGATGCAAACTTAGATAACTGGCCCATTCAAATCGTCTTGCCACCGGCCCATCCTGATTGCCGAGCGCGAGCATGAGAGGAATGGAGAGCCAAGCCCTAGCGATTCTTCTTTTTCCCGTGAGCGCAAAGGAGGCGAAGGCGCTTCGCCCCGGGCTTTCCACAGTGAGCCGCTACCTTCTTCCCAAAGCGTCTGCAGGCGTTTTGTCATGAGAGCAGGCGCCTGTGAGGCGCCACAGTGCACGGCATTACTATCTTGAACAAGCAAAGCACCTTGGGCGGAGCCGAGGTGGTGAGGCCGTGCCAGAGAGGCGGAGCAGGCGAGGCGGTGCCTGAGGTGGCTGAGGTGGTCCACCCCCTTGCTCTCTTGGCTGCACCGCCAAGCCCTACCTCGGTCACATTGAGCCGTCGCGCGCTCGGGCCGCAAGCCGCCGTTTTTTTTATAATTATTTTATTTTTACCAAGAGAGTTGGATGTGGCTGGCATCGGAGCGAAACCTATGTAGGCAAAGTCATGGACGCGGTGCGGCCCTACTGAGGCATAGCCTTCAAGGAGGGCGGCACGTCGGAGCGAAGCCTGTGAGGGCGAAGTAGTGGACGCGGGGCTGCCCCACCAACGCACATCCTTCAAGACAAGCGCTGCGTCGGCGCAAAGCCTGTGTAGGTGAAGTAGCAGACATGGGGCCGGCCAGCCGAGGCACAACCTTTGAGGCGGGCGACAAGTAGGAGAGAAACCCGTGTAGGCAAAGTCGTGGACGTGTGCTGCCCTACCGAGGCATAGGCTTCAAGGAAGGCGGCGCGTCAAAGCGAAGCCTATGTAGACGAAGTCGTGGACGCGGTGCTACCCTACCGAGGCATAGCCTTGAGGAGGCGGCGCCGAGCCAGCTTTGTGAGGCGAAGTAGTGGACGCGGGGCTGCCCCACTGTAACATCCCAATTTTTCGAGCTTTAAAAATCTTTTGAATAGTTAGTAGGGAGAAAATTCACCATTTGGATTTATTTGTTTTTAATTCAAAAGCTTAATATTGGACTTTTAGTACCAAAATAATTTAATATGATTACAGTCAACATCAACAATTGTCAAAATTATTTTATTTGGATTCTATGTGGTTGGATATATTTTCTAGAATTTTTCCAAGTTCATTTACTATTTTCTATTGCCATTTCGAATTTCTACTATTTTCTAAATTAGAAAACTAATTAAAAATCTCGAGAATAGTCCTTGGGCCGAATCTCTCCAGCCCAATCCTCTTTTCCACTTTGTAGCCATAAGCGGCCCGTCTGCAGGCGTTAAATGCGACCCACCTCGCGCCGCTCTTTCTTCCTCTACCATGTGGGCCCCGCGAGGTCGTCGTCTCCGACTTAGTTTCTTCTCCTTAGCCATGCTACGAATCATCATCTCATGTGAGTTGCAAATATAAACCTGACTAAGTGATTATGGAACTATGTGATAAAATTGTGTGTACTGTGTGCTATTACTCGTTGATGGCATGTGTTGCACTTAACCAACTGGGTGGTAAAAGTTTTAGACTGAGGCAAGTGGTGGATACTGTGTGATATGGTAGAACTGTGTGAATGGGAATGATAATCTTCCTGGCATAGTTAGAAATTAGAAGTCTTGCCTTGGTCAATTAAGTACTTAACTTTGTGCGCCATTGAACTGAGCCTTACTCTATGACCACATGCCTGGTATGTGTAATGTCCCGTTTGTCCAGAGTTCTTGCAAGTTTTCAAAACCAAAAAGGAACCATTCGGCTTTGTTAAATCGCCCAAGCTTAACTTGAAGATTTCGGAATCTTGGAGATTTAATATGAATTAATTAAACTTCAACTAATGTGGAAGATTGAGTTTATTTGGAGTTGTTTTTATCTCTGGCGTTGTTTTCCTCTCTCTCTGGTCGTTCAGACCTCCCTCGTCCCCTCCAGACCTCCTTCTTTGTTTGAACTTTCCTTCGATTTTGACCTCCCCTTAGGGCCACGACCACCCCGAGGCGTTCTAAGCTCGGGTTTGTGTTTCAAATATCCTTGATCTCTGAAAAATCAAATTCGGGTTTGAATTTCTCTCTTTTTGGACCTCCTCGTGTCCATTTGGACATCCCTTGTGTTCGTTTGGACCTCCCTCGCGTCTGTTCAAGCCTTCCGCTTGATCCAGACCTCAATCGCTTTTGTACCGTTCGATTTGTGTTGAACGGCTTGATCTTGTTGGCACGTTCGGCCGGTCCGAATGTCTCACCCCTTTTTTTGAGTCGTCCGATCTATGTTGGACGGTCCAATCACTTTGCTCCGTCCAATCGAGATCTGACGGCCCTAGCCTTCCTGTGTTTTCCTCGCTATCGCTCCTCTTCCCCTTGTTAGATCTTGACCGTCAGGACCTCCCTTTGATTGATCTTAGCTGTCCAGACCTCCCTTCGTTTGGACCTTCCCGCCGTTGATACCTTTTTCTCTCTCTGCGCACGAGAGCACCCAGTCCGAGCCGTCCGATTGGGCTTGGATGATCCGATGATTTATGCTGTTCTTGCAGACCGAACTTCACCTCTGGCTTGGGCCGCCCAATTAAGGTCAGACGGTCAGATTAAGTTGAAGTTCGGGCACGCACGCTTCGGACTGTCTTGGACCTCCTCGCCCTTGTGGTCTTTTTGCAAAGACAACCCCCTTGGGCTGTGACATCCCTCTGAGGCCGCGACTTCCTCCTTTGTCATTTTGCCACGACCTCCTCCCTGTTGTCTTTCTGCAAAGACCACCAATGTGGGAATGACTTCCTCAGGACCTCCTTGCCTTTGGGACCTATGGTCTTTCTGCAAAGACCACCTTTGCAGTTGAGACCACCCTTGTTGGTCACGACCTCCCCTTTGGTCGTGACCGCCCATTTGACTGACCTGTTTACCTGAGTTTGACCGACCCCACTTGTCAGTCTTGCTCACTTTCTCAATTCTTCCGCCACAAAAATCTTAGTGCATTAAAATGCCCGCTGTGTCACATTAAATGGGGGCACTTACGTGGACACTTGCGTGGCACCTTATTCTCCCTCCTTGTCCCCTTCCTTCTCAGTATATCATGTTCTGTTGCCCTTCACCAGTTCGGTCGTGACACTTGCCCTGTCTCCTACCTACCTTTGACCCGTATGTCTCTGAGCCTCTCTGTGGCTCTCTTTTTCTCTCTCTCTCTCTCTCTTTCATCTTCGGCTATAAAAATAGCCTAAGTGAGCCTCCTTTCTTTATTCCTAGCCTCTTTGCCTAGTTTTCTCCGTGCTTGAAGCTTCGCCAAGGAGCCCTTTGAAGCGGCGTCGTCGCCTCCTCGTCGTCAAGGGTCCCTCGGAGCCTCTGCGGCGACCTCCCCGTCACTGCCAGATGGTTGCCGTCCAGCCACTGGATCAGCTCCTTCATCTTGCCTTGTCCTCGAGCTAGTTCTCGGCCTTGGTGAGTTTCTTGGTGCCTATCCTTTTCTTGTTCATACGACCACATCGCGTGATTGTAACCTTCCTACGACTACATTACATGGTCGTGTTTCCTTTGCGACCACGTGGAATAGTCGTGTCTTCCTCAGGACCTCCTCCCCTGGATCTCCTTAGGATCTCCTTTGGCAAATACCACCTCTTGGTCTTTGTTGGTCTTTTTGAAAAGACCACCCTTTTGGCCATGACCTCCTTTCGGTCATGACCACCTCTTGGTCTTTTTGCAAAGACCACCCTCTCTGGCTTGGATCTCTTCTTCGTCGGGACTTCCTGTTTTCTAGTTTTTGGATGAGTTCATTTAAGTTCATTTAAGTCTTTTTAAGTTCTTTTCCATGAGTTGTCTGTTTATTTGGTTCTTCTCGAAACGTCTAGATTCCGACTTTGTGGAGGAGTGCTTGGATCCAGCAGCCTCTACCGAAGCCTCGCCACTCTTCAATGAAGGCAAGTCGCAGACCTTTGATCATGTTGAACCTAGCATTTCAAAAGTATATATTTTTACCTTATCATGCATGGCTATTTGTATAAAAATGGTTTGAACAGTAGCTAAATTCCTACTTGACAATATGCCTCCTTGAATGATTGAACTCGACATGTTGACATGTTCCCCTTGGACACCTTAGAATGGGTAATCTTAGTTGGTATTGTTTTGGTATTGCCAACATGGGAGCGTATTTATGCTTAGTCCTGCTTTAGATGCGTTGGTCTCGAGAACCATGAATCAACAGCTTGACTAATTGAACTATGGAATTGTGGTGAGATGCCACTGTTGTACAACTGAGGTGGGATGCCTCAGTTATGTCAATCATGGTGCGATGTCACTGCTGTAAAATTTGTTGTAACAGGATCAGGATGGTCTTTTGGCTGGGTAAAACCCAAAATGTTTTCACTCGGGCGAGTGATCGTACAGTAAAGGGGGTGTGTCGGTGTTTTAGAACCGATCTTACGTAAAGATTGTTTGATTCGGGGGTTCTCCTAGAGAGATTGACATGGGTATTTTTATACAGGTTCAGGCCTTCTCCGGAGAGAATAATAACCTTACTCCTGTGTGTGTATGGTATTGAGTGTATTCTAAACAATCAGGAGAAAAACTAAGACTATTACAGATGATAGCACTTGTCTTCCTGATAGCCCTTGATAGCGTGTGTCTCGATCGCCCCTCCTTTCTCTGATCGCTGCCTTTATATAGTCGTGAAAGAATAGTTGTTTTCCCTTGCTGAAGAGACGCCTCATCAAATCCAGTAATGAGCGTACGTTGGTAGTAATCACCGGGGTGTTAACTCCTCCACGCCGCCTGGCAGTTACTTGTCAGAGATAATGGAGCATTACGTGTTATTACTTCGTAGAGTAACAGCGCATATTGACTTCTTGGATTCCTTAATCAATTGGACCCACTCGTCTGTGGGTTTGATTGATCATAAGGTGGCCGTGGCTGACCCGGTCGTAGAAGAGCTTACGACTATGAAGTAATCGTAGAATAACTTACGATTAGGTAGTGGTCGTAGAAGAACTTACGACCATAGGGTGGTCGTAGCAAGACTTACGACTATGGGGGTGGTCGTAGAAGATCTTACGATCACCTGGTAGGCTTCTCCCTTGTAAATATAAGGGGTATTCCTAGGGATTTTCGCTTTCGTTTCAGATTTTAGCAGTTTCGGTCTGTCACCTTCTGTGGTAGCTCTATCGCTCTTCTTGCATCGTGTCGGTGTTTTAGAACCGATCTTACGTAAAGATTGTTTGATTCGGGCGGTCTCCTAGAATGGAATCACGTAGAGAGATTGACACGGGTATTTTTATACAGGTTCAGGCCTTCTCCGGAGAGAATAACAACCCTACTCCTATGTGTGTGTGGTATTGAGTGTATTCTGAACAATCAGGAGAAAAACTAAGACTATTACAGATGATAGCACTTGTCTTCCTGATAGCCCTCGATAGCGTGTATGTACGCTTCGATTGCTCTATCTCTCCTTTCCTCTCTGACCGTTGCCTTTATATACTCGTGAAGGAATAGCCGTTTTCCCTATTTGAAGAGCGCCTCATCAAATCGATATGAATAATGCGTTTGCGATAATCATCGGTAGTAACTCCTTCACGCCACTGGCGATTACTTATCGAGATAATGGGGTATTGCATGTTATTATTTCGCATAATAACAGCGTATGTTGACTGTTTGGATTTCTTAATCAATTGGACCCACTCGTCTGTGGGTTTGATTGATCATAAGGTGGTCGTGGCTGACCCGGTCGTAGAAGAGCTTACGACTATGAAGTAATCGTAGAATAACTTACGATTAGGTAGTGGTCGTAGAAGAACTTATGACCATAGGGTAGTCGTAGCAAGACTTACGACTATGGGGATGGTCGTAGAAGATCTTACGATCACCTGGTAGGCTTCTCCCTTGTAAATATAAGGGGTATTCCTAGGGATCACATGACATCATATTTACCCATAATAAGAATTATAGATAAAAGATAAAATGAGGATTATTAGATCCTCGTCATCTAGCCCCCCAGCTTCAAGTGAAAGTAACTTACTTGGTGAAGGAGTCATAGATGGTCTTATGACCACGAGACGATCGTAGAAAGGTGATCGAAGGAAAAACTCTTCGACATTTGTGCACTATTTTGACCAGAAATATACTTAGTCAAGAAGATTGCTTATGACTATCAAATAGCCGTAGAGAACTCCTACGATTATGAAATGGTCGTAGTATGGTGATCGGAAGAAAATCCTTTCCGATTGATATTTCATTTGGCCAGAAAGACTTGGCCAAGAAAGTAATTTTGCTTGAGGTGTAAAAACGAACCTGATTTTATCGAACGGACAAGTTAGAGAATCGCAAACGACTCCCACAGGTCTATCCGTTGGAGTGGTTCCCGAAGCAGTGGCAACTCTTAGATTTCCACACCTTCGGCCCAAACAAGCGGTTATAAATACTTACCGGGGGGTGAAACTTGGGTTTCTACTTTTCCCCAAATCGCTCCCACTGTTCATCGATTTCTTGTCTTCTCCGCCACCAACTCAATCATGTCTTCTCCGTCGCCAGCCCAATCGTGCCTTTCTCCGCCGTCAACCCAATCGTGCCCTCTTCTAAGATCTTCCTTAACCCAAAACCTCCCCTTTCTGAGAGAGATGGCCTGGACTATTTCTGAGCGGGTCGAGTCAGAGATGGATGCGGTGAAGATTCAAGCCTTAGTCGACGCCGGGAAGATTCCAAAGAAAATTCTTATGAAATGGATTACGGCGGTTGGACAGCATTGGCCGTCGGGGGAGACTGGGCAAATCCCTGTCTTCCAAGCATATTGTGAGTGTGGTCTTCGATTGCCTGCTCACCCCTCTCTCACACTCTTACTCGAGCATTTTGGGGTGGAATTAGTGAATCTTGGTCCTAATTCCATCACTATGCTAAGTGTATTTGTGTATCTGTGTGAGGCGTACCTGGGAATTCCGGCGGACCTCGAGCTTTTCCAATATTATTATGGAATGGCCCGGCAATCTGGAATTGCCGGAAGTTGTGGTCTGAAGCTTCATGACTGGAAGTCAAGGGAGTATATTCATATGTTTACCCGGTCTTCGTGGCCGGGATGGAGGAAGAGGTGGTTTTACTGGAAAATCACCCAAGAAGGCAGCCTTACTTTCGCGGGGAAGGCTGCCAAAAAGAATTCTTCATGGGATTCGACTCGAGGATGTCGGTAGGATTGCCCCTATATTGAGCCATCAAAGACTTGAAAGAGGAGGGGTGACGGATGGCATGTGGTGAGATTTCATCACACGTCGAATTAGCCCTTTGAAGAAATGAGTACCTCCTATGTGGAGGTACAGGGCCAAAAGAGACGACCGGGGACTATGAGGAGGTAAGTGAATTTTGACTTAGCTCTCGGTTTGGTCTTTCTCAAAGTTGTCTAATGAATGTCTTTATCACATTACGCACGAGATCTTCCTGACGAGATTGATGTTCGAGTCAAACTTGTTTGTGAGAAATCTCTGTCACTTAGAGTGGCGGCTCCTCGAATCCTTGCGGTTTTATCCGCAGAAGAAAAGATGGTTCGCCTAAAGGTAATCGAGAGTTGATTTTATCCTTAGGATTTCATAGTCGTAGAAAAACTTACGACTAGGTAGTAATCGTAGAAAATCTTACGATCAAGGAAATATCGTAGAAAAACTTAGGACTGAGTAGTGATCGTAGAAGATCTTACGATCGAGGAAACGTCGTAGAAAAACTTACGAATGGATACTGGTCGTAGAAAATCTTACGACCAGTCAATAATTCTTTTTGTTTTCTTCTGAAAGTAGGTATGGAAAACCGTCGGAATGACGAAGAGGTCGAAGCTGATAACCATCGATGCTTGAGGGATGACAACGGGCAAAGGCTCGGCTCCTCCAGAGCTAAGCGTCGACTCGCGAAAGTCGCCGACAAGGGAGAGCAAGCTCGAGTTCTTTATTTCGACGGATCCTCTGCAAAACTGCGGCGAATCTGAGCTGCAGATGAAGCGAGGTTGAAGCATTGGTGAGGAAGCGAAGCAGTTGAACCTCTTAGGCGCAAAGCCGCAAGGCCAAGGTACCCTTTTATTATGACAAGAAAACTTTCGCGGTTTACGCCACTCCTAGTTTTGTCAAGCAACTAGAAAAGGAGAGGCTGGAAGGACTTTATGTCTTTTGTGAAGGACAATCTTGATCCGTGAGCCTATGGTGAGGGTAGTATTTGCTCTCGAGTGGTCAAGGCGATCTCGGCCATCGAGAAAGTCGAGGAGGCGGAGAGATGGTTCTGTTCAAAATCCGCGACGGGCGTGGTCGTGGCGAGCCCATTCTTCAAGCTGGAACTCCGACCGGGCGTGGTCGTAGAAAAGAAGTCGAAGAAATCTTCCGTTGGGAAGATAACTCCTAAGTTCCTGGTTAGGTCCAGGGTGCAAAGGTATGTGAAACAGACTAAAGTGTAAGAACATCATTTACCTTTCACTTTTCATCACTTGACTTACTTTCCTTTTGTTGATTTTAGCCCGACTCCTTCAGCCCCCTGAGAACGCTTCTATTGAGAAGCCCATTGCCACCTCTCCAGCGGAAGTGGTCGAATGATCATCTACACCCCGGGTGGTGGAGGAAGTCGTGGCTTCTGAAGTGGTTACCACAACCACTAAGGTAGCGACTCGACCCTTGAGGTAGTAGCTCGACCCTTGAGGTGGTCGTGGAGGCAACGCAAGGCATTGTAGAAGCCTCGGCCAAGGTGGTGATGTGCGACCACCGTCTCGGAAAGAAATTGTTGCGAGCGTTCCTCCGGTACCCAAAAAAGCTGCGATTCTGAGAATCGAGAAGGCGAGGTATTTCAACCGTGCTGATTTCTTTGGGCCTACTTCCATCGTAGGGTCTTACGCTTTTAGATCTCGCGATCGAGTCCCTCATCCCAAAGATATTCCCAACAGAGGGGAAACTTTTGACAATGAGCGTCTCGAGAAGGTTTGGTGGGATCAAGTCGTGAAGATAGACGAGCTGAAGAGTCCAGCGTTGGTTTACTCGATGTTTGCTCGGACGACCATGAACGTAAGTATTTTTAAGGATACTTATATATGTGGCCTTCCCTTGCTTCTCACTATCTTTCTTTTTGCAAAAAGCTCTGGAATAAATTGCCACTGTTGGTGAATATCACCAACAACTTATAGAGCTACGACAGGAAAAAGCGGAACTCTGCGAACAGGCAAAGAGGTGGTAAGTTACTGTTAGTCATAGTCGTTTTAGGGTTTGACTACTTATACAGTGCTTATGAGGTTTATCGTGGAAAAATTCACGACTAGGTGCTAATCGTAGAAAGACTTACGACCAGTTAAATAGTGCTCATGTCTATTTTTAACCTTTACAAGTTAAATAGCGACGAAAAGACCCTGGCCGACTCGCTCGATTATGAAAAAGAGGAGTCAAGAAAACTAGGGGAAAAGGTAGGAGACCTCTTGAAGAAGATTCAAGAGGCTAACTCTGCAACTAAAAAAGTGCAGGAAGAAATAAACAGTAAGTGCTGAACTTAAAACTGCTTATGTCGTTGATCTTTACCTAACTCTTGCTTCTTTTCAGAAAAAGAAGATGACATGAGAAAGCTTCAGAATGAAGTCAAAGATAAAACTTTGGTTATTCACGAGATTTCTCGTATCACCAAAGATAAAGATCAAGAAATTGAAATTTGAGATCTCGTGACGGGTAAGCAATTCTTTACCGTAGTCCTTCTGAGTTCTTTTCCTTTTTAACTCCCATTTCTTTTTTAGAAATTGAGCTCGAATAGGAAGGCTTGAAACTAGGGATCGAGGAAAAACCACGATCCTTAACAAAATTTGTCGACATTGCCAAAAGAAAATGCAAAGGACATCAAATTATGGGAGAAGCGGCATGCTGAGACCATTGCTTCCCATAATGAAGAAATCAAGAAGTTAGATTCTCGATTAGTAGATAAGGAATTCTTTTACCTATGATTATTTTTATTTTCTCCTCCTTTAAGAGTTTATTTTTGCTTGACCAGTCTTATTCTTTTCAGAGCAAGTGGTCAAAAATAAACAACTCTGCGAGGCTTCGACTCGTAACCAACAGGAGATGAAGTCGATGAAGATTAATCTTTAAGACAACATTGCACTCCTAAACAATATACTTGGTGAGCTACGTAGTGAGGGAAAACCTCCTCAAGATGATACGATAGCTGCTCACACAAGTACTATTGGGGAATAAGTCGGGACTTTGCAAGAACTGGTGACTGCTCTGAAAGCCAACCAAGCTGAGTCGATAAAGGAGGCGGTCGAAGGTGCAGTAAGTTATGCATTGGCAAAACTTAAAGCTCATGACTCCAGCCTTAATGTGCAACCAATCGAAGCCGACTTCGACTGCCCTAAGGCAGAAGCAAGTCGTCTGATAGAAGAAATGCAACCAGTTGGCAGGAAGGTCTCAGAGGAGATGCAACTGGGCTCTCCCTCTTCAGAGTAGTTTGTAAAAAACCTATGAAAAACAAGCTTTTGTTGATGTATTATATAATCCATCTTATTTCCTGCAAATCATCTTGTCGAGTAGTTAGTAACTCAAAAGATAATTAACTAAAGAAAGACTAAGAATTGAAGGCAACTTAATAACTTTATCCTAGCCCCCGACTATTTACTTAGTTTATTTAAATAAACTAGGTAAATAGTGTTAAAAGGGTTTCTGAAAACAGAGAGATTTGATTAACTCGTAGTTTTTTTATCATGATTGTCATGCACTGGTCAAAAGAGTAGTAATGAATCGACTCTAGGAAGTTCCTTCTAGTGGGCAGGACCACATGCAGAAAGGAAAGGCTTCGACTAGGTGATGTTACCATCTCCGACTAGGTTAATCAAATCGAGAACTGTAACTTGAGTTAAGCAAACGTCTAGAGGACTTCAAAAAAGAATTCGTTCGCCCTTCCTTGGTGGACTTGATAAGTCTGTCCTGGTAGTAAAAGTAGAAAACTGAACAATGCTAGGAAGTTCCTTCTAGTGGGCAGGACCACGTGCAGAGAGGAAAGACTTCGACTAGATGTGTCTCTTCCTCCAACCAGTTGAGACGGAACGAGTACACCAAAGGCGGTTGAATAGATTTAAGAAAGTGCACTCTACTGAGAGTATTTTTCAAAATAACTGACGAAATAAACTAAGGTGAAATGAGCTGGCTTTAAGAATATTTCGACAAAATAGAACACGAGCTCTTTCTATTGGCAGCAAAAGTGAGTAACGAGTCGACACTAGGAAGCTCCTTCTAGTGGGCAGGACCACGTGAATAGAGGAGAGGTTTCGACTAGGTGATGTTACCTACCTTTCGACCATTGTAAAGAAAACTGGGTGCTTGGAATATAGTCGAAAGATTATGAAAGCATTACTCAAAAGTAAGACAATAGAGGTAGAGAGAACCTGGGTCTTTATTGTCTGAATGGTTGGTTACACATAAAACTTGCGTAACTGGTTGATGTTCCAAGAATTCGAGAAAACCTGGCCGTCTTCCATTGCCAATCGTACTGACCCTAGCCGGGTAACCTCGACCACTGTGTAAGGACCTTCCCACTTGGGAGAAAGTTTATTCCGATTAGACTTGGATTGGCAAAGCCTCAATACCAAGTCACCTACAGCATGGTTACGAGGTTGGACCTTACGATCGTAGTATCTGTGTAGGGCTTGTTGGTAAGCTGAGCGGATTAAGGCCTGGTTTCTCCTTTCTTCGAGTAGGTTGATGTCATCCGCTCGAAGTTGTTCCTGGTTGGAGTCATTGAAAGTTTCGACTCGTGTTGACCGTATTTTTAGTTCTGGAGGAAGCATGGCTTTGGCTCCGAAACCAGAAAAAAGGGTGTTTCACCTGTTGCTCGACTAGTAGTCGTCTGAACCGCCCATATCTGAAGGGTAATTCTTGTACCCAAGCCTGGCGCTTGATGAGTGGTGAAGACTCGGATTTTAATTCCCGCATTATTTGGCCGTTTGCGTTCAAGCGCCCCATTGCTTTGGGGATGTGCAACAGAAGCATAACATAACTTGGTACCCAACTCGTCGCAAAATTCCTGAAATTTTGTGCTCAAAAATTGTTTACCATTATCTGTAATTATTCGACTTGGAACTCCAAATCGAGTAATTCGTATCTCATCATGAACCGTTTTCTTTGCTTCGTTGTTATCGATTCTGAGTTAAAGCCGATCCATTTTGTGAGCGTATCAATAGCCACAAAAGGAACTCGAAACCTCCTGGAGCTTTGGGGAACGGTCCTAGGATATCGAGACCCCATGTCGCAAAAGGCCAAGAAAGAGGTATTGTTTGTAATGCTTGAGCTGGTTGGTGTATTTGCCTGCTATCAAACTGGCATTGGACACACTTTTAACCAACTCTTTAGCATCGTGCAGGTGTTGGCGGTGAAACCTTTTCGAAAGGCCTTACTGAGCCAGCGCCGCTCAGAGAAGCGTGAGTTCCACAGATGCCACCGTGTATGTCGTGAAGGAGTGTTAACCCTTCGCTCTGCGGAATGCATCGCATGAGTACCCCTTGAGTACCTCTTTTATAGAGAACTCCTTCAACCAAAGTATACATTTTGGCTTTTTAGGGATAAGCGATCTACCTCGGGATCGTCTTGGTCTGAGAACCATACGAAGATACTCGTAGATGGGAGCCATCCGGTATCCTCGTATTCTAGAGGCCGTCTCAATAGGAGGTGTCTCTGGTTCTTCGACCGAGGGGCGGCCACGGAGTTGTTCAAGAAGACTCCTTTTGGTACTCTGGATCGGGAAGAAGCCATTCGAGCAAGGCTTGTCTGCGAGGAAATTATCCTTTTGAGGGATGAATTGTGCCTCGAAACCGAAAAAATGCTTTTCTAGCTTACGTACTTCCGATAAGTACCGAGACATTGTAGGGTTAGAGCACTGGTACTCTTTCCCGACTTGATTCACGACTAGTTGAGAGTCTCCCCTCACGAGTAGTCGGCGAATCGAGAGCGCTTTTGCAGCTCGTATGCCAGCTAGTAAACCTTCGTATTCTACCACGTTGTTAGTGGCCTGAAAGTTTAATTGTATGGCATACTTTAAGGTCTCTCCGGTAGGAGATACCAGGACCACCCCAGCCCCCGAGCCACTTAAAGTAAGTGACCCGTCAAAGTACATAAATCCATTGGTCGTGGGAATCGTCTTGGGGATCTGAGCGAGTTCAGATTTATCCATTCGGCGATAAAGTCTGCCAAGATCTGGGATTTAATGGCCGTTCGAGACACGAAATGGAGGTCGAACTCCCCAAGTTCGACTGACCATTTTGCCATGCGTCCCGCTGTTTCCCTATTGTGGAGGATCGCTCCTAAGGGAAACTCAGACGGTGCAACTATTTTGTGCGCCTGAAAATAAAGCCGTAGTTTCCTCGAAGACATGAGGAGGGCATATAGAAGTTTTTGGACCTGAGGGTAATGCTCCTTAGGCCCGTGCAAAACTTCGCTAGCGTAATAAAGCTGGTGGTTATGCGTTTTCACGTTCTCGACCCGATCTTGTCTTTCTTGCTGTGGCGTGGCAGCTAGGTAAATTAAGAGTGTCTCTTCTGGCCTCGGGGAAACCAAAATAGGAGCACTCGTAAGATACCTCTTGACATCCTCAAAGGCAGTGTTTACCTCGTTCGACCATTCAAAACCTTCGTGTTTCCTTAAAAGTTTAAAGAAAGGTAGTCATTTTTCTCCTAGTCGTGCAATGAAATGACTTAAAGCCGCCATGCACCTAGTGAGTTTCTAGACTTCTTTCTTTGTGATTGGAGGGCATATTTGGAGAATGGCCTTTATCTTTTCGGGATTTGCTTCGATTCCCCGTATAGATACTAGGAATCCAAGCAATTTTCCTGAAGAGATTCCAAACACACACTTCTCAGGATTGAGTTTTAAGCGGTGCTTTCTGAGATTGTCGAATGTTTCTTGTAAGTCAGTGATATGATTAAATCTCTTAATGCTTTTAACGACTAGATCATCAACATAGGCCTCTAGATTTCAGCCTAATTGAGATGAAAAAGTTGATTGCATCAAGCGTTGAAAAGAAGCGCCAGTATTTTTTAGACCAAATGGCATCTTGACATAGCAAAATATACCAAATGGTGTAATGAATGCAGTCTTTTCTTCATCATCTAGACACATATTGATCTAGTGGTATTCAAAATATGCATCTAAAAAACTTAACATTTCACAACCTGCAGTAGAATCAACCAACTGATCGATACGAGGTAAAGGAAAATCATCTTTTGGACAAGCTTTATTAAGATCAGTGAAGTCTACGCACATACGCCATTTGTCATTTGAATTCCTAACCATGACAGGGTTAGCCAACCACTCTGGGTGGTCGACTTCTCTTATAAAGCCTGCCTTAAGTAGCTTATCCAATTCTGATTTAATAGCATCTCGTCGATCAGGGGCAAATCTCTGTAATTTTTGTTTTACGGGTACTTTGTCGGGCGTAAAAGCTAGCACAGTGCTCGATCACCTCCACAGGGACTCGGGCATGTCAAATGCTTGCCCGCGAACATCTGCGTTAGCTCGGAGGAAGGTGATGAGGCGTCTTCCTACTTGGGGTCGGAAGTATCCCGTCTGAACAATCTTGAGGGCTCCCTGCGTCGGAAGAACCTCTTTGACCTGGTCATTCGGCTTTGGTGCGACTTTGAAGCCCGACTTGCTAGTCGAAGGTGACTTTCTTCTTGAGTTGGTATTTGACCAACCATTTCGAGGATCGGCGATCGTGAGGTATCGCCATCTTCTTGTCACAATGAATTGTGATCACTCCTTTGGGACTGGCATCTTAAGACATTGGTACCGTAATGAGTAGCCATTAAGAATTTTGCCAAAGTTGGTCGTCCGAGTATGGCGTTATATGCCGTGTCGAAGTCGACCACATCAAAGAGACTTTCTCTCGTCACGAAATTACTTGGTGAACCAAATGTTAAGGAAGAGAAACTTGGCCAATAGGTTTGGCGAAGACCCGAGACGATCCATGAAAAGAGTATCGTACCGGTCTTACATTAAATCCCGGTACTTGCATCTCGTCCAGGGCATTCGTAAACAAGATGTTTAACGAGCTGCCACCATCAACCAAAACTCGATTGACCCGACAATTGTTGATGGTGGGTTCGACACGATCGGATATCTACCTGATCGAGTTGAAGAAATTGGCAGTCACCCTTCTCGAAGGAGATGGTGACTTCTGACCACTTTGGTAATTTATTGACGAGAGGAGGATCTATGGAGTTTACCTCACGTTCGGCAGCTTTAAGCTGTCGTTTTGATTCGTATGCCGATGATCCCCCGTAGATGTGCTTGACGGTATGTTGCGGATCCTGGAACGGCATCTCCTCATCGTCACCTGACGACTTATGACCACTCGTTTGCCCTACCTGCTCGAGAGTGGGAAGTGGTCCTTTGCCATTGTAGTAGTCCTCGAGCTTTCGTTGGAAGACTCGGCAGTTGCGAAGGTCATGTCCTTCCTTTTTATGGAAAGGACACCATCTAGGCTTGTCGTTCTTCCGATCAGGGCGCTTACCTTTGCCTTGGTCGGAGTACAGCTTGGGGGTTCGTGGCTCTTTATCATTTACAGCCAAGACCTCCTTGGAACCACTGGTTTGGCGTTTTTGACCCTTCGCCTTATTCTTAGATTTCTTTGCTTTCTTATCCTTCTTCTTACCAACTTCGCCTGGCTCTCGAGAGGTATTATCTTCTTGATCGATTGTGTTGTTCCACTTGACCGCCTCAGAAGCAGTCGCATATCGATCAGCCATCTCAAAGAGCTCGGCAACAGAAGTAGGAGGGTTCAAAGCGATGTCTTCTGTTATCCTTCTACTACGGATTCCTTGCTTGAAAGCCCTGATGATAGATGAGTTAGAAACTTCCGGAATTGAATTACGAACCTGACTAAAGCGCTTGATGAATTGGCGCAAGGTCTCGTGGTCGTTCTGTCTCATCCGGTGCAAGTCGTCCTCCTTCCCAAGGCGATTGTATGTGCCTTGGAAGTTCACCAGTAAAAGGTCGCAGAGGTGTTGCCAAGAATAGATCGACTCGAGTGGTTGATTTAGTAACCACGATCGAGCAGACCCTTCGAGCACAGTTGGAAGGTAATTTGCCATTACATGCTCTCCTCCTCCTGCTGTTCGGACAGCTGTTGTATAAATTTGAAGGAACTCGATGGGATTTGGGGATCCATCGAACTTCTCCATGTTCACTGGTCGAAAATGAGGTGGCCAGCGAACAGCTCGGAGGTCAGGCAAAAATTCCCGACATCCGGTAATAACTTCTTGACGCCTCCTTTGCAGGAAAGAAGGGTTGACATCACCAGGTGGTCGTATTCGACAATACCCAGTAACAGGTTGACCTGACCTGAAGTAGGTCTCGGTCCTTGTAACATCCCAAATGTATAATTAGGGTTTGTTCAAGTATAATTATATGTGCAGGAATTAAAACTTTTTATCACATCTTGAAAACCCCTAATCTTTCGTGTAATTCTTGTCCAAGAGTTGTGTAATCCAAAAACACAAAGCTCTTGTTGACCAAAAGTCAAATTCATTTTCCAATTATCTTAAATCTTGGGCCAAACAATTGGAAAATATTTTCCTTGGTCCTAAATCTGATGTGGGACCCCTCTGAAAAATATCACAAGTTGTAAAACTTGTTTGATAATTGTTGGGGGCAAAACAAATCATTGAACAGCCTTAGTGAATTTTCTGAGAAAAATGCATTGCATGATAACCTCTAGAAATTTTATGCAAGGTTAATCTCATGGTCAGCAAGCTCCAGTTAAAATTTCATGAATTTTGGAGTTGAATTGCTACCCCGAACAATTCTGCAAAGTCTCAGCTGTTAAAAACTAAATTTAAAAGCCTACACTGTTCCTGGGGCTAGCCATGTGCAAAGCTGGTCCAGCCCAACCGCATCTGCACCTTGTCAGACCTCCCTCTCCACCTTGATGAGGTCGCAACCGTTGGATTTACATCCAACCACCACGACCTCCTCATGATCAACACCGCAAAGACCTCCCCTGTGTGTTAAAACCTCAAAGACCTCCCCGAGCTGTTAAACCATCGCAGCGAGGTCATCCCACCTTGTTGAGGTCGCAGCCGTTGGATCCAATCCAACAGCCACGACCTCCTCCTCAACATGCTCAGTCAGGTCCTCCCACCTACGTGAGGTCATAGCCCTTGAATCCAAGATCCATGGCCCTGACCTCCCCTCACTGTTAAAATAAGCCAACCTCCCAGCGTTTTCAAGCGCACAAGACCTCCCCTATCTCATGTTGTGCACCGTCGGATTTAAAATCCACGGTCACGACCTCCCCCTTTGTCTCGTGCGCACCAGACCTCCCCGCGCACGTGAGGTCGTAGCCCTTAGATCTAAATCTAAAGGCCATGACCTCCCTCGTACGATTGCGCAAGCTCAGGACCTCCCCCTCTTTTGATCAGAACCGTTGGATCAAAAATCCAAAGGTCCTGACCTCCCTTGCCTTTTTGCGCAAGCGTCTCGAGACCTCCCGGTCATTTTGTGCCCTTGGATTTAAATCCAAAGGCCATGACCTTCCCTCATGCTCTTATGTTGGCGTGCAGTTAAGACCTCACAGAGGTCCGCACTGTTGAATTGAGATCAACGCCTTGGACCTCTGTCTCATTTTCCCACGCATGCATACACATTAAGGAAATCGTGAGGCCATGACCTCCCCATCCTTGATCGTGTGGTGGGACCTCCTCCCGATCCTTTGAGCGTAACGGTTCAAAAATTGCATCCGAGGGCCAGGACCTCTCCCAAGGCTTATCCAGCGGTCAAAATGACCTCCCTGTTCTTCTCCTTCCAAGGCGCTGTGAGCTCTGGCGGGGAGTTAATCTGGCCCTGCCCGTGTGTACTTTCAACCACTCCCTTGGCGACCGCATTTAATCTTTGCCTGACTTTCCGCCCTCCAGTCTGCACAAGGCTGTCACCATGTCAACATAACATCATGTCCAAACCCTAGACCGTGCCATGGGCCAAGCTCACCATGAGCTTAGCCAGTGGTCCATGACCTCCTGTGCCCTAAGTATAAAACCCCCCCTTGGGTTCCTCCCTTAGCTTCTTTGGCACACTTCCAAGCCTTAGCTTGCACCGTGTCATTTGAGCTTTCCTCTCCTCAGATCTCCATTCTTGGCCGCCATTGTTCAGAAGCTTGGAGCCCTCGGTGGTGAAGGCTTGCTCCAGTGGCTCCCTCTCAACCTCTTGCTCAATTAAGCTCCCCCAAGCCTCCTAGTGTTGAACCTAACTCAGTGTTAGGTTGACCTTTTCAGGAGGGGGCTAGTGGAGCTTGGAGCTGAGGCTTGGAGCTTGGAGCTTGGACTTGAAGCAGTGGAGCTTCCCATCCTCTCCAACTCAGGCCATCACCATCCTCGACCTCCCCGGCATCTTTAGGACCTCCAGGTAATTCCTGATAGTCCTATAGCACTCGGCACACGCATGTATGCTGTCGCGGAGCTTTTTGTTGAGCACACGCTTGTATGTCGCGCGGAGCTTGATTTTGCATTTCGGTTTTGGCCGTGCTTGTCTTCGTTGTCCCCTCGGCTGCTCGGCGTTCAAAACCGTTGCCGCCGTTGAGAGGAGGTCCATTGGGTGCGGCGTGGTTATTGCGGACCCAATGGTACCATTGGATGTCGCCGGCGAGGTCGCATGATCGGCGAGAACCACTTCTTTGAGCTCGGATTTTTGTGCTCAAGAACGGCAGCGCCGTTGTCGTTTTTAAGACAGGGATCCACCGCGTCTAATGCGCCCATTATTTGCTCAATCTCACAATCATTGGTTGTGTCTTGATGTCCTTAAATCCGCCCTTTATTGCGCGCAATTAAGACCTCCCGCGCGCAGACCTCCTTGTGTCCCGCTCGTATTAAACTCATGTCCAAGCACGTGTGTGCGCGCAAGCACGTGGTCGCAAGCTCTGGGACGTCCATGACCTCCTCCGAGGAGATCTGGAGCCTTGTTAGATCTGGTCCGTCCCGGACCTCCCCCCATCGTTGTGGTCCGTTGGATTCCCCATCTACGGCCACGACCTCCCCTCACCTCGCGCATGTGTGTTGCTAGGAGGTCCAGAACCTCTAGACCTCGAGTGTGCGCGTGCATTGTTCTCCTGGGAGGTCTTGAGCCGTTAGATCTGAGCTCTGTGGCTCACGTCCTCCCATGTCCTTGTGGGTTTTTAGAAATTCCAGTGAACTATAAATTGTGAACTCAAAAAGGTAGGAACTTTAAAATTTCATATCTAAGTCATTTTAAATCCAAATGAGGTCATTCAAATTGTGTTAGCTCTGTCTTGTACTTGACTTTAATCTAAAAATGATTGTAAGTTGAGTTCAGCCCCAGAGCACAGTTTTACCATTAGATTTTAAAACTAACTTTAAATATACACTCAAATTAATGCTTAACTTGTAAAATACATAACTAATGCTCTGTAGATCATTTTTGAGTGAGACCAACTTTGTTGGTTTCCTCTATTAATGAACTCACTGTGAAAATTTGTTTTGAGCATGTTGCTGTTATAAAAATGAGGACTTGTGCATTATAATTTTGTTCAAGTTCTTGTTTTTGAAAAATTGTAGAAAGTGCATGATAGCTCCAAATGAGATGAACTCAATTGTGTTATTCATCTCATGAGGTGCTGGTTTTACAGTAAAAATCTCAGTATCACCACCATTCTAGAAAATGTTGCCTCAAAATTAAATTAGTGAATAGTGCAGTTTGGTGTTTTTAGGGGCTGAGCAGAATTGTTTTGCTCATAACTTTTGCATTGAGAATCCAAATCAATTGGTTCTTGTTGAAAAATTCCCTAAAAATCATCCTCCTGCTTCTGTAGAAATTTCAGAGTATTTGGAGTTCGTTTGCTGTGCGGTCCTTGATTACTTTCGTCATTCTTATCGGTTCTTTATCGCTTTTCCGTTAGGTTTCGACATTTGTGGTAATCCCGAGAGTGACCCTCAGCCACAACTTGAGCAACAGCAACAAGGCAAGCAGTTTGACCATGATTCATCCTATATTTGCAAGTCTATTATATTGTTTAAACTCTATGTATGCATTGCTACTTTGTTTTAATTATGGTTAGTGAATCCTATAGTTGCACAATCTGTAGGAAATGATCATCCTCTACTACCAATGAGCCTAGGTTATTTGCTGTGGTTGGAGCTCGTTGGATGAGCTCTTATCGCTTAGTAGTTACGATTTAAATTGCTTAGACATGCTTAGTTATCGGTAGAAATGGGCGATCATCGACTTAGTCGATGGTCTTGATCACACAAATCTATTATTACTCCTTTATGTCCAGCACTTGTGCTTTGATTAATTGTAAAGTCAAAATCTGAAAATAAAAGATTGATTTGGACTTGGGCATATTGGATGGATGGTGTGGTTTTTGGATGTGGTGGTATGCCCGAGTCAACAAGGACCGAGTTCTTGCGCCATTGATCCAAGCAATTATGCGTACCAACCACGCTTGAGGGGCATATGGAACCCTCTTGACTAAGTACTCTAGGAGGTGTTAATTATGAGCTGCTTTCGGTTGGTGTGTTTTAAATGAAAACGATATGTATAGTGTGGGAGGAACATTAGCTTCGGCTAGGTCGCCTAATGTCTCTTCCTCCCGTGGGTTGTCTTGACTCGTAATTAGCATTATCCTTTGGAAATGTCTCGTAGGACTTAGCTGTGCAAAGACACCTTCCGGAAGTGTGCGTAAAGGAAAGGCGATGCGGCGTGTGGGTGCAGTGGTACACCTGCAGGATAAAACTATTCAATAGCCTCGCCCTAGGTTATGGACACGCTTGGTTATTTCCGTAAGAATTAGATTACAACCTTTAATTAAAACTTGACATGGTTGGCATGAACGGGGAGTTCATGCTATTGTTGTGGTGACTATTGGGTTAGTCACTTCCAGGATTGTTGTTGTCATCTACTTATTCTTATTATCGTTGTCAAACTTGATATTTGAATGTTAGAAACAGATTTGATAACTTGCCTTCAAATGTATTACATTATTGCAAATAAATGATGCTTTATGCTAAATGAGACATACAACCTCCACTTACATAAAGCTTGCATGTAGCATATGTTATAGGCCTGTTATCTTACACGTAAGTCTTGCGGAGTACTTTATGTACTCATCTGCCGATGTTTGTGGCATTTTGTGGCTTTTGTTGCAGAGGAAGAGGGTGAGTTCCAAGAGCCTCACTTTTGTGCTATGTGTTGCGCCTTCTTCGACGACTAGCTTGGCGGTCGGTCGAGATGCCTAGGGGTTAAGGCACACCGATTGGCTTTGTGTTATAGCCATCTTTATGGCACTTTTGCTTCATTGTTATCTTTTTAGAATTGTTGCTATTTGGCCTAAGGGCCCTCTTTTGTAATAGCTATTCCATATTAATTTTAACTTCTGGCTTGTTGCTTATGTACTATGTGTTGTATGGAATAGATACATTCTTTTGTTGTGAGGTATGTATACTGCATTCTGGGAAGTATACATCTCTCGAGACCGGGTTTATTTGGTTGATAATACTAGGGTCAATTGGATGACTAAGTATTATGAGCCTAATAAATCCGGGTGCTCACAAAAGTTGGTATCAGAGCCGTTCTGACCGTAGTAACGCAAGCTTGGTCGTCTTTAGGATATTTTGAAAAACTTATTTTCGAAGCATCAAATGAGTTTTGAAAGCTTAAGAAAATTCTCAGATTTTACTCCTCATCCATCTTAGCTTTCTCTTCTCATCTCACTCTAATTTGAGTTTTAAAAGATGTTTTCCTCTTTTCCCTTCCACAAAATAGTTGTTATCGATTAATGGGGTTTTGGGGAACTTATGAGAGTTCTAAATTGACGTCTTGGCTGTCTTTTGGTGAAGAATAGAAGTGTTTGGAGCCGAAATACAAATCTGGAATTTTTGGACAGCCAACAAGTATTTCAGGGCAGCAAGCGCAAGTCAGCAATTAAGGTAGAAAATGAGAGGTTAAATCAACTAAAATTTGTGGGAATAAAAGGGTAAGATGTGATACTAGTTAGCTAAGTATCTAACACTTATTTCGCTGATTTAACCTTGCTCTTTAGTAGCATTAGCTCTCACCTTACAATCTGATTTTTATCTTCTCGATCAATTACTCGTTCATTCAATACGGGTTAGTTGAGTTGAGGAGTTGAGCCTTGGTTTTGGTGTTTCTTGGCTGTTTGTTAGAGTCTTTTAGAAGCTTTTAAAGTTTATTTACCCGCTGTTTTGGCTTTCGTTTAGGGTGATCTCCATTCCCCTAGTCGATCGCTTTTGCTTTCTTTAAGGCTTGGTTTTTCGGGTTTAGTTGCTAACCAAATTTCATTGCAACAGGATGGCCGGACGCACTCGTAGTGGCCAAGGCCAGTCAGCTGGTCCGGACGAGGAGCTTCCTCCTCCTCCGACCATGGCTGAGGTTCTTCTTCAGATCGAGCACAACCGCGCGGATGACAGGAGAGTTCTACTGGACGTCATCGCGTGCAACACCACTTGCCCTTTCCGGAGCCTCGAGATTTGGGCGAGGAATGCCCATCACCAGCGTGGAGGACTCGCGGAGTTTCTTCGTACTCGGCCCCTACCTTTTCTGTGTCCGAGGACCCTTTGGATGCGACGATTGGCTTTGCGGTTGAGCGAAGCTCGGCATAGCTTGATGTCGAGCACGAGAAGGCGCTATTTGCATCGCACCATTTGGAGGGTGCAGCTTTGTCATGGTGGGAGAATTTTCTCGCCATGCAGCCGCAGAACACACCGTTTCTTGGGAGGAGTTTTGTCTTCGCCTTCCGCCGATCTCACATCCTCGCCGGCTTGTTGGAGATCAAGCGAGGAGTTTCTTGCGCTCAAGCAAGGGCGAGCTTCACCATGGAGTATGTCTACGAAGTTCAACCATCTAGCTCATTATGCTCCGAGGAGGTGGCTATCGATATGGCCAAGGTGCCAAGTTCAGCGTGGCTTGTGCGAGGAGCTGAAGGACAAGCTATCTATTGTCGACTTCCCTGATTTTCAGACCTTGGTCGACAAGGCCATTGTCGCGGAGCATTTAGCCAGGGAGCTTATGGATTCCCGCAAGCGTAAGTGGGAGGCCCATAAGACATCCAGGCGGTTCCTCCGCCCCGCTTCAGGCGATCTCAGGGTACCACTCTCATTCTTCGGCGCCCCCGAGGTCACCTGCCCCTGTTCCTCGTCCATCGCAGGCCGTGTCCCAGTCACGTGCACCTGCGAGTCAGCAGAGCGGCCCCCGCAACCCGGCTGCCAGGGTCACATGCTTCTCTTGCAACCAGAAGGGGCATTATGCGAACCAATGCCCTAAGAAGACAGGAGCAGCCCCTCGTCCTAATGGAGGACGCGGGTCGAGGTGGTGCATCTCGAGACGGAAAGATCGTCCCGCTACCCAAAGGCGTGGGTAGTGGTCGCGTCAACGCCGTCACCGCAGAGGAGGCTCGGGGAGGCACCGACGTCGTGCTAGGTACACTTTACGTTAACTCTCACCTGCTATTGTCTTGTTTGATTCAGAGCATCACATTCCTTTGTTTCGAAGTCTTTTCTTTGTTGTTGGTGAGCTTCTTTTCTCTCCATTGTCGGTCCCGCTACTCATTCGCTCTCTGGTTGGAGTTGAGAGCTGAATCTGAGTGTAGGGATGTTCTCTATCGAGATCGAAGGAGTAGGGTTCTTAGCAAACCTTATCCTTCTCCATTTAGCGAGTCTTGATGTGATTCTTGGCATGGATTGGTTGTCCCGGCACATGGGCAAATCGACAGCGCCAGAAGCTCATCTCTATCTAGTCCTCCGTGGCGAGGTTAAGCTGTTCGCCAGAAGTCGCTAGCCCTCATCTCTTCGCGCTTGAAGCGAAGCCCGCTCTAGATATTAGCGAAGTCCCAACAGTTTGTGACTTCATTGATGTCTTTCCCGCAGATCTTCCAGGGATGCCACCCGTTCGAGACCTCGAGTTTGTCATTGAGTTGGCTCCCGGTACCGCCCCTATCTCAAAGAGGCCTTACCGGATGCCACCGAACGAGTTGGTGGAGTTGAAGAAGCAGTTAAGTGAGCTGCAAGAAAAGGGTTTCATCCGCCCTAGCTCATCTCCTTGGGGTTGTCCAGTAATCTTCGTGAGGAAGAAGGACGGTACTTTACGCATGTGCGTTGATTACCGCCCGCTTAATGAAGTGACGGTAAAGAACAAGTATCCATTGCCCCGCATTGACGATCTCTTGATCAATTAAGCTGGAGCTCGAGTTTTCTCCAAGATTGATTTGAGAGTGGGATATCATCGAGTTCGAATTCGACACGAGGATATTCCAAAACGGCGTTCTCTACTCGCTTCGGCTTGTATGAGTACCTTTGTCATGTCATTCGACAACCAATGCTCTGCCTTGTTCATGAATCTCATGAATTCAGTATTCATGGAGTATTTGGATAAGTTTGTCGTGGTCTTCATCGATGATATCCTTATCTACTCCAAGAACGATGAGAACACGCCGAGCATCTAAAGCTTGTGTTAGGCAAGCTACGTGAGCACCGGTTGACGTGAAGTTCACAAGTGTGCATTCTGGTTGAAGGAAGTGGCTTTCTTAGGCCATATTCTTTCAGCGGGAGGCGTAGCCGTTGATCCTAGCAAGGTCACCGATGTTCTTTCATGGAGTCAGCCTGCTTCGGTCACCGATGTGCGGAGTTTTCTTGGTTTGGCGGGATATTATCGTCGCTTTATCGAGAACTTCTCCAAGATCGCGAAGCCGATGACGGAGTTGCTCAAGAAGGACAAGAAGTTCTTGTGGTCGGATGCTTGCATGCAGAGCTTCCAAATTCTCAAGAAGCGTTTGACCACCGCTCCCGTCCTCGTTCTTCCCGATATCCATCGAAGCTTCGATATTTATTGCGATGCTTCTCGTCGAGGCCTCGGTTGTGTCCTTATGCAAGGAGGCAAGGTAGTGGCCTATGCATCAAGGCAATTGAGACCTCATGAGCTCAACTATCCTACCCATGATTTGGAGTTGGCTGCTGTGATTCATGCACTTAAGATTTGGCGACATTACCTAATCGTGTCGTTGTAGAAGTGTATTCGGATCACAAAAGCCTCAAGTATTTGTTCACCCAACCTGACTGAACCTCGGGCAAAGGAGATGGTTGGAGTTGATCAAGGATTATGATATGGGTATTCACTACCATCAGGGCAAGGCTAATGTCGTTGTCGATGCGCTTTAGTCATAAAGCGCATTGTAATGCCTTCTTTGCTCAAGGGCGTCGGCCCACTCTTCAGGAGGAATTCCAGCGTCTCAACCTCGGTTTAGTTGAGCATGGTTCCCTCACTGCCTTGGTTGTGCAACCAACCTTGGTGGATCGGATCAAGTCCGCTCAGCAATCGGATGCTGGAATAAGCCACATCAAGGAAAATGTCAAGGCTGGAACAGCCAAGTGCTTTTCTGAGGATGAGCATGGTGTTGTGAGGTTCAGACAACGCCTTGTGGTTCCAAAGGACATGGAATTGCGGAATTTAATCCTCCGCGAAGCCCATGATTCGCCTTTGTCTATTCATCCCGGGGCCACAAAGATGTATCAAGATCTCCGCCAGAGATTTTGGTGGACCCGAATGAAGAGGGACATCGCGGTTAGTTGTCGAAAGTCGACGTATGTCGTCGATGTCAAGGCCGAGCATCGGCGTCGGCAGATTGCTTCACCTTTGCCTATTCCGGAGTGGAAGTGGGATTCGATCGGGATGAATTTTATTACGGTCTACCCAGTCGTAGAAGGAAATGATGCCATTTGGGTTGTCATTGATCGATTGACTAAAGTGGCTCATTTTCTTCCGATCAAGACCAAGATTCGTACCGATCGCCTAGCTGAGCTCTATGTCTCTAGGATTGTGAGCTTACATGGCATCAAGACGATCGTTTACGATCGTGGCTCCATCTTCACTTCCCATTTTCGCATAGCACGCAAAAGGCTATGGGAACCGTCTCACCTTTAGCACGGCATTTCACCCTCAAACTGATGGTCAGACCGAGAGGGTCAACCAGGTTTTGGAGGATATGCTTCGTGCCTGTGTTCTTTCCTATGGGAAGCATTGGGAGAAATGCTTGCCATTCGCCGAGTTTTCTTACAACAACAGCTTTCAGGCCAGTCTCGGCATGGCACCTTTTGAGGCCTTATACGGGAGAAAGTGTAGAACCCCGTTGAACTGGTCAGAGACTGGTGAGAGACCTCTCTTTGGCCCGGACTCAATTAATGAGGCCGAGAGCCAAGTTCAGCTTATCCGTGAGCATTTACGCACAGCTCAATCCAGGCAAAAGAGCTATGCGGATCGCCGTCGACGTGAGTTACGTTTTGAGCCTAATGACTTTGTTTATCTCAAAGTCTCTCCTTTGAAGGGCCATCAACGTTTTGGCATCAAGGGCAAGTTAGCTCCTCGATATGTCGGTCCCTACCGCATTATCGAGAAGAAGGGAGCTGTTGCCTATAAGTTGGAGTTGCCAGCTGCACTTGAGGGAGTACATGATGTGTTCCATGTGTCCCAGCTAAAGAAGTGCCTCCGTGTTCCAACTGAGGAAGCTCCGTTGGAAACTCTAGATGTCCAGGAAGATTTGACCTATCGCGAGCACCTGCTCGGCAGACTCGATGAGTCTGAACGAAGGACAAGGAATAAGACCATCAAGTTCCTTAAAGTTCAGTGGTCGAACCATTCTGAGGATGAGGCTACTTGGGAAAGAGAAGATCGTCTGCGTGCGGACTATCCATCTTTCTTTACCGAGTGAGCCAAATCTCGGGACGAGATTTTTGTAAGGGGGGGAGGTTTTGTAACATCCCAAATGTATAATTAGGGTTTGTTCAAGTATAATTATATGTGCAGGAATTAAAACTTTTTCTCACATCTTGAAAACCCCTAATCTTTCGTGTAATTCTTGTCCAAGAGTTGTGTAATCCAAAAACACAAAGCTCTTGTTGACCAAAAGTCAAATTCATTTTCCAATTATCTTAAATCTTGGGCCAAAAAATTGGAAAATATTTTCCTTGGTCCTAAATCTGATGTGGGACCCCTCTGAAAAATATCACAAGTTGTAAAACTTGTTTGATAATTGTTGGGGGCAAAACAAATCATTGAACAGCTTTAGTGAATTTTCTGAGAAAAATGCATTGCATGATAACCTCTGGAAATTTTATGCAAGGTTAATCTCATGGTCAGCAAGCTCCAGTTAAAATTTCATGAATTTTGGAGTTGAATTGCTACCCCGAACAATTCTGCAAAGTCTCAGCTGTTAAAAACTAAATTTAAAAGCCTACACTGTTCCTGGGGCTAGCCATGTGCAAAGCTGGTCCAGCCCAACCGCATCTGCACCTTGTCAGACCTCCCTCTCCACCTTGATGAGGTCGCAACCATTGGATTTACATCCAACCACCACGACCTCCTCCGCGGTCAACACCGCAAAGACCTCCCCTGTGTGTTAAAACCTCAAAGACCTCCCCGAGCTGTTAAACCATCGCAGCGAGGTCATCCCACCTTGTTGAGGTCGCGTGCCTGTTGGATCCAATCCAACACCACGACCTCCTCCTCAACATGCTCGGTCGAGATCCTCCCACCTACGTGAGGTCATAGCCCTTGAATCCAAGATCCATGGCCCTGACCTCCCCTCACTGTTAAAATAAGCCAACCTCCCAGCGTTTTCAAGCGCACAAGACCTCCCCTATCTCATGTTGTGCACCGTCGGATTTAAAATCCACGGTCACGACCTCCCCCTTTGTCTCGTGCGCACCAGACCTCCCCGCGCACGTGAGGTCGTAGCCCTTAGATCTAAATCTAAAGGCCATGACCTCCCTCGTACGATTGCGCAAGCTCAGGACCTCCCCCTCTTTTGATCAGAACCGTTGGATCAAAAATCCAAAGGTCCTGACCTCCCTTGCCTTTTGCGCAACATCTCAGACCTCCCCAGTCATTTTGTGCCCTTGGATTTAAATCCAAAGGCCATGACCTTCCCCTCATGCTCTTATGTTCGCGTGCGGTTAAGACCTCACAGGAGGTCCGCACCGTTGGATTGAGATCCAACGCCTTGGACCTCCTGTCTCATTTTCCCACGTGCGCATACACATTAAGGAAATCGTGAGGCCATGACCTCCCCATCCTTGATCGTGTGGCTGGGACCTCCTCCCAGTCCTTTGAGCGTAACGGTTCAAAAATTGCATCCGAGGGCCAGGACCTCTCCCAAGGCTTATCCAACGGTCAAAATGACCTCCCCTGTTCTTCTCCTTCCTCGGGCGCGCCTGTGAGCTCCTGAGCGGGGAGTTAATGCGCGCCTGGCCACTGTGTACTTTCAACCACTCCCTTGCTGACCCGCATTTAATGCTGCACAGCTTTCCGCCCTCCAGTCTGCACAAGGCTGTCACCATGTCAACATAACATCATGTCCAAACCCTAGACCGTGCCATGGGCCAAGCTCACCATGAGCTTAGCCAGTGGTCCATGACCTCCTGTGCCCTAAGTATAAAACCCCCCCTTGGGTTCCTCCCTTAGCTTCTTTGGCACACTTCCAAGCCTTAGCTTGCACCGTGTCATTTGAGCTTTCCTCTCCTCAGATCTCCATTCTTGGCCGCCATTGTTCAGAAGCTTGGAGCCCTCGGTGGTGAAGGCTTGCTCGGTGGCTCCCTCTCAACCTCTTGCTCAATTAAGCTCCCCCAAGCCTCCTAGTGTTGAACCTAACTCAGTGTTAGGTTGACCTTTTCAGAGAGGGGCTAGTGGAGCTTGGAGCTGAGGCTTGGAGCTTGGAGCTTGGACTTGAAGCAGTGGAGCTTCCCATCCTCTCCAACTCAGGCCATCACCATCCTCGACCTCCCCGGCATCTTTAGGACCTCCAGGTACTTCCTGATAGTCCTATAGCACTCGCACACGCATGTATCTTTGTCATGAGCTTTTGTTGAGCACACGCTTGTATGTCGCGCGGAGCTTGATTTTGCATTTCGGTTTTGGCCGTGCTTGTCTTCGTTGTCCCCTCCGGCTCGCCGGCGTTCAAGGCCGTCGCCGCCGTTGAGAGGAGGTCCATTGGGTGCGCGTGGTTATTGCGGACCCAATGGTACCATTGGATGTCGCCGGCGAGGTCTGCATCGCCGGCGAGAACCACTTCTTTGAGCTCGGATTTTTGTCGGGCGCAACGGCAGCGCCGTTGTCGTTTTTAAGACAGGGATCCACCGCGTCTAATGCGCCCATTATTTGCTCAATCTCACAATCATTGGTTGTATCTTGATGTCCTTAAATCCGCCCTTTATTGCGCGCAATTAAGACCTCCCGCGCGCGGACCTCCTTGTGTCCCGCTCGTATTAAACTCATGTCCAAGCACGTGTGTGCGCGCAAGCACGTGGTCGCAAGCTCTGGGACGTCCATGACCTCCTCCGAGGAGATCTGGAGCCTTGTTAGATCTGGTCCGTCCGGACCTCCCCATCGTTGTGGTCCGTTGGATTCCCCATCTCTGACCACGACCTCCCTCACCTCGGCGCATGTGTGTTGCTAGGAGGTCCGAACCTCTGGACCTCGAGTGTCTTGGCATGCATTGTTCTCCTGGGAGGTCTTGAGCCATTAGATCTGAGCTCTGTGGCTCACGTCCTCCCATGTCCTTGTGGGTTTTTAGAAATTCCAGTGAACTGTAAATTGTGAACTGAAAAAGGTAGGAACTTTAAAATTTCATATCTAAGTCATTTTAAATCCAAATGAGGTCATTCAAATTGTGTTAGCTCTGTCTTGAACTTGACTTTAATCTAAAAATGATTGTAAGTTGAGTTCAGCCCCAGAGCACAGTTTTACCATTAGATTTTAAAACCAACTTTAAATATACACTCAAATTAATGCTTAACTTGTAAAATACATAACTAATGCTCTGTAGATCATTTTTGAGTGAGACCAACTTTGTTGGTTTCCTCTATTAATGAACTCACTGTGAAATTTTGTTTTGAGCATGTTGCTATTATAAAAATGAGGACTTGTGCATTATAATTTTGTTCAAGTTCTTGTTTTTGAAAAATTGTAGAAAGTGCATGATAGCTCCAAATGAGATGAACTCAATTGTGTTATTCATCTCATGAGGTTCTTGTTTTACAGTAAAAATCTCAGTATCACCACCATTCTAGAAAATGTTGCCTCAAAATTAAATTAGTGAATAGTGCAGTTTGGTGTTTTTAGGGGCTGAGCAGAATTGTTTTACTCATAACTTTTGCATTGAGAATCCAAATCAATTGGTTCTTGTTGCAAAATTCCCTAAAAATCATCCTCCTGCTGCTGTAGAAATTTCAGAGTATTTGGAGTTCGTTTTCTGTGCAGTCCTTGATTACTTTCGTCATTCTTATCGGTTCTTTATCGCTTTTCCGTTAGGTTTCGACATTTGTGGTAATCCCGAGAGTGACCCTCAGCCACAACTTGAACAACAGCAACAAGGCAAGAAGTTTGACCATGATTCATCCTATATTTGCAAGTCTATTATATTGTTTAAACTCTATGTATGCATTGCTACTTTGTTTTAATTATGGTTAGTGAATCCTATAGTTGCACAATCTGTAGGAAATGATCATCCTCTACTACCAATGAGCCTAGGTTATTTGCTGTGGTTGGAGCTCGTTGGATGAGCTCTTATCGCTTAGTAGTTACGATTTAAATTGCTTAGACATGCTTAGTTATCGGTAGAAATGGGCGATCATCGACTTAGTCGATGGTCTTGATCACACAAATCTATTATTACTCCTTTATGTCCAGCACTTGTGCTTTGATTAATTTGTAAAGTCAAAATCTGAAAATAAAAGATTGATTTGGACTTGGGCATATTGGATGGATGGTGTGGTTTTTGGATGTGGTGGTATGCCTGAGTCAACAAGGACCGAGTTCTTGCGCCATTGATCCAAGCAATTATGCGTACCAACCACGCGAGGGCATATGGAACCCTCTTGACTAAGTACTCTAGGAGGTGTTAATTATGAGTGCTTTCGGTTGGTGTGTTTTAAATGAAAACGATATATGTATAGTGTGGAGGGAACATTAGCTTCGGCTAGGTCGTCTAATGTCTCTTCCTCCCGTGGGTTGTCTTGACTCGTAATTAGCATTATCCTTGGAAATGTCTCGTAGGACTTAGTTGTGCAAAGACACCTTCTAAGTGTGCGTAAAGGAAAGGCGATGCGACGTGTGGGTGCAGTGGTACACCTCGCAGGATAAAACTATTCAATAGCCTCGCCCTAGGTTATGGACACGCTTGGTTATTTCCGTAAGAATTAGACTACAACCTTTAATTAAAACTTGACATGGTTGGCATGAACGGGGAGTTCATGCTATTGTTGTGGTGACTATTGGGTTAGTCACTTCCAGGATTGTTGTTGTCATCTACTTATTCTTATTATCGTTGTCAAACTTGATATTTGAATGTTAAAAAACAGATTTGATAACTTGCCTTCAAATGTAAACATTATTGCAAATAAATGATGTTTTATGCTAAATGAGACATACAACCTCCACTTACATAAAGCTTGCATGTAGCATATGTTATAGGCCTGTTATCTTACACGTAAGTCTTGCGGAGTACTTTATGTACTCATCTGCCAGTGTTTGTGGCATTTTTGTGGCTTTTGTTGCAGAGGAAGAGGGTGAGTTCCAAGAGCCTCACTTTTGTGCTATGTGTTGCAGCTTCTTCGACGACTAGCTTGGCGGTCCGGTCAGATGCCTAGGGGTTAAGGCACACTGATTGGCTTTGTGTTATAGCCATCTTTATGGCACTTTTGCTTCCGCTGTTATCTTTTTAGAATTGTTGCTATTTGGCCTAAGGACCCCTCTTTTGTAATAGCTATTCCATATTAATTTTAACTTCTGGCTTGTTGCTTATGTACTATGTGTTGTATGGAATTGATACATTCTTTTGTTGTGAGGTATGTATACTGCATTCTGGGAAGTATACATCTCTCGAGACCGGGTTTATTTGGTTGATAATACTAGGGTCAATTGGATGACTAAGTATTATGAGCCTAATAAATCCGGGTGCTCACAGTCCTATGAGGGGAATACTCCTCGTATTCCATCTGCTGCTGCAGATTTCCATGTCGGAATGGTGAGCGATCACCTCTCCGAGGGGCTTGTTGATCATCAGTCGTTCGAAAGACATTTCTCTGAGTAGGAGATCGATGCGACTTGTCGTAGCGCCGATTTCTACGTGGTGATATGTTTGATCGACTGGTAGCTGAAGAAGTCATATGGCTACAACTACCTAAATGATGTTGGCGAGGTGCTTCCAGTTTTGCCATCGTGGTCCGAATCCTTTGTGCGATCTCTTCGACGAAGAGGTCGTAGCCTGGCGCTCGGGCGAGCTCTCGAGTAGGGTTCTCGAGCAAGTCGTTGATGTGCTGGAGTTCTTGAGCTTCCTCTGATTGATATTGGATGCGCCCATGCAGATTTTTCTGAGCTTCAATCTTCTTCCGCCGAATAGCCTCAAAATCTTCCATATCAGATCCTTGAGACTGTCTCAATGGAGTGCAAGTATGTCGAGGATTTCTCTCGCGCTCATCAGAGTGTTGGTTCTGTCCGTCACCGGTGGTGCCCTTGCCATTGCCACGAGGGGGCGCAGTGCGTGATCTTCGGGGAGTGTTCTTAGCTCGGTCTCTAGAAGAGTGACCTTGATCTGAGGGAAGGACGAAGACCTCCCATTGATGATTCTCACTTGCGCTCGAGGTGTCCCCGCTTGAGGAGTAGTCAAGAGACACCATCTGGCGACTTGGAATAACCCCCTCCAGGAAGGGGAACTCTGGGTTATAACCGTCTCCATCCGCAGGTGTGATCTACGGAGAGATGGTCGAATTTGCAGGAAAATCATGCTTGATCCCGCTCTCTCTGGAATTATCTGGAGAGAGAGGACCACCAGATGTTGGTGAAGTCCTGGAATTGTGGCTTCCAGAACTTGTCTCACCAGGTCGGGCCGCCTTAGGGGGACTTGAACACTTGGAGAAAAAACTCTCGTTGTGTTGTGAGCCCGCCTGGGTGTAGTCCTGGTCGTATTGACCCTTGTCCTTTGAGAGGATTGATTCCTTTGCTGGACGTACTGTTGTGGGGGATAAGGATCCCTCCTCAACTCCATCAGTGGCATGGTCTCCTGGATCTGCAGAAAGATCTCTGGAGGCAACAACACCATCGGATGAGACGATACTCGGTTCGTAATCGAAATCGGCATCCATGTCGACGTCTGCGTAATCTTCCAAGTCAAACCAGTTCTCCTCGTTCCATTCTCCTGCCATGAGTGCATGAGATTTGGGAAAAAGAGAGTATGTTGACAAGAGATTACCGGAAGACCCCCACGGACGGCGCCGACTGTCGGTGTTTTAGAACCGATCTTACGTAAAGATTGTTTGATTAGGGGGGTCTCCTAGAATGGAATCACGCAGAGAGATTGACACGGGTATTTGTTTACAGGTTCAGGCCTTCTCCGGAGAGAATAATAACCCTACTCCTGTGTGTGTATGGTATTGAGTGTATTCTGAACAATCAGGAGAAAAACTAAGACTATTACAGATGATAGCACTTGTCTTCCTGATAGCCCTTGATAGCGTGTGTCTCGATCGCCCCTCCTTTCTCTGATCGCTGCCTTTATATAGTCGTGAAAGAATAGCTGTTTTCCCCTGCTGAAGAGACACCTCATCAAATCCAGTAATGAGCACACGTTGGCAGTAATCACCGGGGTGTTAACTCCTCCACGCCGCCTGGCAGTTACTTATCAGATATAATGGAGCATTACGTGTTATTACTTCGTAGAGTAACAGCGCATATTGACTGCTTGGATTCCTTAATCAATTGGACCCACTCGTCTGTGGGTTTGATTGATCATAAGGTGGTCGTGGCTGGTCCGGTCGTAGAAGAGCTTACGACTATGAAGTAATCGTAGAATAACTTACGATTAGGTAGTGGTCGTAGAAGAACTTACGACCATAGGGTAGTCGTAGCAAGACTTACGACTATGGGGTGGTCATAGAAGATCTTACGATCACCTGGTAGGCTTCTCCCTTGTAAGTATAAGGGGTATTCCTAGGGATCACATGACATCATATTTACCCATAATAAGAATTATAGATAAAAGATGAAATGAAGATTATTAGATCCTCGTCAGGGTGCTATATGCACGTTAGGATGAGGTTGTCTCGCCTGAGTGGTTTAAAGACTTAACTTTGTGTTCCTTTGCTCCGGGTCTTCCGTGCAACCACAAGACCGTGCAACCACAAGACCATTTTATGGGGGTGGTCTGGGCCAAATAATTAGCAATGATTTGGTCTGGTTCTGTTGTGGTGGAAGTGTGTGCTGACTCACACTTGGCGCAAGAGGGGGCACGAATCCGGGGGGGTTTGCAGCCCAACGGAAGCGAAACCTTAGCGGGTAGAACCAAGTCAGATCAGAGCTTTGTAAAGGCCTTGTCACGCTCTCTAGACTGCTCACCTTCGAAAGTGAGCAAGGGTTTCGACGGGAACCCGACCCGCTAGAGAGGTTGTGATTTGTGGGTAAAGTTGTACACCTCTGCAGAGTGTAAAATCTATTCGAATAGCCAAATCCTTGGTTATGGACACTGCCTGGAACAAATGCATGAAGGGTAGCTTTCTCAAAAAGTGGTCTTGGGAGCTCTAGAGTGTTTGCTCTAGGGTAATCGTGGGAGCTCTGGAGTTGGTGCTCTAGAGAGGTTGTGGGAGAGGTCCTGGTCGTGGGTGCGACCAGGCCTTCCACGAGTGGTCTTGGGAGTGAGTTGGTGCTCACGACTTCCTTTGAAAACAAAATATACTTATGTGATACTCTTTTAAACTTGAGCTTTGCAATCTACTTATGCTATTCACTGTCAAATATTGCTTTTCTGCAAACTAACCCTACAGCTCTCATTGGCCAAGCCATTGCATGAATATTATGTGCATAATTGTTCCCTGCAATTTGCTGAGTACATTCAAACGTACTCATGGCTTTAAGCCCTGTGTTGAAGCAGTGGCCGAAGAAGATCAAGGACAAGGGTGCTCAGATCTCTTCGAGGAGTTCTTTGATGATCCAGCCTTCTAGGAGGCGTCCTCCACTCGACAGCCTGTGGGCTTGCCGGATGGCCTCACGCTTTTGTGGCTTTGCTATTAAGTTCTGTTGTTGGATTTGTAAGCCCTTTGCGGCGACCTCTGTAAACAACCTTGACCATAAGGTCCTTGTTTAATATAACTTAATTTGTCTGCTTCATCTTATTTCTTGTCGTGTGGTTGTGATTACACCAGTGTTGATCTATGCAAGCTAGCTAGTGATCTTGGGACTAGCTTAGTGCGCAGAGGCTAGGACCTCCGGGAGGTCTTTGAGATCTCCTGGGTGTTCCTAGAGGACCTCCTCTCAGGGTGTTCTCGGAGGACCTCCCAGACCTACGGGTGGTCCTGTCGGACCTCCCTAGGTGGTCCTGGGAGTTCTCTCCGGGTGTATCCCGAGAGGGTCCTGACAGTATGGGACGGGCCTAACTTAGTAAGTTACGGAGTCTCAACATTGATTACTCAGGTTGTAGGTTAGGGGCTCAGTGATGGGCGGAGATGTGGACTACCACATAGTACACATTTATGAGCGGTTCGCCGTCTTCAGTCCAACAGTGTGTGTTGAACTGACTTTCTCAGTGGGTTAGTCCGGTGGTAAAGCACATCGGCAGTGTCAATGTTTGAGATGAAGTTTCAGAAAAGTTTTGTTATGATTGATGCTTGCTACACTGGTTATATTATGTGGGTAAAGTGTACAACCTTTGCAGAGTGTTAATTAATCTATTTGAATAGCCGCGTCCGTAGTCATGGACATGCTCGGGGATTTCACACGAGGGGTATTGTTCATAAAACATTTGGGGAGGGATAGTTGTGTGATTTAAGTCATATGGCTGTGTGAAAGAATTTGATTAGGCTTTGTGTCCTTTGTGAAAACAAATTGTTTAATTATTATTATTTATTTGTTTTGAATTACATTTTCAATCAATTATTTGTATTCAATTGCAAATGTTGCATTTCTGCAAAATAACCACAGAAGCCATTGCTTTGGAATAAGCCATCATCTATAAATTGCATTCTGTGGTATGACTTGCGAGTACGGTTGTGTACTCATGCTTGTTGTAATTAATCAATGTATGGAGGAGTCTTTGCCTTTTGTGAGTTCTCTGAAGGTACCGATCGTTAGGGTCTTGATCCCTGTCGGTTTCGTGGCTAATTGATGGGATTCCACCGAGTTTAGTTTTGTTCATTTCGCCGTTATTTATTTCTTGCAGCCCTGCGTGGCTTAATAAATGTAAACTTGACCATAAGGTCAAAATGGTTATTTGTTATCCAAATTAATCGTTTATGCTAATATTTCATCTTGTGTGGATCGATATTCATCTATGTTGACACTGTGTGCATTAGCATGATCCTGGACTAGTGCATTATACACAGAGGGTCCAGAATTGCATTTTTGGGTCCCAACAGTTAGTCTTCTGCGCGTGGCATGGGGTTGCGGGCGATCCGCAACGGTGAGTCAGCGCATCAAGGATTAGGGGGTGTTTGTTGAATAATCCTTAATGTTGTTTAAGTTTCAGTTTTGGTTTGCATGGTGAATTGGTAGTCATGAACATTGATGGCGCTAATTGCCTGAAGGTGGGAAAGTGGGAAGGTGACTGTAGTGCTTAAGTTACTTGTTATTTGCTGGTATAAATAATAGAAGAAAAAGAAAAGTGGTAGCAGTTTTGGGCAGCACCAAAAGAACTGTCTTAAGTGTTCATCTTCTTCTAGTGCTCCTGTGTTCTCATGTGTGTGTCCACGTTTTCGCATTGAGTGGAAGCCGGCGGTGCTATCAAAGGTATCATATTTTGGAGCCTCCATACTAGCACCAACTGATGAAGCCCAATTCGTGACAATGATTCAAGGGACATGTGGTTATCTGGATCCTGAATATATGCAAACATGCCGATTGACAGACAAGAGTGATGTTTATAGCTTTGGTGTTGTCCTCTTGGAGATCCTAACTAGGCAGATGCCATTCAAACTTGAAGGTCCTGAGCTACAAAACAGCTTGTCGTCCAGTTTCCTATCGGCTATGAGGGAGAATGTAACATCCCAAAATTTTGGTTTGTTTTGAAGTTTTAAAAATAAAAATAACCATTTGAATTTTGTATGTTAAAGCTAAAGCTTAATTGGAATTTTTAGAGATAAAAAACAATTTAATATGAATAATCTCAACATCGACTATTAACAAAATTATTTTATTTGGTTTCTCTGTTCTTGGATATATTTTCTAGATTTTTCTAGAATTTTTCCGAGTGTAATTGCTATTTGGATTTTTAGTAATTTCTAAAAAGAAAAATCTATTTAAAATCCCAGTTTTGTCTTGGGCTCAATTCCCAACCTTCGGCCCGATTTCTATTCCGCCGGCCAGCCCACTCCTTTCTTTTCTTTATTTCCCAGCCCGTTTCCATTTTCCACCGTCAGCCCGATCACCTTTTCTTTTCGGCCCGCATTCCCTTTTCCATTTCGTTCAGCCGCCTTTGCTTCCTTCACATGAGCCCAAATGAGCCGCACACCAGTGCCACCACTTTTTTTTCTTTAGGCACAAGACTTGAGCCAAGACCACCGCTTCCCTTTTTCTTTTGTGTGCGCCACCAATGGCAATGGCTTGACCCTCCCGCTTCCTTTTCTCTTGCGCTCGGTCTGCTTTGATCAGCCCATCTTTGTTTCAGCCTTGGCCCAAGCCGAAGCTCAGCCTTGGCCACCTCCCATTTTCCTTGCGCCCCAGCCCAAGTCAACCCGGCCTTGCCTCCCTTTTGTTACTTCCGCTTCCGAGTGGCCCTGTCATGTAAGCTCCTCATCGAGTCCTTCTCCACGGCGCCGAGTGGTGTCCGAGCTGCACACGAGACAACGCCACCGTGCCCTTGTGGACCTCCCAATTCCAAGCCTATAAAAGGAACCCGAATTGCGTCAAAAGTTTTGCCCGACCTTCCTCCACCAAAATCCTAAAGTCCCCTCCCCAATCTCGTCCTTGTTGCGCTGCAATCCATCAAAATCCGATCTGCCACCGAAGCTTTTCATCTTCGATGTTCGTCACTGTCCGACGACCTCAGCCTGCGCCATCACCCGCGTTGGGATCGCCTCATTGCGTTCTTCAAAGGGCTCGCACCATCTTGTCCCGAGGACCATCGCATCGCCGTCGACCCCATCATCCCGAATCTGCCCGCGCCACCTCTTTGCTGATCTACAGCTCCGGTGAGTGCTTTCGCCGTAGTGTGCGCATCATGTCGCGTTCTATACCTTATGCGACCCCTCACCTCCTTGTTGCTTCCTGTCATGGGAGTGTCCCGCCGCCGCTCGTTTTCTTTGGTGCCGTTCATCATCGTCGCAGCGCTGTCTTCATCGACCTCTGGCCACCCTGAGCATCGCATTGTGTTACTGGTGTCATCTTCAATCCAGTGCTTCCCTTGGATCCTATCGGGCGCCATCTAATCTCAACTGCCGCCGCACCCGAAGTCCTCCCCGTTGCCAATGTCGCCGTCGGCCATGGCTATTCTCTAGAACATCTCTCTTTTTGCCACCTCACTTCCTTGGCCCATGTGGCATCCTCGTCGACGTCCTGTCAATAGCCATGTGGGGAACTCAAGTCCAAACCGAGCCAAAGAGTCCATAGACCCAATCCACCCTAGACCATCTCTTTGACCAGTGGGTCCCACTTGCCAAATTTAATTTCTTTTATTTTCTTTCAGCTGAAATTCATTGATGATGTCAGCATGATCCAATTAATTATTTTTCCTTCAGAGAAACAATTCCCTATGTTGGAGGAATATCCTATCCCTTGTCAAGGATCCGCCTCCTTAGGTAACATCGACTCATCGGGTCCGACAGTTGTAGTCACTGGTGAAGACCGCTCAGATCCCGTGATTTGTACTCGTAAAAGACCGTAATACCCCCCCGATTGTACACTCGGAATAGTCAACCCCCAAGGGGTATGATGGTCATTTGCAAAGCTTGGGAGCCTATAAATACCCCTTTGTATCCCTCCTTGGGGGGGGACTCTTGAAGCAATACATACAAGCAAGTCACTAGGTGAGCCTTCTGAGGATCCCGAACCCCGCAGCCACCGACAGAGTAGGGTGGTCCTCCTGACCCTCAACTCAGATAAATCCTCGTGTTACGTTCGCTCTCGTGGATGAAGGCCCGTAGCACGGCCGTCGTCCGCCTCTTACTTGTGTTTGGTTTTACACCATCAACATTGGCACCGACCGTGGGGACGTAGCTAATCAACAGAAGGCTATGGCTCCTACCAAGAAGTACTCCAAGTCCACGAGGCCCCCTCCCGCTCCAAGGCATAGGGAGCCCGCGGACGACCGGTCCGTTCCCCGAAGAAGCCCAAGGCATGGGTTATCTTCAGAGATCGGAGCTATTCATCCCGGATGCATAACGCCCCGCGATTCTCGATCGCCAGCATCCCCACCTCCATTGCACCGGTGACGCTGTGTGCTGCTCAAGGCAAGAGGTCTCAAATGTCGCTGGCTCCAGGGCCATCCACCGCTCCTGGGGGGCTCGACGCCGCTAATTGCAAAGCAATGGTGGAGGCAACCGCAAGGTAGGTGGTGGACTACATGATGGCCACGTATCGCACTCCCAGCGGCCCTCAACACGTCTCCGCTCCCAAAGACCGCCTGAGTTCAAGTGGCCATTGACCCGCCGCTGGGATTTTTCTTGGAGGAGGCCAGGGGACATCCTTACAACCTCCTCCACTTGCCCACGCGGTGGTGATGAGCGGGCTCCTCATCGCCAATGCACCCGCCAAACTCGATGGGGAGGAGCTCGGCCCTTTCCATTGCATTCATCCTGCCGCCCACCTCCGAGGCCCGAGTTCATACCTCAGAACTGGCGCCCGCGACCTCCCCTCCAAGCTCCTCCACCTGGGCAAATGCGCCTGCACCCGGAGATGGTGAGTCAGCTCCCCCCAGTAAGTGCTGGGCTCCATCCTCAAGGTGCTACATGGCCGGGGGCGACTAGGGAGCCCGTGAGGCCGAAAGTTGCTCCCCCGGTGCCCCCTCTAGCACCTTCAGGCGGAAAGACCATTCCACCCGTCATGGCCCAAGTGCGCTCGTCAAGCCGTAAGGATTCACATCAAGGAGGCTGTGGCCAAAGCGGTCAGAAGAGCATGTACTCTGCGGGCACTAGGCGTGTCCCCGTGCCACCAATCGGATCCGCTGGGGAGCGCGGTCACCACCGCCACGAAGAAATGGATGTCAATCACTAATCTCGGCCAGATTGTTGCAAGTCGGCGCTGGCGCCCAACTCGCCAATGCGCCAGACCATCGCCGCCACCGGCGGCATCTAGCTCTTTCTAGCTCAGGGGAGCCCGCCACCGCCTCGCTGCCGTGACCGCGATGACCATCACTCACAAAGGACAGGGCATCCTCGAGATCGGGAACCCTCTCGCCGAGACATCTTCAAAGTCCGCTTCAACTAAAGTTCCGCCCAATCTCTTGCCTTACGATGGGGACTCGACCCCATACAATTCCCCGGAAGTGTACTCCACGATGATTCGGGTGGGGAGGTGGAGAAGTAGAGATGTGCAATCGCCTCCCACTGCTCTCTCCTGAGCAAGGCCTCTGGTTCTTCAACCAAAAGAAAGGCTCCATCTATTCTTGGGACCGGTGAGGGAAGAGTTCAACAAAATTTCCAAGGAAGCTATAAGCGCCCATGCTCCCCAACCAACTTTTCTCATATAAATGTATGGGTGAATCCACAAGAGAATTTCTTGCTTTTCTAAAGTGCGGTTGTGGCAGATGCCCCGGACTCCACAATCATCAATGCGCAGCAAAGAAGGGTTTGCTCCCAGAGAACTCAATCAAGGCTTGGGAGAGATCCCCTAGGACGACCCATGAGCTCTTTGAGGTCGTGGAAAAATACGCCCGAGGAGAAGAAGACGACCGGCTAAGAAGGATTTCTCCGCAGATTTAAAGCATCTCCTCCGGAAGAAGTCAAAAGCTCCCCGGGAGGAAGGGCAATGACCGAGGGATCACTCTGGCAGGAACGTGACTCAAGATTCTTGTCAGAATCGACACTCCTTCGCAGAGCGCGGAGCAACTCCACTAGAGGACCGAAGAAGGAATCGAGGCCAAAAGCCCACTCGAAGGGACATCCTGACGAAGGCCGCAATGAAAGGAGGGGCAACCCAAATCAAGGAGGCAGCGGTGTGCCTACCATAAGATGAACGGGCATGATACGAATGAATGCCGTCAGTACGTCGCTGAAATAGAAGCTCTCAACACGGCCCTGTCTTGGTGTCGGCGTCGCCGCCACGTCCCACGGCTGCAGAGGCGATGACCCTTCAGACAATTCCACCACCCCAGGCACAGGCCCCTGGTGATCTACCCCTCGGGCAGCGCTTGCACGATATTGAGCATGAACTCCCCTTCCAAGCACCGCAAAGACGAGTAAATGTCATAATAGGGGGCTCGGCCTCCGGTCATGCATCAAAATGCCAACAAAAGGAGTACGCCCGAGAAATCAACGTCGTGGGGGTGGCTCCTCAAAGCGTCCCTCCCAAATGGACAAGCATTTCTCTTAGCTTCACAGCTATGATGCACAAGGCTTAAGGTTCCCTCATGATGATGCCCTCTTAGTAACTGCCACAATATCCAATTGCGAGATCTCCCGCATCCTTGTCGACGGAGGAAGCTCTGCAGATATACTCTACCTACGTGCGCTCAAGGAACTATGGGAGTCAGGGGGGGGCTATCATCCTGGCATCCTACTACCATCCGACGCCTCTCGCCGGCCAGATCAGAAAATCCATCCAACCCCTTGGGAGGATCGAACTCCTCATGACATTCGGATCACAGAGAATCACCGCGCGGAAGCCGTCCAGTTCGATGTTGTTGACATTGAGTCCCCATTCAATGCCATCATGGGAAGGGCAACTCTCAACCGCTTTTGTGCGGCGGTACATCAAAACTACACGTGCTTAAAGATACCAGCCCTCGGGGTCATCTCCGTGAGGGGTGATCAAGACTTAGCTCGCCGTCTCTGTACAAAGCGGCGGCTAACCCGGCGACATCAACTTTCTCGAACCCAAGGAGTCAAAGGAGGACATGCCTCGCCTCTCACCAAGGCACACCAAGGATGTACCCTCCAAATGAGGTGCTCCTTAAGCCTCGCTCGAGGGGACTGCAGAAGTACGACTCTTGACTGTGGTGACCCGCGGTCTCTTAGAATCGGGTCATTATCCTGGGAAGGATGGAGAAGGAGCTAATGGAGTTCTTGAAGTCCAACACCGCATATTCGCTGACACCGCCAAACATGACACTTCTTTTGGACGCTCATGGGGCCTCTGCACCTCTCATATCGCGCCAAGGGAAATCACAAAGAAAACACTTCGCCAAGACTTCTATCACCACAATGGTGCAGATGCCCTCGACATGCTCGAGAAGCGAGGATGCCAAAGATGGCAGCTAATCGATCGATCATGCTAATCCCCACGCACCATACCAATCACCGCCTTTTGTCCGATGGGGAATGGACTCGCCGAGCCATCCACGGGCAAGGGGGCTAAGCGTGTGGTAGCATCGTGAATTACATCACCGAATGGGTAGAGGTGGAGCCCTTAGCCTCCATCACGCCTCGCGCCATGATGAAATTCCTTTGGAAGAATATTGTCTGTCGCCCGGTGTTCCTAAGGAACTCACGGTGGATAACGATACCAAATTCGACGCTCCGGCCTTCAGAGATTTCAGAACTCCATTGGAACCACCCTTCGCTTTGATACGGTGGTTCGCCTAAAACCAACGGCCGTGGGAAGAACCAATGGGCTAGTCTCGCAAGAATACGCCACCACCTTGAAACAAGTGCACTCAAACGGGAACGACCCCCACTCACTCATGTACGGGTCAAGCCGCCCTCCCCGCCAGATCCATCACCGCTCTCTCCAATTGGAAATGCTCAAGACCACTACGCCTAATTCACTCAAAACGAGGACAACCGCAAGTGAGAGGGCGGACTTTCTTGAAGGAAATCCGCAAGTTTTATGCTTAAGACTCTCATCAGATGCCCCTGTGGCACCTATCGAGATGTAAACACCATCTTACTTAATGCAATGAAGACGTGAGGTTCCTACATGATCGCACCATTTATGCAATTATGACGTGGATCGAGGGTAGTCCTTAACACGCCGCTAAGGGGTTGACTGCTTTGTGAATGTCTTCTCAATTTCGTGCTCATTGACGATTGAGAGGTTTGCCTTCTGACACGCGGTGATAAGATAGGCTGCTCCTAACACGATGTTGTTAGGAAGCAGACCTGTCCTACAAGTCTCACTTGCCTCACACAAGCTCTCGCTAACCCTTCCCCTGCGAAGGATGTCACCTCCGTGGTGCCTAAGGCGCACGACCCCCGTGGTCTCCCCTAATAAAAGACCAAAGCGGCTTGGTCGTCCGTCGACTCCGCCATGGCGGCTTGCGTCCTGCTGGACCCAGGGCGCAAGTGACGGCTCGGGCCTAGTGCCTGAGTCTATGGATGTGCTAAGGATTAGTCCCCTTCACCTCCAAAGCTATCGCGAAACGACCTCGGGTCACTCCGCCTGTTCTAATACAGCAAAGGCCAAGCATGCCTAACACATTCAAGATCCCCTGAACATTTAATGTTGGGGCACCGCCAAATGTGCCCACGACTTAGCCTTATGGGCACCTCCAAGTCCACTGAGGGCTACCACCCCTAGGGGCCATTCGGTGTCCCGCGACTTAGCCTCGTGGACGCCACCAGTGTGCCCACGACTTAATGTCGAGGGCACACATCCAATGTGCCCATGACTTAGCCTCATGGGCACCTCCAAGCCCACTGGGGGGCTACAACCCCTAGTGGTCATTTGGTGCCCCACAACTTAGTCTCGTGGGCGCCCCTCCAGTTCCCCACGACTTAGCCCTGCGGGTACCCCTCCAATATATCCATGACTCAAGTTCATAGGTAGCTCGAACTGCGACACTTCTGAGGAGTTCTATTTCGACGACTCTCATCAAGTCGCTGAGCAAGAGGAGGACAACTTCGCCTACCCAGGCTTCGCTCCGACACGCCGCCCGCCTTGAGAGCTATGCCTCGGCAGGGCGTCCTCAAGATCCACAACTCGCTTACCCAAGCTTCGCTCAAACACGCCGCCCGCCTTGAGAGCTATGCCTCTAGAGGCGTCCTCGATCCACGACTTCGCTTATGAAGACTTCGCCGACGCGCCCACCTCAAAGGCCATCCCACACAACCCGATGAGCGGCACCTTCGAGCGACACCTTCGGCGTGAGGCGCGTGGTCGCAATCCCCTCGGCTGCGTGCACCTTGCGGCAAGGCTGCTAACGATCAAGACTCCTAAGAAGATCGCGCCCTCGCAACATCGAGCCTCAGACGCCTCTCCGTGCCCTCACCATGACAAGCCCTCAGTCTCGGGGCCTCAGACTCGGGGCCTCGCACCCTCGCTGACATCAAGCCCTCGTGACGCCTCATGTGCCTCGTGCTCGAGCCTTATGCGTGCTCTGTGTGGTCTCGCCCTACCAGAACTTCAGCGCTGAGCCTCTCGCGCCCACACCCACGCGTGCCTTGCGCAAAGGAACATCAATATACAAATGCAATTTATAAGAAGTGAAATTTCAACAACACCAACAAAGCAGAGCAGCACCACTCATAAAAAGCTCTCATAACTTTGTGTCTACACATCCATTCCTGAGCCCATTTAGCCTGCTTGGTGGAAATGAATCGTCAAGGCATGCGTGTGCGTCTTGTTGTGCAGCGTGTGGGGATTTTGCATGCTCTGAAACTGTGGTAGTACTAGTTCGTTGGTAGTTTAGGCCAATTGAGTGTTTTTTTTAGACGTCAGCTGGGAAACCTTGGCGGTTGACACAGCGCATGTCGAGAGCACTTGCTGATCATCAGGCCGGCAGATCAGGAGACCCCCATGAGGCCATGAGACTAGAACACTAAAACATGTTAGAAGAAATTATGCATCTATACTAGTTAAGTAATCCTTGGCCTCACAATCATCAAGGAAGTTCACAAAGAAACGGAGCGCCTCAAATTAAGTGCTTCTCATGGCAGGTTGCTCCAAGTATATTTAACACAATCACACACACAGCAGTCCATAAGGCAACATTGCCCATCTCAAAAAACAAGTAGAAGAAGAAAATGAAAAAAGGGGTTGCGTCCAGAGGATCCTATGGGCATCTCCAAACCCAGAAGAGAGTATCCGACTCCCCATCTCGCATAAAAGAGAGAAAAAGAAAGGGAGCTCAGATGTGCTTGATGTCGATTGCCAGATGGACCCACCCAATCACCACAGCACATATGGCGTCATCGCTCATTGAGGCTCAAGCACTCGGTGCTAAGCTCACGAACATTTGAGCGGTCTTTGCGCCAAGGTCGACCCGATGGAACACATGGGCATGCAAAAGTCAGAATGACAAACAAGAGGCCGAAAGCGGTTAGCAAAGTGCTTTAGTAAAAGGCTCGACAAAAAGCAAAGAGAAAGGCCCTACACCGGTGCCTCAGATCCCAATACCAGACCGGCGCCAGATCAAAGACTCAGCACCTGGCCACAGACAGCAGCGCCAGACTGAAGGCCATATGGCTACCAGACCGAACGCTTCAAGACCGAAGGCCAGAAGAAGCGCCTGCACCCATACCAGATCTTGACACCTGAAGCGCCTCGACGCCTCGCGCCCCGCACCCCACGCTTTCCAGAGGATGGGCCGAACGGTGGTCCGCACGGGACGCGGCGCCAGTGGGCGGAGCAGCCGAGTCGCTGCCGGTGGCGGTCGGGTGGCGCGCCGCCACTCGGGAAGGCTAAGCGCGCGCCTCGATGTCGGCGAAGAAGAACCACGAGTCAAGACGGGCCACGGACGCCACGGCAGGACGATCAAGCCAAGCCGACGGCCAGCGCAGAAGCCCAAGCCGTCTGCAGGAGCATGGGCGCCATAGCTTAGCCAGGCTGATTCAAGTCGGCGGCCAGGCGCAGGAGGCCCGATTCGACCGAAGACGCGCGTACGGCCGCAGAAAAAGCCGGTCACCATGGAGGGCCGAGAGGGCCGACGGTGCGTGGAGACGCCGTGGGCGACCCATGAATGGGCGGTGGCGCACAAGGCCAGTCGGCCGAGAATAGGCGCCATGGAGCAAAGAAACAAGAAACAAGAAAGATGGAGAAAGGAAATGGAGGCAGGAAGGAGATAAGGGGCTGGTGAGTCCCTGATGCTGTGAAGAGATAAGGGGCTGGTTTGTCCGTGATGCCGTGAAAAGATAAGGAACCAGTGAGCCTCTATTACCGTGCCGAGATAGGGGAGCCTCTGATGCCGTGCCGAGATGGGGAAGAAACCGATGCAGCTAGAGGCTTCCCTAAGGCTGTGAGGTGATAATGGAAGTGAGAGAGGAAAAAATCTTTACCTTAGTCCTTAGATTCCTCTCCACGCCGCTCGGTTCAATGAATTGGAGCGTCTCTACGGGCGCCCGGTTTGAAGCTATCTCAATGTATTAAATAGCTTCTACTGTTTCACTTGGGGACTCTCTCAATGAGCATACCACGTGTATAAAGGCTGGTTTGAACCAGAACCAGTAGGGCCACGTCCAAAGGAAACAAGCTTTTTGCAATTCATCCTTTAGACCGAGGCTAGGAGACATTGTAACGTCCCGTTTTCTTTTAAGTCCTTCCCAAGTTTTCAAAATAAAAGTAACCATTTGGCTTTATTGAGAATCCAAAGCTTAACCTGAGATTTTTGAAATCTGGAGAGTTCAATTGGAATTAATCAAACCTTAACCAAGTCGTTGTTGGTGTTCCTTGTCTGGTTGTGGCTCTCTGTGGTGTCTTTGCCGCCTCGGGTTGTGGTTCTCAAGCCTCTCTGTGTGCCCCCGGGTTCGCCTTTTCTCTCTCTTAACTTCCTTGTTGGTTTGAATCTCTTTGAGATCCAGACCTCCCCTTGTTGAGATCTAGCCGCTCAGACCTCCCTTGTTGAGATCTAGCTCAGACCTCCCCTTGTTGAGATCTCGCCGCTCAGACCTCCCTTGTTGAGATCTAGCCGCTCGAGACCTCCCTTGTTGAGATCCGCCGCTCAGACCTCCCCTTGTTGAGATCTGGCCTGCAGACCTCCCTTGTTGAGATCTCGCCGCCAGACCTCCCTTGTTGAGATCTAGCCGCCAGACCTCCCTTGTTGAGATCTAGCCTCAGACCTCCCTTGTTGAGATCCGCCACTCAGACCTCCCTTGTTGAGATCTAGCCACTCAGACCTCCCCTTGTTGAGATCTAGCCTTTCAGACCTCCCTTGTTGAGATCTAGCGCTCGAGACCTCCCTTGTTAGGATCTCGCCTTTAGGACCTCCTCTCGAGATCTTAGCCGTCTGTGTTCTCCTTTAGTTGGATCCAAAGGTTCCGACCTCCTTAGGCCCAAGACCTCCCTAGTGCTTGGACCATCTTTGACTCTTGTGGTCAGAATCGCTAAGGCTTTGCCTTCCTCGCTTAAGGACCGCCTGGATTCCAATCGAGCGGTTAAATCGTTGCTGCTGCGTTTTCCTTTGTTCCCAGACCTCCCCAGGCTGTTTTGCAAGGACCACCTCCTCTATCCTTGCCGGTCTTTTGTAGAGACCACCTCCTAATCCTCAAAATCCTGTTGGTCGACCTCTCAAGACCTTTGATCTCGGACCGCTGAGGTCCTCCCTTTGAGATCTTGACCGTTGGATCTCCCTTTTGGAGATCTACTCGTCAAGACCTCCCTGCACCTTTGATCTGGACCGTTGAGGTCCTCCCCTTTTGAGATCTTGACCGTTGGATCTCCCTTTTGGAGATCTACTCGTCAAGACCTCCCCACACCTTTGATCTGGGCCGTTGAGGTCCTCCCCTTTTGAGATCTTGACCGTTGGATCTCCCTTTTGGAGATCTACTCGTCAAGACCTCCTCAAGACCTTTGATCTGGACCGCTGAGGTCCTCCCTTTGAGATCTTGACCGTTGGATCTCCCTTTTGGAGATCTACTCGTCAAGACCTCCTCAAGACTTTTGATCTCGGACCGCTGAGGTCCTCCCTTGAGATCTTGACCGTCAGACCTCTCCCTGAGCTGTTCGGACCTCTGTCCCAGACCTCCCTCGTGGTCTTTGCGGGAGCGACCCTTGCGGTGGGGCCATACCCTTGACCAACTGTACACCTGTAACGTCCCGTTTCCTTTTTAAGTTTCCTGCCTGGTTTCCAAAATAAAAGTAACCATTTGGTTTTATTTGAGAATCCAAAGCTTAACCTGAGATTTTTGAAATCTGGAGAGTTCAATTGGAATTAATCAAACCTTAACCAAGTCGTTGTTGGTGTTCCTGGCTGGTTGTGGCTCTCTGTGGTGTCTTTGCCGCCCTCGGGTTGTGGTTCTCCGAAGCCTCTCTGTGTGCCCCTGGTTCACCACTTTTCTCTCTCTTAACTTCCTTGTTGGTTTGAATCTCTTTGAGATCCAGACCTCTCTCACATCTCCCCTCTGTTCGAACCTCTCCCTTGCTTGGGGTTTTCTGTCAAGGACCCGGCTCGGGTTAGTGTTTCAAAACCTCTTTGTCCCCCCAAGCCACGCTTGGTTTTGCTTTTTGGACCTCCCGTGGACCTCTCCACGCCTCTTGAACCCCGAGTTCTCTTGGGCGCTCGAGCCTCTTTGGACCTCAGGCGCCCTTTTGGGACCCTCCTAGACCTCCTCGTGGCTATTTGGACCTCCCTTGTGTCCAAATAGACCTCCTCCGTCTCCTGCGGACTTTTACGTGTCCTACGGACCTCCTCCGTGTCCTTTAAGACCTCCCTTGTTGAGATCTAGCCTGCAGACCTCCCTTGTTGAGATCGGCCGCTCAGACCTCCCTTGTTGAGATCCGCCGCCAGACCTCCCTTGTTGAGATCTGGCGCTCAGACCTCCCTTGTTGAGATCTAGCCTCTCAGACCTCCCTTGTTGAGATCTGGCCGCTCAGACCTCCCTTGTTGAGATCTGCCGCTCAGACCTTCCCTTGTTGAGATCTCGCCGCTCAGACCTCCCCTTGTTGAGATCGCCGCCAGACCTCCCCTTGTTGAGATCTGCCGCTCAGACCTCCCCTTGTTGAGATCCGCCGCTCAGACCTCCCTTGTTGAGATCTAGCCGCTCGAGACCTCCCTTGTTGAGATCTAGCCGCCAGACCTCCCCTTGTTGAGATCTAGCCGCTCGACCTCCCTTGTTGAGATCTAGCTCAGACCTCCCTTGTTAGGATCTCGCCTTTAGGACCTCCTCTCAGAGATCTTAGCCGTCTGTGTCCTCCCTTAGTTGGATCCAAAGGTTCCGACCTCCTTAGGCCCAAGACCTCCCTAGTGCTTGGACCATCTTTGACTCTCACTAACAGATCGCTTAAGGCTTTGCCTTCCTCGCTTAAGGACCGCCTGATTCAATCGAGCAGTTCGGCGTTGCCTGTTGCGTTTTCCTTTGTTCCCCAGACCTCCCCGGGCTGTTTTGCAAGGACCACCTCCTCTATCCTTCTTTGGTCTTTTGTAGAGACCACCCCTAATCCTCAAAATCCTGTTGGTGGGGACCTCCCGCGACCTTTGATCCGGACCGTTGAGGTCCTCCTTTGAGATCTTGACCGTTGATCTCCCTTTAGAGATCTACTCATCAAGACCTCCTCGCACCCTTCGATCTGGACCGTTGAGGTCCTCCCTTGAAATCTTGACCCTTAGACCTCCCTTGTGCAGTCCGAGTGTCGTGGCCTCCTCACAGAGCTTTGAGGACCTCTTGTCCAGACCTCTTCTTGAGTCCTTGGACCTCTGTCGAGACCTCCCTTTGAGTGTCTTGGACCTCTTGCCCAGACCTCACACAGTGGTCTTTGGCGGGAATAACCCTTGCGGTGGGGCCACCTCTTTGACCATGGTGCACCCTTTTGATCGGCCCCACTTGCCGGCCCTCTCCACCTTGTTATCATTGCTCTTGCCTCGAGAACTCATGCGCATTTAATAGGTGTCGGGTCACATTAAATGCAAATCCCATCTGAGGTACTTTATTTCAATTCTTTTTGGGCAAGCCACGCTTAAGTAGTCCCGACACAACACGCCTCTAGGTTTCCTTGTGGTGCACACTCACCGATTCTCGCTATGTATAGCCTGGGAGGGCAGGACTTTGTAACCTTTTGCTCATTTCTTCCGTCCCTGCCTCATCTGCTCAGTTCTTCCTCGTGCAAGACCTCCCCCAGGAGCTCTTTGAGGCTGTGTTAAGCCTCTTGGTTTCCTTTTTGGCTAAGTTGGTTTGAGTTCCTTTCTGGTTCTTTTGAAGTTCTTTGGCTTAGCGTGGTTTCGCTTATTTGGTTTTCTTGCGAACGTGTAGATCACGAGTTTGAGGAGATCTTGGACCCGGCTCTTGCTGCTGAAGGCTCTCCACTGCTTGACCAAGGCAAGCCACAGACCTCCTTTTGATCATCTTGAGCCTAGTGTTGCAAATGTATCTCGGTTTTAATTTATCATGCATGGCTATGTTTATAAGAAAATGGTTTGGGCTGTAGTTACTTGCCTACTTGCTGTTATGCCTCCTTTATACCTTGTCTCCATCATGTTGTCATGTTTACCTTGTGAGCCTTAGGGTGGTTAATCTAGTTGGTGTTCTTTGTTATTTGCCAACATGGGGACCGTAGGTCTTTATAGCCTTGCTTAGAATACGTGGTTCGAACGTATCATGCTTCATCTCTAATAACCTTGACTAATAAATATGAAATGTGTGGCTGGTGCCATTGTTGAGCACTATGGCGGGACGCCTAAGTCTGTGTTGGTGTGGTGTGAGATCACTTGATTAAAAAATGTTGTGCCAAGATGGGTGGTCTTTTGGCATGGGTTAAAACAAATTGTTTCTTTGAGGCAAGAAGGCAGGAGTGAGTAGTGGGTGCTTTGCACACTTGGTTGTGGAAGTCTTGCCTTGGCACAATTAAGGACTTCACTTTGTGTCTGTTGGCTGGGCCAATTAATGCAACCACAAGATCATTTTATGGGAATGGTCTGCAAAATTTGAATAATTAGCAATGAGATGGCTTGGGGTTTGTTGTGGTTGAGCGTGTGATTCATTGGCGCAAGAGGGGCACCCCATAACCCCGTGGGATTTCTAGACCTTTGGAGGGATTCGCGAAACCTTAGCGAGCGACCCTAGTCGGTTCAAAGCTTTGTAAAGGCCTTGCGCGCTCTCTAGATCGCTCACCTTAGGAAGTGAGCAAGGGTGACCGGAACCCATCCCGCTAGAGAGATTGTGGATTGTGGGTAAGTTGTACACCTCTGCAGAGTGTAAAATCTATTCAATAGCCAAGTCCTTGGTCATGGACATGCTCGGTGAAATGGTGCAAGGGGTAGTTGTTTCAAAAGCTTGTGCCATGGACACTTCCGCGAGATGCCTTGGCTTTGCCTCGAAGAGACCTTGGCCGGCTCGGAGGGGTCAAGGTTGGCCCTGTAGTGGTCCGGGGGTTGGTTTGGACCTCTGGAGTGGGTGCTCGAGTGGGTTTTGGGTGAGGACAGCCCTTTGGTGTGACCAGACCTCCCCCATTTTTGGTTGTGGCTGTGAGTTGGTGCTCACTCCACCTTTTTAAACATCAAAAGTTGTAACATCCCTAAATTAATAAATGATAATTAGTATGCATTTCATTAATATGCACAGTGTTTTTAAATCTTTTGCATCATTTATTGCACTTGGGTTGTGTTTCAAATGTATAAAAATGAGGAGGAATTAAAAACTTTTGAACATGCATTGGTTTTTCTGGAGCATTTGCATAATTTGTTTCTTTTGATAATTTTGAAAACAAACAAAACATACAACTCAATTTGAGGTTCCAAAAGAAAACAAGAATAAAAACTTATGAACATCATCTGGAAATAATTTATTAAAATAATATAATAATTGTTATGAATAAATATAATTTTTCCCAAATTTTTGGGGATAGTTTTAACCCTCCGAAAATTCAAACTCAAATCTATAACCTTTCCTAAGTTTGAATTTAAAATGAAAACAAATCTTATGAACAGTGCCTACAAATAATTTTTCTTAGGTTCTGGAACATATTAGAGACTCACACTAAAATTTCATAATTTTTAGAAATTAATTACTATTTTTTTTAGGCAACAAATCAAACTTGTAAATTAAAAGTCAAATGCCTAAAACAGGAATTTCAAACAATTTTAGGGAACAATGTGTTACATGAAAAACTCTAAAAATTTTACACAATAATATTCACTAGGTCCTCTGCCTTCCCTAAAATTTTTATGATTTTTGGAGCTATTTTGCTCTGCCTAAAAATTCACTAAATTCTCTCAGCCATTCTGGAAAACTTAGTCAGTCTCTGGTTTGACTAGACTCGACCCGAGCCAGGCTCCGACCGAACCCGCTCCTTTTGGCTGAACCAAACCAGCTCTGTTGGCTTGCCCTCCCTCTGTGGCTGACCTGCGGGCCCCACTGGCCAGGCCTTCTCCCCCACGTCGCCTTCTTCTTCACGGGGCGTCGCCAGCGCCCGCACTTGCCACGCGGCCGCGGTTCTCTGCCCTCCGCCATGCAGCGCGCCAGCACGCCAAGCTCTGCCCCCGGTATCGGACCATTCCGCCCACAGTTCCTCGCCTCGCCCGCGGTTTCGCACGCCCCTGCCCTGCCCGGTCGAGTCGCCGTCCCCTCAACATCGCTTTTGTCCGTGCGTCATGACCCGAGGGTGTCGTCGCCCATGCGTGGTCCCTCGCGCTCTTCGCCCTTCTCCTACTTGTGGCCAGCTCACATCAACCCTCTTCCTTCCTCCCTCTCCATCCTCCCTCCTCCCTGTGCTCAATTGAGCTCCAAGCTCCGAATGCCGCTCTCGGCCATGACCGCGCCGCCTCCAAGCTTTCCGGCTGCTCCGGCGAGTTCCGACGACCCACAGCCCCGTCACGGCGCGCCATGCATCTCTTGGAGTCGAAAACCTTCACCAATTTGGGGGCTCGTCCACCATGGAGCCGCGCGCATCCTTCTTCTCCAATTCCGGCCGCAACCACCTCCACCGTCGCCGCGTCTTCTCCGGCCACCCTCCCTTCAATTCTTCTCCTCGGGAGCACCCTTGGGCCTCCCTCTACCTAATGCTAGCACTCATTTGTGCCCTCCTTCTTTACAGGATCACCTCCACGGTGGAGCACCCGCGCCACCGTCGGCTCACCGTGGGCAGCTCACTCCGGCCGCTCTCCGACTTCGGCGACCACTCCGGTGAGTTCCCCACACCCTATGGATACTTGTGCTCGCCCTGGTTTCCCTCCTCCCTCACCAGTGCGCCGCCACCCCTTTTCTCCTCCAGGTCCGGCCGCCACATTGCCTCGTCGCGCCGCCTCGGTGCAGCTCAAGCCGCACTGCCACCACCCTGAGCTCCAGTAGCCCTCGGGCAATTCATTTTGGTGGGTGCTGCTGCCTCGACGCCCCTCCCCTCGCCGGCGGCATACCTCACCCGAGCCGTCCGAGCTCTGTCCCTGTTGTTCCTCTCTGTAAACTGAAATTGAAACTGAAATTGGGACTTATTTGCAGCACAACACTCTCAAGTTAACAAATATGGTGTATGCCATTGGGTCACTCAAATTGAACAAAAAGATAATTAGAGTAGTGCTTGAGTAGTTGATAGCAGTATTGTCCTTTGGATGTTATGAGGATCACAGAGGAGAAGAGATGGTATTTAGATGAAAAAGTTATTTTTGTCAGTAAACTCACTTCTAGACCATCCAAGTGTTCTGTAGCTAGTGTTGTGTTTGTCATTGAGTCACTCAATTAAGTAGCCTTAGAATCTGAAAATCAATATGGTTATATTTCTTCAGAAGAACAAACAGAGAATAGCAGGGTTGTTGTCAAACTTTGGGACTGTCATTTAGTCTAGTAATCTATGAACAAATTGATGTTTAAATTGTGAAGGAAGATTAGCTTATAGCAATTTTGCTCGGTCATCTCTTGCTGTTATAGGAATATGAGCAGTCACTTGAAAATACTCAGTTTTGCTGTTAAGCTTTTGGCATGATTGAATCAGTGGTTATAAAAGTTATTAATTCAATGAGCCTTTTGAATACTTACACTTTCAGGAAAAACCATAATTGGAAAGTTAAGTATGGATCTGATTATTCTAGAATCAGGAGTAAGCAGCCAATTTATATATATATATATATATATATATATATATATATATATATATATATATATATATATATATATATATATATATTTATGCAAGGTTGATCAGTCAGGGTTCTAAATAAGGCATTAAGCTTCTATCAATCCTAATGCATGTACTAAGCAACTTATTAATTCATTTAGTATTTTTTTTTAGCTAGCAGAGCAACTCCATTGGCATAGCAACCAAATCCTGTTGTGCATTGATGATCTGAGAAGCTAACTAGATGAAAAATCGGAATACAAGTAAATTCATGGCTTTGCTGATACTAGTACTTAGAAAGATTATGGTTTCTTTTCTCCTTTTTGAAAGGATTTAGATTACAGAGAAGTAGTTGTCAAAGTAGAAAAGGGTGCTAAATTTGAACCTGTTGACAGTAAGCCTTATACCCTAGTTTAGATAATAGCAATAGAAACAATAGGATATGAGATGGTAAGGCAATTAGAGATTACAAATCATTAGTTGGAAGTTAACCCCGTAATAGTTGCACCTTAGCATAAGGCTTAGTCATGTAATGGCTATATAAAGGACACACTTAAAACATGGAATTTCCTTGATAAGTAGGAAATAATAACAAAAATAATCATTAACATGAGCTAGACCTTCCATGCAAGTCATGTTAAGAAACTCCCATTAAATCGGTATCAATTTAGTAATGATTAACTAAAATAATCATGATAACATATAAGAGGATTGATTTTGACTGTATGATCATCGTAGATGTATACATAGAATGCCTAGTATGAGTGTTTGTGAGTGCTAGGTCAGCCCCATTGAGAAAGGTGGGTGTGGTTTATAATATTCCCGAAATGAATTATTGTTGCATTAAAAATTGTTTTAACTTCAAAAATGCATAAGTATTTCTCTGTAAATCCAAAAATAGTAAACTCAATTTTGTTAGAATCCTCTGTTACTGTAGTTTATTGTAAAATAGGTTATGAGCTTGGTACTGTTGCTGAGAATCTCAGTTTGCATGTAACTTAAGTACTACTTTTACAACTTGGAAAAATTGTAGAAAATTCATCATAAGTCCAAATGAGGTGAATCCAATTCCATTGTTCATCTCATGTGGTGCTCTTCATACCATAAAAATTTCAAGTGCACCACTGTTTTGGAAATTTTCACCAAAATATTTAATTCGAGTGAACAGTAACAGATTTCAATTTTATTGGATTTTCTGGAAAACTGACATTAAAACTGTTATAACTTTTGCATAGAACATCCAAATGGAATAATTATTTCACCTAAATTCATATAAAATCATGATATACCTTCTGTGAATTTTTCATAATTTTTGGATGACTTTGAATTTTTGGGTCTTTTCGGTGTTATTCGTTCTTATTGTGCTTTCGGTTCTTTCGCTAGGTTCAAACGATATTATCGATTGCGTGAGTGATCCTCTGCAGCAAGACAGTGAGCTACAGCAAGGCAAGCAGTTTGATCATGCTTAAGTCCTATTACTTTCAAATCTATTACTTTGTTTCAACAATATGTATGCATGCTTTTGTGTCAAATTAATTTTGTCGTTTAGAGGTAGTTATTCCTATTGCATGGTTGCCTCTAAATTGTTATCCCCTGCCACAAACCATAAGTTATTAACATCGCTGGTGAATTAGAGCCCGGTGATTTAATTATGCTCTCTTTTGTCTTTGCGATGTCATGCTTAGAAATGCTTAGTTACCGGTAGATTGGGCGGTTATCGACTTAGTCGATAACCTTGATCACACAAATCATTTTATGATCAGCACCTTGTGCTAAATTGCTTTGAAAACTAAAAGTGCAAATAAAATGATTCAGACTTGGGCAAGTGGTTGGATGGTGGTATATTGGGTTTGTGTATGTCTTGCCCAGGTCAACAAGGACCGAACATCTTGTTTCACCAAAACCAAGCATAATTGCGTGCTAACCACATGAGGGACATATGGGACCCCTCTTGGCTAAGTACTTCGGGAGGTGTTAATTGGGGGTCGTAGGTGGTTAAAACTGTTTTTGTAGGAAAGAGCACCATGATTGTTTTGGTGGGCAGTGTCTCCTACCTCTGGGTTGTCGCGACTCTTAATTAGCATCGCTCATTGGAAATGCCTCGTAGGACTTAGCCGTGCCGGCATACCAAAGGAAGTGTGCTAATCATGTGGCGAAAAGGCGGTCTGACATATGGGTACATTGGTACACCCCTGCAGGGTTAAAACTATTCGAATAGCCTCGTCCTAGGTTATGGACACGCTTGGAATTGGACTTTCAAGAGTTAGACTAAACAATTTGGAATTCTTAATTAAAACTTGATGAGGGTGGTATGAACGGGGAGTTCATGCTATTGTTGTGGTGACTATTGGGTTAGTCACTTTCAGGTTGTTGTTACCTTTTATCTATTATTACTCGCTGTTATTTCAAGCTTTAAATTCAGTTTGATAAATTGCTTTAAATCTATTACATTATTGCAAATGAAAACTTGCTTTATGCTAAAAGTAAGTCTAGAGCCTTCCTCCACTGAAATAAAGCTTGCATGTAGCTAAATATCAGGTCTGTTATCTCACACGTCGATCTTATGAGTACAATAAACAATTTATTGTACTCATTTGCTTTGCTCTAAATTAAATTGTTGCAGAGGAGGAAGTGGAACCCCAAGGGTTACACTTTTGTGAGATGTGCTTCGACTTCGTTCAGGACGACTAGCTTGGCGGCCCGGTCGGTTGCCTTGTGGGTTAAAGGCACACTACTTGGCTTTTGTTTATCGCCATCTTATGGCGCCTTGCTTCCGCTATTTATTTATCTCTTTAGTTGTTTTTTGGCCGGTCGGCCCTTCTTTTGTAATATATTCTTGTATGTCCTTTAAGTTGTACGCTTGTAATAACTTGTGTATGGATTGGATGCTTAATTTTTGTATGGGGTATGTGTCTTGCAATTGCAGGAAGTACATATCTTACGAGAATTGGGATATTTGATTTGTAATGCTTGAATCATCTTAATGGTTAAGTATTACAAGTTAAATACCCCGGGTTCTCACAAAAGTATTATGTATTATGGTTTTACCCTGCTGCTTTTCAATCTATTATTGTTATTACTGTCAAACTTGGCTTTGTGCAAACTAACCATACAGCTCTCCATTGGTAAGTCCTTGCATGAATACCATTGCATTTTTGCTCTCTGTGACTTGCTGAGTACATTCCAAGTACTCATGGGGTGGATCGTCACAACACCCTTTTGACTGGCCCCACTTGCCAGCCCCTCTCCACCTTGTTATCATTGCTCTTGCCTCAGAACTCTGTGCGCATTTAATAGGTGTCGGGTCACATTAAATGCAGTCCCATCCGAGGTACTTTATTTCAATTCTTTTGGGCAAGCCCCGCCTTAAGTAGTCCCGACACAACACGTCTCTAGGTTTCCTTGTGGTGCACACTACTGTTTACGGCTATATATAGCACAGGGAGGCGTGCCTTTGTAACCTTTTGCTCATTTCTTCCTTCCTGCCTCATCTGCTCGTTCTTCCTCGTGCAAGACCTCCTCAGAGCTCTTTGAGGTGTGTTAAGCCTCTTGGTTTCCTTTTGGCTGAGTTGGTTTGAGTTCCTTTTTGGTTCTTTTGAAGTTCTCTGGTTTAGTGTGGTTTTGCTTATTTGGTTTTCTTGCGAACGTGTAGATCACGAGTTCGAGGAGATCTTGGACCCGGCTCTTCTTCTTTGAAGGCTCTCCTTCGCTTGACCAAGGCAAGCCATGAGACCTCCTTTGATCATCTTGAGCCTAGTGTTGCAAATGTATTTCGGTTTTAATTTATCATGCATGGCTATGTTTGTAAGAAAATGGTTTGGGCTGTAGTTACTTTCCTACTTGCTGTTATGCCTCTTTTATACCTTGTCTCCATCATGTTGTCATGTTTACCTTGTGAGCCTTAGGGTGGTTAATCTAGTTGGTGTTCTTTGTTATTTGCCAACATGGGGACCGTAGGTCTTTATAGCCTTGCTTAGAATATGTGGTTCGAACGTATCATGCTTCATCTCTAATAATCTTGACTAATAAATATGAAATGTGTGGTGGTGCCATTGTTGAGCGACTATGGCGGGACGCCTAAAATTTGTGTTGGATTGTGGTGTGAGATCACTTGATTAAAATCTGTTGTGCCAAGACGGGTGGTCTTTTGGCATGGGTTAATACAAATGGTTTCTTTGAGGCAAGAAGGCAGGGAGTGAGTAGTGGGTCTTTGTGCACCTTTGGGTTGTGGAAGTCTTGCCTTAGCACAATTAAGGACTTCACTTTGTGTCTGTTGAATCGGGCCAATTAATGCAACCACAAGATCATTTTATGGGAATGGTGCTGGCTGAATAATTAGCAATGAGATGGCTTGGGGCTGTTGTGGTTGGCGTGTGATTCGTTGGTAAGAGGGGCACCCCATAACCTGTGGATTTCTAGACCCTTTGGAGGGATTGCGAAACCTTAGCGAGCAGCCCTAGTCGTTCAAAGCTTTGTAAAGGCCTTGCTGCGCTCTCTAGGCTGCCACCTTAGGAAGTGAGCAAGGGTGGACGGAACCCATCCGCTAGAGAGATCGTGGATTGTGGGTAAGTTGTACACCTCTGCGAGTGCAAAAATCTATTCGAATAGCCAAGTCCTTGGTCATGGACATGATCGGTGAAATGGTGCAAGGGTAGCTTTTTCAAAAGCTTGTGCCAGTGGACACTTCTGCGAGATGCCTTGGCTTTGCCTCGAAGAGACCTTGGCCGGCTCCAGAGGGGTCAAGGTTGGCTCGGGTAGTGGTCCAAGGGTTGGTTTGGACCTCTGGAGTGGGTGCTCTGGAGTGGGTTTTGGGTGAGGACCTAACCACTGGTGTGACCAGACCTCCCCCATTTTTGGTTGTGGCTGTGAGTTGGTGCTCACTCCACCTTTTAAAAAAAACATCAAAAGTATTATGTATTATGGTTTTACCTCGCTTTGCTTTTCAATCTATTATTGTTATTCTTGTCAAACTTGGCTTTGTGCAAACTAACCATCTGACTCTCCATTGGTAAGTCCTTGCATGAATACTATTGCATCTTTGCTCTCTGTGACTTCTTGAGTACATTCCAAGTACTCATGGCTTAAATACGTGTCAAAGCAGATTATGAGGATGATCAAGTGCAGGGCAGTGCAGACCTCTTCGAGGAGGAGTTCTTCGACACCGAAGCTACCTAGGACATCCTCCACCCGACAGCCTGGGGTGCTTGTTGGATGGCTTTTGCGTATTTTGGTGGTTGAGCCCTAGAGCTCCTTGTTGCCAGTTGTAAGTCTTCGTTGGTTTTGTAAGCCCTCAGTGGCAGACCTCTTGTTAACAAGCTTGACCATAAGGTCCTATTATATAAGGTTTATTTTTATGCGCTCCTCTTTGTTTGACCTCGTGGTTGTGGTATTGGCTTGTGTTCTTGTGCGAGCTAGCTCTGTTGTCTGGGACTAGCTCGGATGCACAGGCGGGACCACCGGGGAGGTCCCACGGATTTAGCCTTTGGGAGGTCTGCGGACCTCTCCTGGTGATGTGCCTGGAGGTGCTACCGAGCGGGTGGTGGCGACGACCTCCAGGAGGTCCTCAAGACCTCCTGGGAGGTCAGCGGCGGACCAAGACCTCCAGGAGGTCCGCAAGACCTCCTGGGAGGTCCTAGTAGACCTCCTCGGTAAAGCTCCATGCGGTGCTACCACATCCCTCCGTGGTGGTTTCGCAATGCAAAAAAAAAATGGTCCTCCCGGACCTCCTTTGGTGCATCACGGGGTGGGTCGTCACAGTTGGTATCAGAGCCTAGGTCGGCTGTAGGACGTGGCCGTAGGTAGAAAGGTCGATTTAGTTTTTATTCAAAAAGTTATTTTCTAAAGCAAGTTAACTTCAAATTTGTTTGATAGTTCTTTCCTTGTGCTGGTTCTATGCTGCCCTTATCTTGCTTAAAATCTTTTCTTGTCCTGTTCTACTCTCATCTTAACTCCTCCTTAGTTCCATTATCTTATCTCTGCTGGAACCTTGATTATGAATCTAATTTGACCTCCTTGCCTTTATAACTTCAATAGGGCCGACTGTAGAAAGGTTAGGCTTAGTGGTCCTATTCCGAGTCTCGCTCAGCTTGGGTCTTGAAGACCTCTGTTTTGAAGCTTTTGTTGCCTCTTTTGGCCTCCTGGCCTTTTTGGTTCTCTCTTGGGTTAACCAAGTCACTCCTAATAGATGCTCTATCTTTTTCTCGGTTTCCTCTTATCTACCATGCTTTCCTTCCTACCTATTAAGCCGTTAGAGTTTTGTCCAGATGGTGCAGACTCGGCAGTCCACAAGTTAGGGTGAGCCCCGCACGCTTGCCTCCACCTCCACCTCCTCCAAATGGCGAACAGACCCGGGTTTTAGGCAGTTTATGGCGGCACAAGCCCAAATGATGAGCTCCATGATGCGAGAATATGAACCAGATTATGGCTCAACAAAGCCGGACCACCAATGCTTTACTTGCCATGATGAGTCGAATAGTCAGTCAGCAAAGACCACCACCACCTCCACCTCCGGCTCACCATCAATCAAGGTGTCGAGTTCATGAAGACACGCCTACTATTTTTTCAGCTCTCCGAGCCCTTAGATGCCGATGATTGGTGAGATCAACAGAGAAGAAGTTGGATATTGCTCATTGTGAAGACGGGGAGAAGGTTTTGTTTGCCTCACATCAATTGGAAGGACTGCGGTGAGTGGTGGGACACATTTTGTGCCTCACATGTCGACCCCAGAGGATCACTTGGGCGAATTCAGCTGCTTTTCATCACTCGCATGTCCCGATGGGAAGGTAGAGATGAAAAGGAAGAGTTTAGAGAGCTCAAGCAAGGCAAAGATGTCGGTGAGCGAGTATCTCACAAAGTTCACTCAATTGTCGCGTTATGCTCGCGAAGATGTGGCTACGGATGATGCACGGCAGAAGCGCTTCAAGCGAGGCCTCCATCCCAGCTTAAAAGTTCAAGTTGTGGGCAACGATTATCCTGATTTCCAGTATATGGTGAACAAGGCAATGCTCATTGAGGAGTCCCGAAGAGAACTTTCTGAGTCTTTCAAGAGGAAGGTGCCACCCTCCAGTGCTCAACAGAGACCTCCCCAGCGCCACAAAGCTTTTGTGCAGTACCAACCCAAGCGCCAAGGACCTCCTGGACCTCCCAGGACCTCTGTCAAGACCTCCCGCCCATCTGTCCCTGCTCAGCGCCGCATCACTGGTAGCACCAAGTCAACCCCAGTAACCTCCACATCAGCGGGGATCACCTGTTTCAAGTGTCATCAAGTGGGGCATTTTGCCAATCAATGCCCATCAAGACAGAGCTACCACCAAGACCTCTACTTGGGACCTCCCTCGGCCAAGACCCTCAGTCAGAGGGACCTCCTCAAGCCAGACCTCCCGGTGTTGGAAGGGGCCGTGTGAACCATGTGGCGATGGAAGAAGCTCAGACCTCCTCAGATGTGGTACTAGGTATGTTCCTAGTAAATTCAGTGTCGGTTGCAGTTTTGTTTGACTCTAGAGCTTCCCATTCGTTTATTTCTCGGAGTTTTCTTTGCAAAGCACCGTTTGAGTTGTTGCTCTTAAGTCTACCTTGTTGGTTCAATCCCTACTCGTAACTAAGTACTGAACCGGGGTTGTCCACAAGTGAAAATGGTCATAGAAGGAGTAGAATTTCTAGCCAACCTTATCCTTTTGGACACTAGGTCCCTAGATGTGATCTTAGGCATGGACTGGCTAGCTAACCACCATGCCATGTTGGATTGTAGTGGCAAAAGTATCTCTTTGACCAGCCCTAGTGGTGCCCTTTGTGAAGTTTTCACCACCTCGAGAAGCTCCAAGGAGCCCTATCTTGTAGTGCTCAAGTTCAAGTTTTGGAGGATGTCCTGTTGTTAAAGAATTTGTGGATGTGTTCCTGATGAGCTCCTGTGAATGCCCCAGACAGAGACCTTGAGTTTGTCATAAACCTTATCCTGTGGACCTCCCCCATCTCCAAAAGGCCCTCAGATTGCATGTTGATGATCGGTGGAGTTGAAGAAGCGGTTGGAAGACTTGCAGAGCAAGGGTTTTATTAGACCTAGCTCCTCACCTTGGGGAGCCCCGGTGATTTTGTGCCTAAAAAGGATGGCACTCAAAGGATGTGTGTGGACTACAGAGCTCTCAATGATGTCACCATCAAGAACAAGTATCCTTTGCCAAGAATTGATGATTTATTTGATCAATTGAAGGAGCTGCTGTGTTTTCCAAGATAGATTTGAGAATGTGATATCACCAACTCAAGATTCGCAAGGAAGACATCCCTAAGACAGACTTTTTCAACTAGGTATGGGTTATTTGAATTCCTTGTCATGTCTTTTGGGCTGACCAATGCCCCCGCTACTTCATGAATTTGATGAACCGAGTGTTCATGGAGTACCTAGACAAGTTTGTCATTGTCTTTATTGACGACATCCTAGTGTATTCCAAGAGTGAAGAGGAGCATGCAAGCCATCTCTCTTGGTTTTGGGGAAGCTCGAGCTCATCGACTTTTTGCCAAGTTTAGTAAGTGTGAATTTTGGCTAAAGGAAGTGGTCTTTTGGGGCATGTTTTGTCAAAAGAAGGAGTGTCTGTCAACCCTAGTAAGGTTCAAGATGTACTCAATTGAGAACCCCCTAGGACAGTGCCTCAAGTCAGGAGTTTTCTTGGCATGGCCGGCTACTACAGAAGGTTTATTGAAGGCTTTTCCCGTATTGCAAGACCTCTCACTCAGCTGTTAAAGAAAGAAAAGAAGTTCCTTTGGACCTCAGAGTGTGATCGAAGCTTCCAAGAGCTTAAGGAAAAGTTAACCTCTACCCCAGTTTTGGTTCTTCCAGATGTCAGGAAGGATTTTGAAGTCTTTTGTGATGCGTCCAAGCAAGGACTTGGCTGTGTTCTTATGCAAGACAGAAAAGTGGTAGCTTATGCTTCAAGACAGTTGAAGCCTCATGAAGCAAACTACCCTACTCATGACCTTGAGTTGGCTGCTGTGGTTCATGCCTTAAAAATTTGGCGCCATTACCTCATTGGTAATAGGTGTGAAATTTACACTGACCACAAAAGCCTAAAGTACATCTTTACACAAGCAGATTTAAATTTGCGGCAGAGAAGGTGGCTTGAGCTTATTAAGGACTACAATGTGGGAATTCACTACCACCCAGGCAAGGCCAACGTGGTGGCGGATGCTTTGAGCAGAAAAGTTTATGTCAATACTTTGATGATCAAGGAGAGCCAGCCTACTTTGTATGAAGAAATCCTGAAGCTTAGACTTGAATTAGTTGAAGAGGGATTCTTAGCCGCACTTGAAGTGCAACCCACGTTGCAAAAACAGATCAAGGCAGCCCAAGAGGGAGATGCTAACATCCAAGAAATCAAGACCAACATAAGAGAAGGGAAGTCTGCAAGGTTTTCTATAGATGATCTAGGTGCAGTTTGGTTTGATAAAAGGCTCTGTGTGCCCAATAACGCAGAGCTCAAAGAGGTAATACTTAAAGAAGCCCATGAAGCTTTGTATTCTATACACCCAGGAGCTACAAAAATGTACCAGGATATCAAGGAATTGTACTGGTGGCCAAAAATGAAGAGAGAAATAGCAGATTTTGTGGCCAAATGTGACACTTGCCAAAAAGTTAAGGCAGTGCACCAAAGACCTGGAGGACTTTTAGTGCCTTTACCCATACCCGAGTGGAAGTGGGAAGAGGTCGGCATGGATTTTATTATTGGTTTACCTCGTACCCAAGCTGGTTTTGATTCTATCTAGGTCATTGTGGATAGATTAACAAAAATGGCTCACTTTATTCCTGTGAAGACTACTTATTCTGGAGACAAGCTAGCCGAAATCTACATGGCAAAAGTGGTGTGCCTTCATGGTGTTCCAAAGAAGATAGTTTCAGATAGAGGATCTCAATTCACCTCCAAGTTTTGGCAAAAGCTACATGATGCCTTGGGCACCGGCCTCAACTTTAGTACAAAGATACCACCCTCAAAGCAGATGGCCAACCGAGAGAGTTAACCAAGTCCTTGAGGACATCTTTGAGAGCTTGTGCTCTAGAAAGACAATCTAGTTGGGACAAGATGTTACCTTATGCAGAATTTTCCTACAATAATAGCTACCAAGTGAGCCTCCAGATGTCCCCTTTTGAAGCTATTTATGGGAGAAAGTGTAGGACTCCCTTGTACTGGACCGAATCGGGTGAAGGCCAAGTTCTTGGCCCGGACCTGCTGAAAGAAGCCGAGGATCAAGTGAGATCAATAAGGGAGAAGCTAAAAGCTACTCAAACTTCGGCAAAAGAGCTACGCAGAGATGTTAGGCGTCGAGACCTAGCTTTTGTCCCAGAGATCAAGTCTACCTCAAGGTGTCACCTCTCAAGGGTCTCAGATCGGTTCGAGTTAGTGGAAAGCTTGCTCCAAGGTTCATTGGGCCTTTTCAATTCTTGCCGTAGGGGTGAAGTAGCCTACAAGTTGGACCTCCCTCCTCACTCATTTGGAATCCACAATGTGTTCCATGTCTCCCAGCTTGAAGAAATGCTTGAAAGTGCGGAGGACCAGATGCCTTTAGAAGTCTGTGGACCTCCAAGAAGACCTCTCTTCTGAGAGCACCCCATCAAGATTTTGGACGTGTCGAGAGAGTTACAAGGAACAAAACCACCAAGGCATGCAAGGTGCAATGGAGCAACCACTCTCGCCGAGGCAACTTGGGAACGTGAAGAGGACCTCAAGAAGGAGTTCCCCCACTTGTTCCCTAGCTCAGCTTGAATCTCGGGGTCGAGATTCCCTTAAGGGGTGAAGGTTTGTAACGTCCCGTTTTCTTTTAAGTCCTTGCCAAGTTTTCAAAACAAAAGTAACCATTTGGCTTTATTGAGAATCCAAAGCTTAACCTGAGATTTTTGAAATCTGGAGAGTTCAATTGGAATTAATCAAACCTTAACCAAGTCGTTGTTGGTGTTTTTTGCTGGTTGTGGCTCTCTGTGGTGTCTTTGCTGCCCTCGGGTTGTGGTTCTCCGAAGCCTCTCTGTGTGCCCCTGGTTCGCCTTTTCTCTCTCTCTTAACTTCCTTGTTGGTTTGAATCTCTTTGAGATCCAGACCTCCCCTTGTTGAGATCTAGCCGCTCAGACCTCCCCTTGTTGAGATCTAGCCGCTCAGACCTCCCCTTGTTGAGATCTAGCCGCTCAGACCTCCCTTGTTGAGATCGGCGCTCAGACCTCCCCTTGTTGAGATCGCGCTCAGACCTCCCTTGTTGAGATCTAGCGCTCAGACCTCCCTTGTTGAGATCTAGCCGCTCAGACCTCCCTTGTTGAGATCTGGCCGCTCAGACCTCCCCTTGTTGAGATCTGGCGCTCAGACCTCCCTTGTTGAGATCTAGCCGCTCAGACCTCCCTTGTTGAGATCTAGCTCAGACCTCCCTTGTTGAGATCTAGCCGCTCAAACCTCCCCTTGTTGAGATCTAGCCGCTCGAGACCTCCCTTGTTAGGATCTGGCCTTTAGGACCTCCTCTCTGGAGATCTTAGCCGTCCAGGTTCTCCTTTAGTTGGATCCAAAGGTTCCGACCTCCTTAGGCCCAAGACCTCCCTAGTGCTTGGACCATCTTTGACTCTTGTGGCTGTAATCGCTTAAGGCTTTGCCTTCCTCGCCTAAGGACCGCCCGATTCCAATCGAACGGTTGGCGTTGCTGCGTTTTCCTTTGTTCCCAGGACCTCCCCTCATTTGTTTTGCAAGGACCACCTCCTCTATCCTTCTTTGGTCTTTTGTAGAGACCACCCTCCTAATCCTCAAAATCCCTGTTGGTCAGGACCTCCCCGCACCTTTGATCTGGACCGTTGAGGTCCTCCCCTTTTGAGATCTTGACCGTTGGATCTCCCTTTTGGAGATCTACTCATCAAGACCTCCCCGCACCTTTGATCTGGACCGTTGAGGTCCTCCCCTTTTGAGATCTTGACCGTTGGATCTCCCTTTTGGAGATCTACTCGTCAAGACCTCCCCGCACCTTTGATCTGGACCGTTGAGGTCCTCCCCTTTTGAGATCTTGACCGTTGGATCTCCTTTTGGAGATCTACTCGTCAAGACCTCCCCAAGACCTTTGATCTGGACCGTTGAGGTCCTCCGCTGAGATCTTGACCGTCGGGACCTCTCCTTTGGCGTTCGGACCTCTGTCCAGACCTCCCTGTGGTCTTTTGCGGGAGCGACCCTTGCGGTGGGGCCATACCCTTGACCAACTGTACACCCTTTTGGTGGCCCCCTTGCAGCCCTCTCCACCTTGTTATCATTGCTCTTGCCTCAGAACTCATGCGCATTTAATAGGTGTCGGGTCACATTAAATGCAGTCCCATCTGAGGTACTTTATTTCAATTCTTTTTGGGCAAGCCCTGCCCAAGTAGTCCCGATTGCCAACACGTCTCTAGGTTTCCTTGTGGTGCACACTACCGTTTCTGGCTATATATAGCCTGGGAGGGCAGGCCTTTGTAACCTTTTGCTCATTTCTTCCTTCCCTGCCTCATCTGCTCAGTTCTTCCTCGTGCAAGACCTCCCCTAGGAGCTCTTTGAGGCTGTGTTAAGCCTCTTGGTTTCCTTTTGGCTGAGTTGGTTTGAGTTCCTTTTTGGTTCTTTTGAAGTTCTCTGGTTTAGTGTGGTTTTGCTTATTTGGTTTTCTTGCGAACGTGTAGATCACGAGTTCGAGGAGATCTTGGACCCGGCTCTTGCTGCTGAAGGCTCTCCACTGCTTGACCAAGGCAAGCCACAGACCTCCCTTTGATCATCTTGAGCCTAGTGTTGCAAATGTATTTCGGTTTTAATTTATCATGCATGGCTATGTTTGTAAGAAAATGGTTTGAAATTTGTAGTTACTTGCCTACTTGCTGTTATGCCTCTTTTATACCTTGTCTCCATCATGTTGTCATGTTTACCTTGTGAGCCTTAGGGTGGTTAATCTAGTTGGTGTTCTTTGTTATTTACCAACATGGGGACCGAGGTCTTTATAGCCTTGCTTAGAATATGTGGTTGAGCGTATCATGCTTCATCTCTAATAATCTTGACTAATAAATATGAAATGTGTGGTGGTGCCATTGTTGAGCGACTATGGCGGGGCGCCTAAGGCTGTGTTGGTTGTGGTGTGAGATCACTTGATTAAAATGTTGTGCCAAGACTGGGTGGTCTTTTGGCATGGGTTAATACAAATGGTTTCTTTGAGGCAAGAAGGCGGGGAGTGAGTAGTGGGTCTTTGTGCACTTTGGGTTGTGGAAGTCTTGCCTTAGCACAATTAAGGACTTCACTTTGTGTCTTTTGAATGGGCCAATTAGTGCAACCACAAGATCATTTTATGGGAATGGTCTGGCTGAATAATTAGCAATGAGATGGCTTGGGGCTGTTGTGGTTGGCGTGTGATTCGTTGGCGCAAGAGGGCACCCCATAACCCCTGTGGATTTCTAGACCCTTTGGAGGGATTGCGAAACCTTAGCGAGCGACCCTAGTCAGTTCAAAGCTTTGTAAAGGCCTTGCAAGGCTCTCTAGGCTGCCACCTTAGGAAGTGAGCAAGGGTGACCGGAACCCATCCCGCTAGAGAGATCGTGGATTGTGGGTAAAGTTGTACACCTCTGCAGAGTGCAAAAATCTATTCGAATAGCCAAGTCCTTGGTCATGGACATACTCGGTGAAATGGTGCAAGGGGTAGCTGTTTCAAAAGCTTGTGCCACTGGACACTTCCGCGAGATGCCTTGGCTTTGCCTCAAAGAGACCTTGGCCGGCTCCAGAGGGGTCAAGGTTGGCTCGGGTAGTGGTCCAGGGGTTGGTTTGGACCTCTGGATTGGGTGCTCTGGAGTGGGTTTTGGGTGAGGACCTGACCACTGGTGTGACCAGACCTCCCCCATTTTTGGTTGTGGCTGTGAGTTGGTGCTCACTCCACCTTTAAAAAAAAACGTCAAAAGTATTATGTATTATGGTTTTACCCTGCTGCTTTTCAATCTATTATTGTTATTACTGTCAAACTTGGCTTTGTGCAAACTAACCATACAGCTCTCCATTGGTAAGTCCTTGCATGAATACTATTGCATCTTTGCTCTCTGTGACTTGCTGAGTACATTCCAAGTACTCATGGCTTAAGCCCTGTGTCAAAGCAGATTATGAGGATGATCAAGTGCAGGGCAGTGCAGACCTCTTCGAGGAGGAGTTCTTCGACAACTAAGCTACCTAGGACATCCTCCACCCGACAGCCTGGGGTGCTTGTTGGATGGCTTTTGCGTATTTTGGTGGTTGAGCCCTAGAGCTCCTTGTTGCCAGTTGTAAGTCTTCGTTGGTTTTGTAAGCCCTCAGTGGCAGACCTCTTGTTAACAAGCTTGACCATAAGGTCCTATTATATAAGGTTTATTTTTGTCTGCTCCCTCTTTGTTTGACCTCGTGGTTGTGGTATTGGCTTGTGTTCTTGTGCGAGCTAGCTCATTGTCTGGGACTAGCTCGGATGCAGGCGGAGACCACCGGGAGGTCCTCACGGACTTAGCTGGGAGGTCTGCGGACCTCTCCTAGTGATGTGCTGGAGGTGCTACTGAGCGGGTGGTGGCCACGACCTCCAGGAGGTCCTCAAGACCTCCTGGGAGGTCAGCGGCGGACCAATACCTCCAGGAGGTCCGCAAGACCTCCTGGGAGGTCCTGGTAGACCTCCTCGGTAAAGCTCCATGCGGTGCTACCACATCCCTCCATGGTGGTTTCGCAATGCAAAAAAAAAATGGTCCTCCCGGACCTCCTTTGGTGCATTACGGGGTGGGTCGTCACAGACATTAATGCCTGAGTCTGTACATGCAATTTTGGTTATCGACATCCGTCAGAAAGGCACATTTGAAGACTGCCCCTTTGCTGTTTCCTCTGAAACGCCAAGAGGCAGGGGGGCTACTGTTGGAGGAATATCCTATCCCCTTGTCATTGGATCCGCTCCTTAGGGTAAATACTGACTCATCGGGTCTGACAGTGTAGTCACCTGGTGAAGACTGTCTGTATCCCGCATTTGTACTCGTAAAAGACCATAATACCCCCCGATTGTACCCTCGGAATAGTCAACCCCCAAGGGGTATGATGGTCATTTGTACAGGCTTGGGAGCCTATAAATACCCCTTTGTATCACTCCTTGGGGGGGGACTCTTGAAGCAATACATACAAGCAAGTCACTAGGTAAGCCTTTGGAGGGATCCCCGAACCCCCGCAGGCCACCGACAGGAGTAGGGCGGTCCTCCGGACCCGAACTCATATAAATCCTCGTGTTCGTTAAGCTCTCGTGGGACGAAGGTCTGTGAGTACGCCATCGTCCGCCCTCTTACTTGTGTTCGGTTTTACACCATCAACACCCTAAATCCTGAAATTCTGATTCTATCATTTCATGTGAATCTTCTAAAAGCTCGTTCTCCTTCATCCTAACTCCGTTTGAGCCCAACCGTACTCGCAAGTTATACCACAGAATTTGGTTTATTTGCTTTGTTTGTGAGTAGACGTTGATACCTCGGGAAGTTTTGAGCAAGGAGGAGTATACCAAGATCAAGATCAATCCCATGATTTATTCCAAGGCAAGTCGTGGTCCTTTGATCATATTGAACCTATGATTGCAAAAGTATATTGTTTTATACAATTGCATGCTATCTTTATACAAATTGTTTTGGGATTAGTTATTACCTGTTGTCATTATGCCTCCTTTGATTAATTGAATACCATGAATCCTTTGTCACCCTAGCATGGATAATTTTAGTTGGATATATTTGTATCACCAACATGGGTATCGTACGGATGCTTAGTCAAGCTTAGTTACGATGGATTAATCATTACATGTGTCATAATGATTAAATTTGACTTAATGAGATACGGAATTATGGTGGTTAGTCACTGCTGTTAAAATTTATGTACCATGACGGGGTATGTCATTGGTCTTGTTTGAACAAAATGGCTTTCGCTCGGGCGAGTGGATGGTGGATAATGTGGATGTTTCAACACGTCGTGGGTTTGTGGTAGACTCTCTTGAGTAATTTGTCAAGGACTTAATCTTGTGCGCCATTGAACTGGGCCTTTCGTACAACCACATGCCTGATGGGACAGGCCTAACTTAGTAAGTTATGGAGTTTTGGCTTTTGACTACTCAGGTAGTATATGGGTGGAGGTGTGTATCCTTTTCTCAGGCTACATCTATGGGCGGCATTTTCACCGTCTCCAGGTCCAACGTTGTGCGTCAACCCACGGTGAGGTTTTGGGAGGGCTATATGCACAACGGGAGAGTCAATTGTCGAGATGGAATTTCTGAAAGGTTTTGTTATGATTGGTGATCGCTACACTGGTTATATCTTGTGGGTAAAGTGTACAACCTCTGTAGAGTGTTAATTGATCTATTCGAATAGCCGTGTCCGCGGTTATGGACGTGTCCGGGGATTTCACACAAGAGATAGAGTTTTTTATAAAATGTGTCGGAGTGTGAATGAGAAATTCACTTGATAAATATAATGTTTGTTTGGTAAACGGGTAATTCACTTAGTGGTTTGTCTTGGGAAGTGAATGGGAAGTTCACTGGTTGTTTCAAAGAAATTGTTTAATTACTTATTATTCTTTTCAATTACGCATTTCAATATATTCATTGTATTTATTGTAAATGCTGCTTTATGCAAAAGAACCATACAACTAACCTTTGTTTAAGCCCTACATGAATACTATTTGCATACATTTTCCCACGACTTGCTGAGTGCTTTATGTACTCACGGCTTTACGCCATTGTTGATCAGTTGAAGAATATCAAGCTGCTCAAAAGTCATTCGCCCAGCAGTACTATGAAGGTTTTGCGGATTATGATGCGTTCTCCACTCGATTGACTGTGGGCATGTTGATTAGAAATTTCAAGAGTTTCGTTCCGTTGCAAGAGTTTATTTGTTTCTTTAGCCCTGCGTGGCAAGTTAAGTAAATGTTGACCATAAGGTCCAGTTACTATTACTATTTGTTACTTTGAGATCTTTTTTTAGTTAAATCGAATAAATGGATGGTATTTCATCATTGTTTCCTGTGTGAGCTAGCTACTGATCTGGGATTAGTTTAGAGTACATAGAGGGTTCTTGAATCGTATTTTTGGATCCCGATAGAGAGCAATCTTGATGCTATGTTGGACAGTCAAAAAAAAGGTCATGAGAGCATGGAATTGCTTGGAGGGCTTGCGGAGCTAGCTAGGCAATGCTTGGATATGTGCGGTGACAACAGGCCCTCAATGAAAGAGGTATCCGAGGAGCTTAGCAGACTAAGAAAGCTTCGAAACATCCTTGGATACTGCGTGATCTTGAGACACGAGCTTTCTTGGCGGACCATCAACCAGTATTTTGAAATAGACCAAAGCACAGAGTCGCGAGGAAGGTTGAAGAAATGCCCATTAATCCAAGCAGTTCTTACTTTATCAGGTGAAAAAATTGTGACAGGCTTATACTTCAGCATATGCATTGGTCCTTAAGCTTCTGCTCTTTTAGTTACCTATGACATTTTTTATATTTGCAACTTGCAAGATTTTTCTCTTGGTAGAAGAATTTGACTACTTTAGCATGAATAAATGTACTCTGTTACAAGTTGGGGGGTGCATTCAGTGCTAACCCATCTTTGCATGTAAACTCGTGCGAACCTTCCATACAGATTTCCAAAATTTCTCAAAAAATTACCATACATCGGGATTCTTCTTTTTTTTTTTGGATTTATTTCCTTCTTCGACTCGAGTTAGTTTTATGCCACCATATATACCCTTTGTAAGCCGTACGGGAAGAGCTGACGACTCATTAAAATCCCTGCGTTTGGTAAATATTTTTTTTCTGATATAGTGAAGATCGCCGTCGTGCGCTCGTGTTTTTTTTCCTCAAAAGGGCTTTCCACATAAAATCGGTGTCTCCCTGTTCTTGATCTACTTTGTTATTTGCATGTCGATTTCTAACAAATCAGCGCGTTAACTCCCTTTTTTTTCACCAGTCAAAAGCACTGTCCTTGGTGCTTGTGTGCTTCTCTTCAGTTGACTGGAAGTTGTGTGATCTTTTCTTCAGTGTCACCATCTCTGCCCCTTTTTTCTTCCCTTTGGCAGCTGCTGCTGGACTACGATTTTTCCTAGCATTGATTCACCGGATCCACTTGCAGTATGATGGTGAAGGATGGCAGCTGATCCTGATTTCACAGATGCTTTGTTTGAAATCTGTCTCGCCTGAACAAACATTTGTGGTTGAAGGCACATCATGATTTGTTTTTGAACGAAGATGCTTTGCAGGAAACAAATTGTTAGAAGCATGTCGCCTGAACAGATGCTTGGTAGGAAACAAATTGTTATAGCCTCATCGAGTCCGTGTGAAAAAGCAGATTACTACAGGGTGTCGACCATATACATGACATTGATAATCAATTGCACAACTTACCCCTATTTGTTGTTCGCCTGCATATTATATCTAAGTTTTGTGGTATTATGCGATCTGCTTATACGATGAGTCTAAATTATAACTGGGTCGATAGAAGAGGGATGAAACTAGGGTCGCATGTAGCGCAAGAAACATAATGGTGTCGTGTACGATTTCTTGAAACCGGCTGGACTTTCTACGTAAACATAGATAAAACTAATGGGAAACAATAGTACACATACGTACGAAGCAAATAAAAAAATTGGACGCTTCACTTGTATTCATTTCACTTTTTTCCCACGTGCTGCCCCTAGCCATTCATTTCCCCTACCCGCTCGCTTGTTTCTCACGCCCTCTCCAACTCGTCTATCTCCCCCCTATTCCCTTCCCCCAAAGCTCCCACCTTTCCCTTCTCCTTCAGGAACGGATGCTGCACAAATGGTGTCCTTAATAGTAGCACCCACCAAAAATAATGGTCACGAAAAAGAGAGAAAAAAAGGCTCCACTGTTGCTTTGCTGCCTTTGCCTTCTTCCGCCTCCTTTTCGTCCGCATCTCGCTCGCTCGCTCGCGCCTCCACGAATTTCTTCTTCCTCCCTCCGATTCTTGGCTCTGTTCGACAACCGCAGCTCGTGCGCGAGATGGCCACGTCGTTCGACTGCTGGGAGAAGGAGCCCTTCTTTCCCACCACTGAGGAGGTCTAGGAGTCCGCCGACCAGTGCGTTCTCGTCTTGGCCTCTTCTTTCCCCCTTCGATTTTGTTCCTTTTTTTTTGTGGTTTTTTCAGTTTTGCTTGCGGGTATGGAGGATGGAGTCGGTGTGCAGAAGTGTTTGTATGCAAACCGTGGGGATGAATTTGTTATACAAGGAATTTTTTTTGTTGCATCGTGATCGCATCAATGTTGCGCCTCATTGAAAAATTTATTGCAAGTGTCTGATTGTTGCTTCTTTGAAATGTCGTGACCCGTTGAAAAAAAATGTTACGACCATCGACGCGACGGAGAGGGAGAGTGAGAGGGGGTTGGAAGGCAGGTAGCGCGGCGGCGGGGGAGGAAGAACTACTTTCGTGAGTGGGAGCCTTGAGAGGAGTGGGAGGTAGGTTGCTCTCCGTGCGATTGATCCGGTGCAAGATGATCAAAGCCGTCGATTGATCGTTCATCGGACGGACGCCGAAGAGAGTTGAAGGATGGTCGATCACCAACTCCTTTTAAGTAATAGAGATTTTTGCGAGAGAACTAACTATAAAACCGACGTAGTTGACTTGAAGCAATCTGGTCTAGTAGGTCTTGTTATGTGTCTCTGTCTCGGCCTATTTTTCTGCTTTCGTGTGGAAAATGGCACATGATTATGACAACCACTGCTGAGGGAATTTTTTTCCTATAATTACTTGTAATACTTTTACGGAAGACTAATTTATTTGGAGGTGTGATTGGCTTAGTTACTGCATTTCATAAGAAAAGAAAAACTGGAATCAGCCTATCGTCAGTTCTTCTGTACAAAACAGCTACTAAAAGGATCAAACGGTTACTGAAGGACTGGTGCTGCAAATTATCTAATACGAAGCACACCATATAGTGAAATTCAATAGCTGGTGGAAAATAAAAACTAAGGTATGACTGCTGCTAATGCCACACATCAATGCAGCCCACTTGATATTAATCGATGCTCATTTGAGGGCTAGCTTGCATATATACACCTCTCTCACAAGACATTTTGAAAAAATCATTGGTACAAGGTGCTCACGGTTGTAAGATTTTGCCCCCAACTGAATTATCTGAATTCAATATCTCGATCAATATCTGTCATGGATTCAGACAGTGGCTGAAAATATCTGTATATCTGGACCTAAGCTTGCGGTTAAGAACTTTAGGTCACTAGACTAATTTCTCTACGAAGACGATGCTGATTACCAACTAATTTCTTTGCTATCTGACCAATTTACAGCCACTGGATGGAAACGAGGCAAGGTTAAGAGTGCCCCAAAACTTGGGCTGGAAGTCGGTAATGGTAACATCCCCAAAATCACCCCTTTTAAAGCTTTTGATTTTTGGTATATTTTCCAAGCATTGCACGGTTTTTGCCTAATTGTTTACCTCTAAATGAATTCTTAAATTAAATGAATTTGTAAAAATCAAAGATGTCAATTTGATTTTTTTTGGCCAAATTCAAACTAAATACAAACCTTAGAAATGAACAGCAAATTTGACTGCAAATATTTTTCCTAGCTTCGGTATGATCGAAAGTATTTTTCTGAGAGTTATTGTTAAATTTTTAGAAGCCATTTAAACCCATCGAAAGTTCAAATGAATTCTTGGATTTAAATTAATTCAGAAGTTAATTTGAAATTAAATCACTCTAAGAGTATTCACAGTGTGACCTTTTTTTTGCCTCTAAGAGGAGAGAGACAACCTTAGAGCCTACCTCTATACACTGCAGGGGAGAGGAAGCAGCCTCCAGGCTTGGTGACAGCCTCTAAGGTCGTGGGGTCCACCTGCAAGTCAGAGGTGTTAGGGAATATAGATGAGAGAGAAATTACTTTTGCTTTTTACTTTAATTCATTTTTGGGTACCACCATAGAGGCTAACACGCTGCAGAGTTTTGTGCTAAGATTAGAAGCTGTCTGCGGGTCCCGGCTTAGAGGCCAAATGTGATATATACACTGTGGATGCCCTAACAATCATTGGGCCGGAGCCCAAGTCTTGGCTCAATTACTTCTCTCTCGGGTAGGCCCGTTAAGCCAGTCCACCAGCGCGCAGGAGGTGATGACGTCGTCGGCGTATCTCCGGAAGTGCACTGTTAGGACCGGAATTCTGAATCCGAATCATCTGTGTATTTCTGCACTGGTTTTATAATCAGTTGTTAGTACATATAGTAGAAATATCGTTGATAATAAGTTCGAATCATGAAATAACATTAATAAACAACTGAGTACCAGCCTTATAGCCACTTATTATAAAAGAGGTCGAAAGACCTTGAGTCTTACAGCAGCGGAACAACAAATGATAAACTCCGAGTTGTGGCTCATCAAATTGCTTATCGGCATTCGACTGGGGAGCGCAACCTAGTACTCCGAGTGTCCTTCATGAAAGCCACAGGCGAAGTAGTCGTAGTCATCCTCGGCATCATTGAAGGCTTCTGAGATTTATTTTGAGTGTAGCATGTTTGACGAAAGTAGTTTCAATAAATAAAGTACTTTGCGAGAGCTTTAACAAATGAGGCTTAAATGGTTCTTTTGCACAAATCAATATTTTAGTTTCAACAATTTTAATAAAGCACATTTGACGAAAGTAGTTTCAATAAATAAATTAATTGTATCACTAGTAGAGGTTCTAGCTACCAACCACTAGTATCAAGACTCTAGTCGTCAAGGTTTAAAGGATAGGGCTCTAGCTGCCATAAACTATCCGAGAGTCTCAACTGCTCTCGGTTCCCAAAATTTACTCTTTTGAGATCCAAAACCAAAATCTACCATGTAAAAACGCACCTTGCTTGCTCTTGATCGTGAGCACGGCTATTCGAATAGTTTACACTCTGCAGAGGTTGTACAGCTTGAACCACATGAGATAATCAGTTTATAACATCCGTCTGACACACTTCCGAAGGTGTGCGACTAAACGATTATCACAATACTTTTACAAAGCTCTATTTTGACCCAGTTCTGCTTGCTAAGGTTTCGCCACACCGGCCCCCTCTTGCGCCCAAATCGTCAACCCAAACAGAACCGAATCAAAACATTGTTAATTAGTTAGCCAGGTCCTTCCCATTTAGGACGTGTGGTTGTACGGTATTGCTCAGTTTGGACAGTCACAAGCATCGATTCTTAATATGACTTGGGCGAAATTTTACACAATACAAGTTCCCGTGCTCTAGCTGCACCCGCCTCATCTTACCATCTGCCCAAGTCGAAACAGATTTTCATCATTTTATTTTATTTTTCAAATACTGACATTATCTAATGTCATACATTTTCTAAATAAAGCATAATAGGTAATAATGTTCCCCCCCCCAAAGGTTGATCAAGACCGAAAAGCATGTCTAAGCAATTCTACCGTGTATAACTATTCCACAAAGTTGTATTCAATATTGTAGAATTTCTATGCTAGAGCTACAAAGGTGTAGGACAACAATCATCAAAGGAAGGTATTAACAATTTTAGGTTTAACTAACAACCTGCAATTTACACTCATCATTTTAAAGGAAATAGCAAGGCATAATACTTTAAAACTAAAAACAATATTTAAAAATCATGGGTACTGAATGTTCAAAGGAGACTCGCCGTTGATGTTGGAGGTTAACGCTCCGATTGGTACAACCGGTGTCGCAAGGTCGAACTCTACATGAGCGAATCGAACCAAATAAATAACAAATAAATCTAAATACTATAAAATAAATACTAGAAGGAAGATATTGAATTTATATGAATTTAGGAGAAAGAATCAGCTAATTCGGAGTTCGTATGAATGAGAACGAACATCCGGAAGTTGGATCTTCACATGAAATGATGAAAATTCATAAATTAGACTGTTCTGGAGTTTCTATTTTTCGGTTTGCCTGACTAGCAGAACAGAAGCAAAAGCATTGAGACTGACAACAAGGGTACACTAGATAGCCAAACAACAGAGAAGAAATGCAAGGAAGGGAAGTGTCGATGACTTATGGACCTCCAATGTCAGTGACTCAAGGCAACACATAACAGTGGCATTCTATACAGAAGAGCAGAATAGAGCACATACAGGCGCACTGAGGAGGATGGCGGTGCCGGTGAGGGGAGGGACGGCGGCGACCGGGAACAGCAAAAATGGAACCCACAAGGTCGACAACCCCGCAGGTGTCAGCAGCGGTGCCGAAGGCGATGAAGGGCAGCGACGGCGGTGCACGGGCATGGTGGCGAAGTCGACAGGGCAACACCGCCCTAGGGAAAACAACATGAGCATGGGATGTTCCCAGGGATGGGGAAGGTTCTGGGTCGCTCGGGGAGACGAGAGGCGGTCCGTGGAGGCGGCGCGACGGTGACCGGCGGCGCAATGGAGGCGTCGATGGTGGGGGCTCTCCACAGCAAGGGAGAGATCAAATTGATGGGTGGGACATCAAGGAGATGATCGAGAACACATGGTGACCCAATCGATTCGATGAATTACTCACTGGAGAAGAAGATCGGTCGACAGAGGTGATTTCAGCCTAGAGAAGAACAACGGCAAAAGTCCGGCAATGTACTGCATGCAAATTGAAATTGAATGAGGGGTTTTGATCACCGTGCTCAGGAACACGCCATGACGCGGTGGAGACATCAAGAAAATTACTAGATTGAAGAAATCACAAATCGGGTGTGGTGACCGATGTTCCGAAAAACTGCATGGAGAGGGAAGGTGGGGGTGTGGGGCTATGCGGCGGAGGAGGAGGAAGAGATTGGGGGAGAGAGGTTAACAGGGAAGATGAAGAACCGAAGGGGAGAAGAGAAGTTTCTCGGCTATAAGGATGGAGAAAATAAGAGGGAGAAGGAAATAAGAGAGGGAATAGGGAAAAAGAGGACACTAACTAGCTGTTCATAGATGCACCAGTATTTGTAGATTCACACACCTGATCAACATTACTATAAGAATAATAAATTGACTACTTATATTATGATTCAAACGCGCTTTTGAAACTCCAAAGGCGATGATTTATATGCTTCAGAGCACGTCCGGTTTGGCCCAATAAGGTCTCGATAATGCATGGAGTAGTTACACGTTTTATCTAATGATCGAGCATACTAACCCTAAGCTTGCGCTAACATCATTGCAACAGACTTTGATTGCTTGCTTTTGATGGTGTTTGTAGAGTGGATACTTCGATATTTTGTTGACAACCCGAGGGACACAAGAGTCATCTACTTTGATGGTTGGCGTGGATTTGGGGCATCTACCGTTTTAGAGTGTGGGCGATGTCAGAACATCAAGGAGAACCCTCGAATTACACATTGACAATGTAATTCATATAGATTGCTCCGCATGGAAAAGCAGAAGGGCAACGCAGAGGGCAATTGCAGTGGAATTAAAGCTCGATCATTTAGTAATGGAAGCTTTTGATAAAGAGGATGAGGAGGATGATAAAGAGGATGAGGTGGATGATTTCAACGGTGTGGATGAAGGCTCTAGAGGTGAGATATTCGGTGTCGCACAAATGATTGATGGGGCCCTTAGAGATATCAGATTCATGATGGTTTTTCATAATGGAAGTGGTGACGACATTGATCTAAGTAGCTTTGGTGGTCCTACATATAATATGACATTGTTTCGTGACAACCTAATGTTGTGGACCTTCCAGAGGAGGTTTCGAGCAAGGGAACTCCGCTCTGAGATGGAAAACAAAGTGAAGAGCACTCATCTTTTTGCTTATGAACCAGTGTATGATATAACATTCGAAGGAATTTTCTTGCCAGTACTGCATAGAGAGGCCGTTGCCATAGCTACTAATTATCCATGCATGCGGGAGACCAACCCAGAAAGGATTGTGCGTTGCTGCTTGTATGAATTATTTCTACACCTTAGTTTCCCCAAAATCACGGAATATGACTGGCCAGCCTGTGCTTCTAGCTACTGGATGTGTGATGGCATCATACAAGGTGATCGGGCATGGGAGATTAGCAATGCACTCCGTGAAGAAATAAAATGGGACCTGCATCCTCGTTCACTTGACGATGTGCGCGGAAGGTTCCTAAACGAGTTTTCGTCTGAAAATAATTCTAGCCAATTTCTGACATTCAAAGACAAGCTTGATGATGGACAAGAGCCGTACCCTTGGATTGCAATAACCTCAAGGAATAATCTGCAAACAGAGGATATGCTGCAAGCTACAAATGCGAAGGTGTCGTCTTGTTTCCTGGCACCTGGAAGTCCCGATCATGTCCCATTAGTATTAGCCGATGGCTTGTTTAACCAATCTACCAACCTCCGTGTGCTACATTTGTCATGCTGTGCCTTCAGCTTTGCATCACCACCATTCAGCTCTTGCCACAACCTAAGATTCCTTGGACTGGACCACTGCAAAGACAATATAGCTGTTGAAGGAGAGGATCAAAGGAAGTGGGAGTTTCTCCGTAGCTTATGGGCATTGGACCTATCTCACACAGATTGGTACCAGGTATTATCCAAAGAGATGACGGATCTTATGGAGCTAAATGTAGAAGGAGTAGTCGAGTTCTCTCGCACTAGTCTTGTATGGGGCCAGATGCACAGCCTACACAAGGTCCGAATAATCAAACCGGTGTACCTAGTACCCGAGACATCAACGAACGTGGACAACACATTTATAGGCAAGACAAAGCTACAACTTCTTGACTTGTCCGGCAATAAAGACATGAAAATTCTTCCAAGCAGCCTATCAACTGCAAGTAGCCTTGAGGTGCTTATTTTGGATGGTTGTAATGATTTAGAAAATGTTGCTGCCCCAGATTGCCTTCCTCCCTCGCTCAAGTCCTTCAGCTTGGACGGCTATGGGCCAGCTTCTCATTGGACACCAGTTGTTGAGCTACCTCAAAAAAAAAGTCGTCCATATTCTGCGGATCAAAAGCATGCCAAGATCACCAAGATCTCCCTAGAAGGCTGCACACAACTGGAGAATCTGTTCTTGCGTGGACTACCCAACCTCGTGGAGCTTGACCTCTCAGGAACTGCAATCAAGACACTTGACTTTAAAACTATGGTGGTGGAGTTCCCAAGGCTCAAGCGTCTATTCCTGCTGGGCTGTGAGCGCCTTCGTGCCATAAAATGGGTCCAGAGTGGTTCCAGGGTGTCCAAACTAGAGTTGCTGTGCATAGACACCCGAGCTGGAATCGGATGTCCTCGGCCATCCTTTGACCTGAATAAATCCTTCCTGTTGCAGGTGCATGCTACTATTGCGGATGCAAGGCTTGCACGCTCCCTGTGGGATCCATTATTCCATTCTAGTAAAGTGGATGTTTGTTTCAATATCTGCATCACCTCTTCACCTGTGTATAATAGTGGGGTTGTTCAACTTGAATCAACCAGCGAGGAGAAGATTGGCCTCGGTGATCATCAAGTGAGCCTGCAACAGCCTGTTCCAGCTAATCGATATGGTGATGTCATTAGCATGGTTGGCGATGCTCCGATGCATGCTTTCCCGCAGCCTCCATCTGAGAGACCATGTGGAGGTCGTCCCGTATGTGAGTGATGAGTAATTGACAAAGTTTAGGATAGTCGAGTTTGGGTTGAGTGGTTCGGAGTCGAGCCGTTGCATGGCGCAATCGGGCTCTGTCGGACTTGGTCAAACTTGGTCGTATGGAATTAGGATGCATATTCTTCGTTTCGACAAAGTTTCAGATCTGTCAGTCACGCGGTCGAATGGCTTTTTTGTGTCAATGTTGATTTAAGTGGCGAGTTGATTATGGGTTAGGTCAAGTTCATGGGTTTCATGGCATATGTGTTGCATGATGCATGTTTTGACTAACGTGGGTCAAGTTGTGAAGAACTTGTTCCGGATTCGTGTTTGCTTGTCTATTGTTGTGCAGTGGCTTGAAGGTCAACGACGGTCAGCGGCGAGAGGATCGGGACTAAGCTTGGAGAGCCGAGGTCCGAACGATCATGGATGCCAGCGAGGTCAATGAATTCAAGCATGGCGCAGAATGGATAAGGATGACCGAATCCAAGTGTTGATCTGTTGGTTGGATCGATCGAGCGTTGCATGAGTCGCTGTAAGCGCCAGCGGTGGGATCCGGATGGGGAGACTTGACGACATGGAGTCGTTGATCAACCCACACGTGGCGAAGCGTGCGATTGCTTCGATCGATTGGACTCGGTCTTGGAAAAGATCGAGAAAGGGTATTTTGGTAATTTTACCAAATACCATCTTGGTGACCTTTTGACTAAGCCGCGGCGCGGGTCGACGCATGGTGAAGCGGTTTAGATCATTCGACGATGAAGACGGCGCTTTGAGATGCGTGCGTGGGTGTTCCGTTGATGTTGGGCCTTAACGGAAGTTCATTAGGTTTAGCTCTAATTCTAAAAGGGTTTTAGGGTTAAGAGCTGTCCTATATAAGAATTGAGATAGGACTTTAGGGTTTTGGGGGCTGCTTTGGAAAAATCTGGAGAGCTGGTGGCGGCGCCCCTCAAAAAATCATTCCTCTTGGCGGCGGTCTCTTGGCGCTGCTGAGAAAAAAATTGGGAGAGCCCTGAGGCGAGCGTGCCGTAGAGAACAGGTGCCTGTGGCGGCGCCCTGTTGTCTCAAAAAGAAATGGGCCTGTAGCGCTTGGAGCGGCGCCTTGTACCGCGGAAAAATTGGGTGTGGCGGCGCCCTGTAAGCAACGGGTCGGCGGCTTTGAGGATCCCTGTATCCCATAGAAATCTGGAGTCTTTGGCGACGGCGGCCTCTCCTCTGAAAAATCTGAGCGTCCTGTCTTTTTGCTGGTTTGGTTCCTTGGCTGCTTGTTGATGTGACCGAATCAAAGTGCTGTCGGTTTACTGCTGGTTTGTGTTTATTGCTTGGATGCGTTCATTGATCCGATTGAATCCAGGTTGATGTTGGTCACAGTGTGTGAAACCGATCTCTTTGTTGCATTTAATGGATTAGCTTATTCCCTTGTCTTGACCTACTTTCATTGATGCGAGAGACAGCAAGTTGATGTTTTAGTTTTCTTTATTGGCTGCCATCATTGATCTGAACTGCTCTTATTGATCTGACATGCATGGAGTTTGTTTTTGTTGATTTGTTTATTAGCTTGAGCTCCTGGGAAAATCAGATCAGTGCAGCGGCTTGTTTGCTGTGTCAAGATTTATTTTTGTTCAGCTCCTGTGCTTGCTGCCTGCTCCGCCTGAAAAAGAAAAAGAACTTGTGCTGGCAGCAGCGGCCTGTTTTCTCCAGAAAAAATTAACTCGTGAGGCGGCCGCTGTTTTATGAAGAAATCGCCGGTCTTTTGCCCCATGCGTGTTCTAGTAGATCACTACTTTGCCTAGTGCGTTTAATTGGCATTTCTTTGTGAGCGAGTGGGTGATCTTGGCGGCTTGTAGCTTTCTCTGCAGACTGAAAAATCAGGCAGAAATCAGCTCCCTTGTGTGGTGACTTGCTGAGTGATGCTTTAACTTCTAGCAGTTTGATTTGTATTTTGATTGCCGATTTGCCTCTTGCTTGTAAGCAATTTCTAGATTTGGTGCGGCAGTCAGTATTCGCTGTTTTGCTGTTTAGTTTTATTATCTGCAGATCGAGTCTGGCCGGGCGGCCTGTGCGCTAAGAAAAGCAGACCTGTGGTGGCACGCCGGTGTGCCCGAAGAAACCGAGTCCCTGGTTGAGCCTGTGAGCTCGGATGGTAGCCCGGAAAAATCGGAGCTTGGGGCGGCGCCTGTGAGCCTCATGTGGGCAGAGAAATTTAGTAATCCAGCGGTTTGTTTTTGATTTGTGCCTGCTTAATCTGCTTGGTTTGCCTTCCTTGATTCAGCTGCTCAATGATGCGACTGATGGATTGATTGCTATTGTGACCCTATTTATTTATTGCTAGTGTATGTGTTAGACCTGTGTAGTTTGATTTAAGCACTGTGCGTGTGGCGGCAGCAGTCGCATAGTAGCTCTCCTGTTTTTGCCTATCATCTCTGTTATCAGCTTCTGGAGGCTATGGTCTTTGTGCATGCGGTTGTAAGATGCTTTTGGTCTTGTACTTAGGGGTTTGATCGGATTCAACATGCGTCATCCACGGCTCAGATACGATCTTCTTAGCTTTTATAGCTATTGGAGTGAAAGTAGTGTTGAGTTCGATCGAGGTAAAAAATAGAGAAAGCGTCTATTTACCCCCCCTCTAGTCGCCTTTCCGGTCCTACACCGTCTACAAAGTTGGATCGCCATATCGAGATTGCTGAAGGAGGTGCAGCGTGGAGAGCGAACTGGTCGCAGATTCTCCCCGACGTAATTTAGCTGATCTGATGAATCAGTATGCCGAGTCCCTGCATGTGCACGATGTCGCCATAATTGCTAGTATGCCTTCAAGCTGGTGGGAGTACCTCAGCGATCTGCGTGTGGAGAGTCGCCCCACGTTGGAGACCTATCTTCCTCCAAAGTAGTACGGCTTTGAGAAACTGCAGACCATCTGGGCGTCAGATCTCCTGATGGCCCGCTGCATTTGGAGCAAAGGTTCCTGTGACGACCGCAACTCCTTCGTAAACTCCGCAAAGACCTACACTCGCTCTCCCGCACCGAGCTCCATTCAGGTTCTCGGTGTGGGTTTCCTCCTTCCCTAGCTTGGAGACCCTCCACATCATCCACTGCGGTGACCTCAGGCATGTCTTCGTACTGGACGGAGAGTACCCAGAGGAAATAGCTGCCCAAGGTGTAGCATTCCCGAAGCTGACCACCGTCCACTTGCACGACCTCCCGATGCTGCGGCAGATATGCGAGGTCAAGATGGTGGCGCCCGCGCTCGAGACCATCAGGATCAGGGGATGCTGGGGCATGCGGCGGCTGTCGGCCGTGGCGGCCCGCGGTGAAGGCGAGAAGAAGCTGACCATCGAGATCGAGAAGGACGTGTGGGATGCGCTGGAGTGGGATGGGGGTGGAGGCCGGCCACCACTCCTCGCTCTTCGAGACGCGCCACTCGCGCTACTACAAGAAGAAATTGCCCAGGGTCTCCGTCCTCAGGTACTCTCTCCCTCTGTACATCAATGAATCCATCTACTTGTGTTGATTCATCTGGATTGCTACTCACTCTGTTGCTCTGTCTCACAATGCCTAGGTGAACTCTAAACTGCACATAGAGTGGTTTGTTCTACGATGATTGCTCCTGCTGCTGCAAGCGTTTGTTTGTTTATGTGCTACATCGATCGATTGCCTTCTCACTGCTTGTTGAGTTGGAGTATAAGGTATGGGCTCTTACCTTTGTGGCCGAGTTGGCTACGTGTTTGAAACAATAAGCAGACTGGTTTGTGTCTGTCTGCACTCTTCACCGGCCTGGCCAGGCCGATTTGTGTGTCGGTGTGGCTTGCGATTTTTATGAATCTGAAACTAAGCAGCAGTCGGGTGTGCACGTGCGTGGCTCGATGTCTGCTTGTTATGCGTTTGACTATGAGTGTTTGCTATGTATCTGAACCAAGAGGCAGCTGGTTGTGTGCTTGCATGCATCGACTATGCTGCCTGTGTGTTTGTTATGCTTCTGAAATAAGCAGCAGCTATACTTCCCAAGTTTGTGTGCGCGACTTGAGATGTTTGCATGCATGCATATATTTCCACTTGGGAAATAGAGGTTGAAGCACTGCACTGACAGAAGTTATTATCAATGCATCCGTATCATGTTTAAATATAACTAGCCATCATCCGTATCTAGTTGTTAGATGCTGCTTGACTATGAATTCCAGCTTCACGTCTCGCTTTCTTGCACTTGAATTCCTCTGTTTTCAATATCGTTCTCAGTGATTGAACCATGAACAATACATCGATCAGGGTTCTTCTAAGTTTCCATCAATGGCACATGAGGACTTTGCATCTTTGTGGAGTCCGGTAGTGTATTACCTCAATTCTTCTTGGACTCGTTCTGTGCTCTCTTTGCTTGAACGCCAATGCACCCCAAGTATGCGCATCTTTCCTTCCGAAAGAAACCAGTTGTACGGAGCTTGCGCTCACACCCTTGCTACATGCTTGCATCCGTATCAGGGACGGCACAAGGGAATTTCTTTCCTGCTAGATCATGAATTCTTTTTTTATGAGTCTGGTTGTCTTGTACGCATCCATTTACTGTAGCTATTCATCAACCAAACTATTTGATTATCTATTGGACGGCCAAGTTTTTTTCTTTTCTTGGATTAACGTGGGAGTTTCTAGCTTTTTTATTTTTTCAAATTAATGTGTGATTTTCTAGCTTTTTACCTCCTAGAATTAATGTGTGGGCTCCCAAAGGAGCCTCCCGAATGTAGGAGTCTATTGCCCTAAACCGCGCATCTCCACGCAGGCTACATGGATTATGTAATATTTTTATTCCGAATTTTATTTTATAAATCATTTTTAAACCCATATTGAAATTAAATCTAATTCTGAACTTCAGCTTAGATATTCTAATTTTGAATTTAACTCCCAATTTAGTTCAATTTTGTAATTTGCATGTGTATAGATAATGATTTTTAATGAAATAAATTTATTTCTATATTTAATTGTTATTTCATATTAGGCTTTTTCCTAAATTACTTCTTATTTAGGATGTAATCTCACTTGATTTTAATTTTAGTTCCTCAAATAAGTGTAATTCGAAAGTTGATTACATATTCTGAAATTGAAATCATATATTCCGAATTTTATTTTAGTTCCAATTCTAGTTTGATTTAGAATTTTATTTTTTTATGCATTAATAATTTATTTTTCAATAAATTAAGTCTAATTCATGTGAGATTTAGAACCGCAAAAGCCACAGCTGCTGTCTGGCCAATAACGTTTCACGCTGCGGGTCTGTTCGATCGCCTAAAGCCCCCATCATTAGCACTAATGACCGGTCCTTAAGACCTAATTGCAATCATTAGTGTTAATGATGCCCAAACCCCCCTCCCTTGTTTCACTGCCCTGTGGGCCCGCGCACAATAAACCGCCAGCCCCTCCCTTCTCTTTGACTAGCCAGTGGGCCCCCTCAGCGCCACTATGCTATGGACCAGCGCCCCTGTGCGCATGGACCCGGTCCACACTGTGTTGTGGACTTTTCTCTCTCTCTCTCTCTCTTTCAATTCAATTTAATCTTCGTAAATTCCGTTCTCCTCCGTTATAGCTCCAAAAATTATGAAATAAATTCCTAAAATTTTGTTAATTCAAGATCTTGCTAATGACATTGGTCTTGTTCAATTTGGAGTTCATTTGTGTATTCTTGTGTATTTATTTGCTCTCTTTGCCGTTGTGCCTTTTTCCGGTATTTTCGCCCGATTAGGATTTTAAGATGCGGGAGACCCCCAAGTTGATCAAGCTCAAGAATATAAAGATCCTCTTGCCTTTAACCAAGGCGAGCCAATACTTTGATCATATTTGTGAGGACCTGTCTTGGGAGCTCCTAGAGAGATCTCCTAGGACCTCCTAGGAGGTCCGACAGGACCACCTGGAGGTCTGGGAGGTCCTCCAAAACCACTTGAGGAGGTCTCCCAGGACCTCCACAGGAGAACTCGAAGGTCCACCCGGAGGTCCTCCAAGACCGCCCGAAGGTCCCAGCCTCTGTGCACCATGAGCTAGTCCCAGGATTAGATTAGCTTACTTGCACAGACTCAACAATTGGTGTAATCAATGCCATACCACAAGCACAAAAGATAAAGCAGACAAATTAACACATATTATTAGCAAAAGACCTTAAGGTCGAGGTTTTTACAAGGTTGCCCCGTGGGCTTACAACTCAAAAGAGAACCTACAACAGAAACATAAAACACGTGAAGGCCATTCGGCAAGCCCACAAGCTACCGAGTGGAGGACGCCTCCTAAGCGCAAGGTCTTCAAAAGAGGTCCCCATCATAGAGCACAAGACTTCCTGGATCTCCCTCCTCTGCTGATTAAAATAGAGGGCACAAGCCATGAGTACTTTGAATGTACATAACAAGCCGTGGGGAAAATGAATGCAAATAATATTTATGCATGGCTTAACAACAGTGAGCTGTAGGGTTAGCTGGCAGAAAGCAATATTTGACAGTAAATAGCATAAGTAGATTACAAAGCTCAAGTAAAAAGAGATATACATAAGTACATTTGCTTTCAAAGGAGGTCGTGAGCACCAGCTCACTCCCAAGACCACTCCCACGAGAACCTGGTCGCACCCACGACCAAGACCTCTCCCACGGCACTAACCAAGTCCTCTTTGGAGCACCCACTCCAGAGCTCCACAAGACCATCCTAGAGCTCCACGACCACCCCAGAGCACCCACTCTAGAGCACCTTGGACCACTCTAGGGCTCACAAGATCTCTTTGAAAAGTCTACCCCTCGTTTGAAATCTCCGGACGTGTCCATAACCGAGGACGCGGCTATTCGAATAGATTTACACTCTGCAGAGGTTGTGCACTTTACCCACAAGAGATAGTCGCTTGACAGGACACACGATTCCTTAGACGTGTGAGTCAAGTAGAGACTACCACCGAGCTTTTACAAAGGTCCGTTCCGACTCGGTTCTGCTCACTAAGGATTCGCCTCAATCCGGCCCCCTCTTGCGCCATTCCCAACCATAACAGAACCGAATCAAAACATCACTAATTATTACACCCGGTCCACCCCATCCTGGACATGTGGTTGCACGGAGAGACCCAGATCAATGGCTCACAAGGTTAAGTCCTTAGTTGGCTGCTAAGGTGAGTCTGACCACAACCCATTGTGCATACTGCACCCACTACTCAAATTCCTTGCCTACTCGCCCAAGCATAAAACGGTTTTGCGTTCAAGCCAGCCCAAGGACCACCCCGATCCGGGCACACATCTTTTATTAGCAGTGGCATTGCCACGATTCCATAGCTCATTAGATAAATTGATCATTGTTGGGTTCAACCCGGCCAGAGGACCAACCTAGTCCTGGCACACAAATTTTAGTTAAAGCGACAACAAATGTCATGGCCTCACACAGGGCCACACTTCATTTTAATCAGCAACACTGGTCGCTACTACACAAGCCACAAACCAGTGTGCTGGGGGTAAACTAACATTGATGATTCATGACAAGAACGACGTCTACTAAAACATGGCTAAGCAAACACGATACCCATGTTGGTAAACAAGAATGTCCAACTAAGAATACCCAAGCTACGACATCCAAAGGAAACATGTCAACATGTCAAATTGCAAATCATCAAGGGGGCATAAAGACAAGTAGGCAATTAAGTAAGCCCAAAACCATTTTTATACAACTAGCAATGCAAGTTTATAACAAATCAAGATACTTTTGTAAAAATGGGTTCAAGATGATCAAGGTCCACGACTTGCCTTCGGTGATGAGTTGCTGGGCTTCTGAGAAGGTTGCTGGATCCTCGAGTTCTTCCTTAAAACCGAAATCTACACGTTCGCAAAGAAACCAAATGAATAAAGCAATTTTAGGAGAAAACCGAAAAGAACTTAACTAGAACCAAAAGAGAAGAGATCCACTGAGAGGGGGAGGTCCAACGATAGGGAGGTCCAAACTCAAGGAGGTCCGAACCAGAGGAGCAAGGAGAGCTCACCAGAATAAAGAGAGGTGTGAGGGGAAGTTTTGAGTGAAGAACAAGGAGGAAGTGGGTGCCCCTGATGCTCTATTTATAGAAGAAGGAGAAAAGAACATCACCAAGATGGAGCAACCAGATTCAAGGTAACAGGGTGATGGTACACTGCGAGCAAGTATCGAAAAGGACTAGAGTAGGTAAAAGAGGAGACAAGAGAAGGGAAAAGTCAAGGTGGAGGTGATAGCATTTAATGCACACAAACTTTTGCAATGGCAATGATGTGACAAGAGGTAGAAAAAGGTACTGACAGGACTGACAAGTGGGGTCAGTCAAAATCCCCAAGGAGGAAGTCCTGGAGAAGTCAAGGGAGGAGGTCAAAGGGGAGGTCGTGATCCACGAGGGAGGTCATGGCCGCAAGGGTGGTCTTTGCAAAAAGACCAGAGGTCGTGACCTCAAAGGGAGGCGTGACCTCAAAGGTGGTCTTTGCAAAAAGACCACGGGAGGTCCTGAGGACAAAGAGGCTCAAGGGAGGAGGTCCAAGGGAAGAGGTCCAACGGAGGAGATTCAGGAGAGGAGGTTCAGCGGACAAGGAGGTCCTGACAAAGGGAAAGTCGAGACCAAGAGAAGGTCTTAACCCCCAAAAGGAAAGGTCTAAACCACAAGGGGAAGGTCTAGACCAACGGAGAGGTCTAAACCAACTGAAATCTAAACCCAAAAAGGAAGGTATAAACCATCAGAGAGGTATAAACCAGCGAGGAGGTCTAAACCAACAAAGAGGTCTAAACCCAAAAGGGAGGTCTAGACCAACAGAGAGGTCTAAACTCAAAGGAGATCTACACCTCACAGGAGGTCTAAACCACAAAAGAGATCTAAACCTCACAAGAGGTCTAAACCAACAAAAGGCAAAGCCAAGGAAAACACGGGATGAGCAGAGACGGGAGGGACAACACCAAAGCTCAAGCAACTTCAACTAAAACCAACTCGGAACAACCAGCAAAGAACAGAGATAAATAATAAGAAACGGGCTCTCAAGGGAGGGGCTCGACTCATTGGGAGGAGGTCCAACGGGTCAGGAGGAGATCCAGCCACGAGGGTGGTCTTTGCAAAAAGACCAGCAAAGACTGAGAGGGTGGTCTTTGCAAAAGGACCCAAAAGGGTGGTCTTTGCAAAAAGACCACGAGGAGAGGTCGCGTCAAAACGACAAAAAGAGGAGGTCGCGGCCTCAAGGGGAGGTCGCAGCAAAACGTCAAAAAGGGGAGGTCGCGGTCTCAAGGTGAGGTTGCAGCAAAATGACAAAAAAGGGGAGGTCGCAGCCTCAAGGGGAGGTCCTGACCACAAGGGGTGGTCATGACCGGGAGGGTGGTCTTTGCAAAAAGACCAACAGATCCTGAGGACGAGGAGGTCCCGAGGAACCAAACAAGGCGCGGCGAAACAGGGCTGTCCGATTTGAATCAAGCGGTCCACAAGGAAGTGGAACGTTCGGACCAACTGAACGCTACATCTTATTTGGGCCGTTCGATGTGAATCGGACAATCCACAACGCCTGGGAACGTTCGGACCGGCCAAACCTTTCGTCTTGATCGGGCCATCCAAAATGGATCGGACGGTCCACGAGTGGGAAGGGCGCGAGGTTGGTTCGGACCGCGTGAAGGGAAAGGGAGGTCCGAACCCCAAAAGGAGATCCAACGGAGGAGATCCAAAGGGGAGGTCCTGAACGGTTAGGATCAAACGAGGGGAGGTCCTGACGGTCAAATCAAATCCAAGGGAAGTCTTGACGGTCAGATTGAAACAAGAGGAGGTCCTGACGGTCAGATCAAAACCAAGGGAGGTCTTGACGGTCAGATTGAAACAAGGGGAGGTCCTGACGGTCAAGATCTAACAAAGGAGAAGTCTTGACGGTCAAGATCTATCAAGGGAAGATTCAAACGGAGAAGGAGATCTAGACCACAAGGTGGTCTAAATAGAAAAAGTGGTTTAGATAAAAAAGGAGGTCTAAACCCCGAAAAGAGATTCAAACCAACAAAAAAGTGCAGAGGAGGTGCGGACTAAAGGAAAATCCAAGCAAAAGGGCATAAGGGAGGTGGGAGAGGTTAAGAGGGTTCAATGTCGGGACCCAAAACTACTTGTTCGGGACCCTCAGGTTTAACGACTAGCCCAGGATCATGCTAGTGCACACAAAGTGTCAACAAAGATGGCAATCGCTCCATACAAGCTTAATAATAACATAAACGGTTAACTTTGATAATCAAATAATGGTTTTGACCTTAAGGTCGAAGTTTACAAATATTGAGCCACGCAGGCTAACATAGGAAATAAACAAAGAATGAACATAAACGGTAGTGGCACCCCATCGATTCGCCACGCAACCGATCGATCAAGACCTCACGATCAGGCACCTTCGATGAACTCGTCCTCGTATGCTGGTGAAGACTCCTCCTCTGCTTGATTCGTCAAAACAAGCGTGAGTACACACCGTACTCGCAAGCCACACCACAGAAATGCAATGTATACATGCAGGCTTATTACAAGAGAAAGGCATTCTGTGGCTCTTTTGCATAAACGCAACTTTTGCAATTGAATACAATTTAATAGATTAAAGACAGGTAAAACAATTAGACAATAATAATTTTAACAAGTTATTTCACAAAGACACACACAGCCTAACAGGTTATTCACATAGCTAGATGATTTATTCACATAGCTCCCTTCCCACACAGTTTTATGAAAATCTACCCCTAGTGTCAAATCCCCGAGCATTGTCCATGACCGCGGACGCGGCTATTCGAATAGATTAAGTTACACTCTACAGAGGTTTGTACACTTTACCCACAAGATACAATTAGTGTAGCTAACACTAATCATAACAAAGCATTTCAGATACCTTATCTTACTATGCTAGGCCCGTCTCAAAACAGACATGTGGTCATACAGGAGCTCAGTTCAAAAGAGCACATGGTGAGGTCCTTAATTGACCAAGGCAAGACTTCCACAAGCTAACCAAACCACATAGACACACAGATTATTATAGTTCACATAGTCCACACAGTTCACACAGTCCACCCTTTCACACAGTTTCCACCACTTGCCTCAGTTCAAATCCTTTTACCACCCCATTGGTTATAAGTGCAACACATGCCACAAGGACACATAGTACACACAGTTTTTATCACATAGTTGCATATTCACTTAGTCAAATTTATATAGCAATCTACATGACAAATGATTCGTGGCATGGCTAAGCAATCTACTCGTACTAACCAACCCACGTTGGTGCTACAATAATTACCAACTAAATATCCACTAGGGTGACAAAGGATCATGGCATAACAATTACACAAGGAAGGCATAACAATTTGGAATTAACTACTACACCCAAAACATTTAAATAAATACTTGAATTAAGATGCAGTAATTTGAATTAAGATACTTTTATAAAACTGGGAAGCAAAATGGTCAAGGGCATAGCTTGCCTTGAAAAGGATCTAGGAATTGATCTTGGTCTTGAAAAGGTCCTTCTTCTTCAACTCTTCCAGCAGCGTCGAAGTCTACTCGCAAACGACACAAACAAAACTAAATAAAAACCAGAAGCAAATAACTCCAATAAAATAAATAAAAAGCTCCAATAGATAGATCTGGATTTTAGGCGAATTTAGGAATTTGAATGGATGGATTTGGAGTTAGGATTCAAAAGATATGAATTTTACAAGTTTTAACCTAAATCTTGAAATTTAAATGAATTTCTAAATTTAAACAAGATCAAATTTAAATGACTTTGGTTTGATTAGCTAGATCTTAATTTTATATGAATTTAGAAATTTGAAACACCCAATTTGGAGTTTGGATGCAAAAGTTATGAATTTTACAAATTTAAACCTAAATCATTATTTAACAATTTTCCTAATTATTTTTCTAAAGGAAATTCTAATTATTGCGCAAGGTGGCGTCGCCAAGGATTTCCGGAATTAAACAAAATAAAATAAAAGCTGACATGTGGGACCCACATGTCGGTGATGACTCAGTGGACCAAGTCCACCGAGCCTCTGTTTTTGGGCTAGGGTGAGGTGGCAAGACTTATGCTGGCGCGGCCGACGACGGCGCCACATGGGATGCCACGCAGCACGGAGGTGAGGTGGCGGCCGACGTGTGGGCGGCGGCGGGCGGCAAGACGGAACCAAGGGTTCCGTGAACAGTGGCTCTCCGGCGAGGTGAGTGGTACAGGAGATAGAGGAACACGGGGATCTCGAGGGTGTGCTCATCGGTGCGAGAAGACGCAGCGGTGGCGGCCGTGGCAGGTCGGAGCGGAGGAGATGGTACGGCTCGACGGCGACGGCGCTAGAGGGCTCCTCCCGTGGCGAGGCGAGCACTAGCCAGCGGCACACGGCGAGTCCAGCGGTGGCGGCGATTTACGACGCGGGCAACGGAGGAGGCGCAATTGAAGCTCTAAGCTTACGGTGGCGGCGGCGAAGAACACGAATTCCATGACGAGGAGCACGGAGGAGGAGTGAGTTGGGGTTTGAGAAAAGGAGGCGGTGCGATCCCGGGTGCCTTTTATAGGGGCCGGGAGCCCGAGGCGGCGGCTACGTGGAGGTCGTGGCGGCGGCGATTATGAACGTGGGTGCAACCGGCATGAGGATGAGGGGGTTCGGAGGTGGCGGCGTGGTCGTGGAGGTCGTCTTGCGCTCGCGAGGAACGGGAGGTTGAGGCGCCCGCGCGAAGCTTCGGCTTTGACCGCCCATGGCGGTTCTGAGCAGGTCAGCGCATGAGAAGAAAGCGGCGAGGAAGACGGCTCGACAAGGCGGGCCCACCGGCAATGAGACGGGAGGCGGCCCAGCTGGCAGAGGTGAGGGCGAGATGCTGGCGAGAGATCTAGGCGTCAAAGACGGATCCAACGGCAGGAAGGGTTAATGCACAATACCGGGCTGGAATCTGTGAAGGGCTTGGGTTTAGGCCCAAATCTTGTTGGAGATTTTAAAATAGCTTTTCCTTTTTAGAAAATAATGTAAATTCATATAAGCATTGAAAATAGCAAATGATCTTGGAAAAATTCGTAAAATTCTAGAAAATATATCCAAGCTCATAGAATCCAAATAAAATAGTTTTGACTATTGTTCATGTTGGAATTATTCATATTAAATTGTTTTGTTACTAAAGTCCAAGTTTAAGCTTTTCAACTAAATTCAAATAAATCCAAATGGTGAATTTTCTCCTACCAACTATTCAAATGATTTTTAAAGCTCGAAAATTGGGATGTTACAAACCTCCCCTTAAAGGGATCTCGACCCGAGATTCAAAGCTAATGGAGAAAAGGTCAGAACTCGGCTTTTAACTCTTCTTCACGCTCCCACGTTGCTTCACCTTCTGAGTGGTGGCTCCACTGCACCTTGCAAAAACGAACTGTCTTGCTTCTGGTCCGACGTTCTGCGACATCCAAAATTTTGACCGGTTGCTCTTTGTAGGTGAGGTCTTCTTTTAGTTCAAGTGACTCTAACGGTGCTTGTTCTTCCGGCACACGAAGACACTTCTTCAACTGAGAGACATGAAAGACATCATGGACTCGCTAGCGCATCGTGGCGGCTCAAGCGATAAGCTACTTCTCCACGGCGATCCAAAATCTTGAACGGACCAACATACCGAGGGGCAAGCTTCCCTTTGACATGGAACCTTTTCACACCTCTCGAGGGGCGTAACTCGAGATACACAAAATCTTCGGCTCAAATCGAGATCACGGCAGCGATTATCGGCATAACTCTTTTGCCTCGATCGAGCTATCCTTAGCCTCTCTCGATCATGGACACTTGCTCTTTCGCTTCTTGAATAATATCCGGACCAAAGAGTATGACGTCAAATTTTTTCGACTCAGTTCAACGGAGTTTCGCAAGCGTGACCATACAAAGCTTCAAACGGTGACATTTGCAAACGGCTTGATAACTGTTGTTGTAACGAGAATTTCGATATGGTAAACTCTTATCCCAACGGTAGCATTTGCTAGAGCACGTGCTCTCAACATATCTTCCAATATCTGGTTAACCCTTTCACCATCCATCATGCAGGGGTGATACGCAGATCTTGAAATTCGTGAGTCCCTAAAGCCGTGCAAACTCGCCAAAATCGGAGGTGAACCGAGATCCTCGATCCGACACTATCTTCTTAGGTACACCATGCAAACCGAAAATCTTTGACATGTACAACCGCTAGACGATCCCCGAGTAACGTGGTTTTGACAGTAAGAAATGGGCAACTTTAGTCAAACGATCCACTATTACCCAAATCGAATCGTAACCCGAGTGAGTCTTGGGTAAACCGTAATGAAATCCATTCCGATTTCTTCCCACTTCCATTCGGAATCTTCAAGGGTTGCAACAGCACTGCCGGCCTCGATGTTCTGCTTTAACTTTTTGACACACGTCGCACAAGGCGACGAACTCTGCGACGTCTCGTTTCAGATTCGGCCACCAAAACCTATTCTTAACATCCTGATACATCTTAGTACTACCAGGGTGAATCGAATACTTTGAGTCATGGGCCTCCTTCAAAATCAGCTGTCTCAATCCATCAACATCTGGAACGCAGATACGTCCATTGATCCATAGTATATCCTGGTCATCCACTATGAAGTCCTTGAACTTCCCTTCTGTCATCTTCTTCTTAATGTCGGAGAACTCTGAGTCTTTCGGCTGAGCTTCGCGAATCTGCTTCTCCAAAGTGGACTGCACTTCCAGACTGGCCACAAATCCTTCAGACACTACTTCTAGCTTCAGCTTCTGGAATTCCTCTTGAAGCTTCGAACAAGGCTCTTTCACTTCCAAAGCATTGCAGTGGCTCTTACGGCTCAAGGCATCAGCAACGACATTGGCCTTACCAGGATGGTAATGTATTCCAAGATTATAATCCTTTATCAATTCTAGCCATCTTCTCTGTCTCATATTCAGATCTGACTGAGTGAAAATATATTTCAAGCTCTTATGATCTGTGTATACCTCACAGCGATCACCGATGAGGTAATGACGCCAAATCTTCAAAGCATGCACCACGCGACTAATTCCAGATCATGGGTAGGGTAATTTTCTTCATGCGGTCTTAATCGCTTTGACGTGAAGTTTACGGCTCTTCCTTCTTGCATCGGGACACATCCTAATCCTTGACGTGAAGCATCACAATAGATATCAAAATCCTTGCGAATATCGCGCGAGAATCAAGATCTTGAAATTTGAAGTCAAACGCTTCTTCAATTCTTGAAAACTTTCTTCACAAGTGGGGTCCAGTAAACTTTTTTCTTTCTTCAACAATTGCGTAAGAGGTTTAGCAATTGATGAAAATCCTTCAATGAAACGGCGATAATATCCTCGCTAATCCCAAGAAGCTGCGAATCGAGTGACAGTTTTGAAACATTTCCCAATGTAATCTGACTTTAACCTTCATGGGGTCAACGGCTACTCTCGCAAATTGCCATTACATGACCAAGGAAATCCACTTCCTTCTTCCGTAAATCACACTTGCTAAACTTAGCATGGCGATGTTCCCGAGCTTCTAGGATTAATCTCGGTGTTCAAACATGTTCTTCTTCCGATTTGGAGTAAACCAAAATATCATCAATGAATACGACTACAAACTTGTCCAGATACTCCATGAATACCTTATTCATCATGTTCATGAAATAGGCAGGGGCATTGGTCAGACCAAAGGACATGACTAGGAACTCATAATGTCCATACCGCGTTGAGAAAGCGGTCTTAGGTATATCCTTGGGACAGATCTTCAACTGATGGTAACCTGATCGCAAGTCGATCTTCGAGAACACTCCGGCTCCCTTCATTTGATCAAACAGATCATCTATCCGGGGCAATGGGTACTTATTCTTGATAGTGACTTCATTGAGAGCCCTAGAGTCGATGCACATCCTCATGCTTCCATCCTTCTTCTTGACAAACAAGACCGGTGCTCCCCATGGCGCATTTAACTAGGCCTCACAAAACCTTTCTCCAAAAGTTCTTCTATCTGCTTTCTTCATCTCTACTAACTCATCTACCGGCATCCGATAGGGTCTCTTTGAGATGGGAGTCTGTTCTCGCACTAGATCGATGACAAACTCGATGTCACGATCCGGTGGCATCCCCGTAATTCTTCCGGGAATACATCCGATACTCCTTGACGACCGCACATCTTCCAACGCGACGGTCTTCGTGCTATTGACTATCAAATGCCCATTACGACCGAGGTAGCTAGGAACTCCACTTTGTTTCCTTTGGTATCCTCGATTGTAACGACTCTTGACCACAATCTAGCACGGCTTTGTGCTTGGTTAACCAATCCATGCCAAGGATGACATCTATGGTTTGGGTGTCTAGAATAATTAGGTTAGCTAGAAACTCAACTCCAGCTATGAGTAACTTAGCCCCTAAACAACCCACATTAGAACTTAGCTCTGCTCCAGGCGACTGGACTAACAGAGTACGCTTAAGATGCATAACTTCCAATTTATTCTTGGTTGCAAAACTCGTAAACAAACGAATGCGAAGCTCCGTAATCAAAAGTAATCAGGCAGTATTGAATTCACTAGGAACTTACCCAGTACGACGTCTGGTGCTTCCTGGGCTCCTTCCAAAGTGACGTGATTAACACGACCTCTGACAACGGACTGAGGCGCTCCTCCTGGTTGACTGGTTCCCTGAGAAACTCCTTGGTTGTTCTGCGTTGGGGTCTTGGCAGGTGTTGCTCCAAGGTTGAAGCGGACTGGGGTGATAGTTCCCTTCTGAGGACACTGATTAGCAAAATGCCCTGGCTGACGGCAATTGTAACACACTCTTGGTTCACTCTGCCGGTTGTTGTTCCCTGGGGTGGGGTTGACTGGTGTAGGGTTACGAGAATTCTGAACAAAAGGATGAGGTGCTGAAGGCGGTGCAGGTGTCCTGAAAGTACTCTGTGGCTGGAAACGATTAAACTGCTGTGGCACTACTCTTGCCCTCTGTTGTTGTGGCTGATGGCTTCCTTGCTGAATCATCCTACGCTTGCGGTGGTCCTCCAGTTCCTTGCGTTTGTCTTCCATAACCAATGCCTTGTTAACCAACTCCTGGAAGTCTGGGAAGGTGTGGGCAAGCGATCGACTTGCGCCCCGAGTTCGGACCCTTCAGGAAGCGGCTCTGGCGAGACCTGTTAGTAGCGACATCCTCTGGAGCATAGCGGGCTAGCTGAGAAAACTTATTCAGGTAGTCAGACACTGACATACCCCCTTGCTTGAGAGCGCGGAACTCATCCTTCTTCAAATCCATAATGCCTTCAGTGCGGATCTTGGCGAAAAGTCGGAGAATTCCTCCCAAGTGATATTCTCATGGTGCTCCATGCGCCGCTGTGAAGTTCTCCCACCACTCGCCAGCCTACGCCCATCCGATGGGTGGCATACAAAACCTTCTCATGATCGTTGCATTGGGTGATCGGCAGCTTCCTCTTAATCACGTGAAGCCAATCATCGACCTCTCTTGGCGTGACATGTCCAGAGAAAGTTGGCGGACGGGTCCTCATGAATTCACCAACTTGGATGGTCCCCGATGACCATGAGTGGTGGGGCTCCTCCCCGGCGATTGTTGTTGATGTTGTTGTTGTTGTTCATGGTGCGATCCGTTCATCATCGTATACATCATCTCGAGTTTGTGCCGCCATGAAAGCTCAAGTTACGCAAGTCAATAGGAGGTGCTTGGGGTGGTCTTGCTCCGTGAGGGGTTTGCTCGTTACTCGCCGATCCTTGGGCTCCGGATCCACTTACGGCAGTATGGCGAGTCCGAACCATCTGGTGAGGTTCCATGGGTCAGATAAGGTAGAGAGCACAAGATGAGTTAAGAACTAGACGGGGAAAGTAGATTAACCCAACAAACATGACTCAAGAAACTTCGAATAAAATAATCTTCATTAATAGCTTACTAGCATGGTCGCAACAAATGCCTAAGGGCTTTTGCAGCTCACACTTGCACACAGGAAAATAAAGCGAACCTAAGCACACAAGCTACCGCCTAAAGGGCGACTATGAAAAGGGAAACTGGCTAAGCCTGACTAGACTGGAACTTAAACTAACTACTCCTCGAGAAAGCCTCATGACCACGGCTGCGCTCACTAGTGTAGACTCAAGTGAGTGGCATCCTCATGGCCGGTTCTCGATGCCCTAACTGGTGCAAGCGAGGAGAGCAGTGTCTTTGAGTCTGGTGGTAGCTCCTCTGGTTGTGCAGGCTCGACTGGATCCTCTGGAATCTCCTCTGGATCCTCCTCTTGATCATCTTCGAGCTCATGTTGACCGTAGAGAGCGTGCTCTAGCACGGCGATCCTTTCTCGGCTTCTTCCCAGTTCGATAGGCGCACCTCGGCTCGGTGGCGGCCATCTCCAGCGACCCTTCTTGGCGGTTGTGAATCGTGCAAGATGCACCATCGTGGCATTGCCCTCCCGCTTGTAGACGGAAAGTGCGCGGATAGCTCCTGGCGACTCGGGATGGTAGCGGAAGACGGTGTTCGCAGTTCTTCCGCGTAGATGTGGCGAACTCGGAGTATGGCCAAGCGTGATGACTCTGGATTCCTTGCGTGAAGGTGATCCTCCCGACCGAGATGTCCAAAGGCCGGTGCCTCTAGTGTTCCTCTGGCGAGACCGTCGGTGGCGGATCACACCACGATCTCGTCTGTTGACCATGTACTTGCCGCCACGATACATTGGGCGATCGAAGCCTCCAAGTGTCTGCAAGAGCTTCCCACTCTGCGGCAAGTCCTCCGCTGCAATCTCCAAAGGTGCGAAGGTAAGGCATCTGTCAAGGCAGCACAAGAGGCAAGAACCACATTAAAACAACGGGGAGAGGAAAGAAATTCCAGCAATAGATGAGCCAAGAAAGATGTAAGAGGAGTTAAGCAATTCATTTAGTCTTGTAAGTTAATTTTCTTTTAGAAAATAATTTGGACACTCGAACGGCCAATCTAACTAAGGTCTAGACCTACAGTCAGTATGGCTCTGATACCACTTTTGTCGGGACCCAAAACTACGGTTCGGGACCCTCTGTGTTTAACGCACTAGCCCAGGATCATGCTAGTGCACACAGTGTCAACAAAGATGGCAATCGCTCCATACAAGCGAATAATAACATAAACGGTTAACTTTGATAATCAAATAATGGTTTTGACCTTAAGGTCGAGTTTACAAATATTGAGCCACGCAGGGCTAACATAGGAAATAAACAGCAGCGGAACATAAACGGTAGTGGCACCCCATCGATTCGCCACAGGCAACCGACTGCGATCAAGACCTCACGATCGGGCACCTTCGATGAACTCGCCCTCGTATGTTTGGTGAAGACTCCTCCTCCGCTTGATTCGTCAAAACAAGCGTGAGTACACACCGCACTCATAAGCCACACCACGTAAATGCAATGTATACATGCAGGCTTATTACAAGAGAAAGGCATTCTGTGGCTCTTTTGCATAAACGCAACTTTTGCAATTGAATACAATTTAATAGATTAAAGACAGGTAAAACAATTAGACAATAATAATTTTAACAAGTTATTTCACAAAGACACACACAGCCTAACAGGTTATTCACATAGCTAGATGATTTATTCACATAGCTCCCTTCCCACACAGTTTTATGAAAATCTACCCCTAGTGTCAAATCCCGAGCATTGTCCATGATCATGACGCTGCTATTCAATAGATTAAGTTACACTCGCAGAGGTTTGTACACTTTACCCACAAGATACAATTAGTGTAGCTAACACTAATCATAACAAAGCATTTCAGATACCTTATCTTACTATGCTAGGCCTGCCTCAAAAGCAGACATGTGGTCGTACAGGAGCTCAGTTCAAAAGAGCACATGGTGAGGTCCTTAATTGACCAAGGCAAGACTTCCACAAGCTAACCAAACCACATAGACACACAGATTATTATAGTTCACATAGTCCACACAGTTCACACAGTCCACCCTTTCACACAGTTTCCACCACTTGCCTCAGTTCAAATCCTTTTACCACCCCATTGGTTATAAGTGCAACACATGCCACAAGGACACATAGTACACACAGCTTTTTATCACATAGTTGCATATTCACTTAGTCAAATTTATATAGCAATCTACATGACAAATGATTCGTGGCATGGCTAAGCAATCTACTCAGATTAACCAACCCACGTTGGTGCTACAATAATTACCAACTAAATATCCACTAGGGTGACAAAGGATCATGGCATAACAATTACACAAGGAAGGCATAACAATTTGGAATTAACTACTACACCCAAAACATTTAAATAAATACTTGAATTAAGATGCGAGAATTTGAATTAAGATACTTTTATAAACTGGGAAGCAAAATGGTCAAGGGCATAGCTTGCCTTGAAAAGGATCTAGGAATTGATCTTGGTCTTGAAAAGGTCCTTCTTCTTCAACTCTTCAAAGAAATGTCAAGTCTACTCGCAAACGACACAAACAAAACTAAATAAAAACTAGAAGCAAATAACTCCAATAAAATAAATAAAAAGCTCCAATAGATAGATCTGGATTTTAGGCGAATTTAGGAATTTGAATGGATGGATTTGGAGTTAGGATTCAAAAGATATGAATTTTACAAGTTTTAACCTAAATCTTGAAATTTAAATGAATTTCTAAATTTAAACAAGATCAAATTTAAATGACTTTGGTTTGATTAGCTAGATCTTAATTTTATATGAATTTAGAAATTTGAAACACCCAATTTGGAGTTTGGATGCAAAAGTTATGAATTTTACAAATTTAAACCTAAATCATTATTTAACAATTTTCCGAATTATTTTTCTAAAGGAAATTCTAATTATTGCGCAAGGTGACGCGTGAAGGATTTCCGGAATTAAACAAAATAAAATAAAAGCGACATGTGGGACCCACATGTCAAGGTGACTGTTTCAGTGGACCAAGTCCACCGAGCCTCTTTTTGAAATTTGGTGAGGTGGCGACTTATGCTGGCGTGGATACCGACACGGCGCCACATGGGATGCCACGCAGCACGGAGGTGAGGTGGGTGGCGTGGGCCCGGGCGGCGCCAAGACGGAACCAAGGGTTCCGTGAAGTGGCTCTCCGGCGAGGTGAGTGAGTGGTACAGGAGATAGAGGGAACACGGGATCTCGAGGTGTGCTCATTGGTGCGAGAAGGCGACGGTGGCGGCGGCGGCGAGGTCGGAGCGGAGGAGATGGTACAGGCTCGACGGCGGCGGCGCTAGAGGGCTCCTCCGTGGCGAGGCGAGCACCGGCCAGCGGCGACACGGCGAGTCCAAGCGGTGGCGGCGACGACGCTGGGGCAACGGAGGCGGCGCAATTGAAGCTCTAAGCTTACGGTGGCGGCGAAGAACACGAATTCGGCGACGAGGAGCACGGAGGAGGAGTGAGTTGGGGTTTGAGAAAAGGAGGCGGTGCGATCCGGGGTGCCTTTATAGGGGCCGGGAGCTCCGAGGCGGCGGCTACGTGGAGGTCGTGGCGGCGGCAGCTATGAACGTGGGTGCAACCGCAGCGGGATGAGGGGGTTGCGGAGGTGGCGGCGTGGTCGTGGAGGTCGTCTTGGCGCTCATGAGAGGAACGGGAGGTTGGAGGCGCCAGCGTGAAGCTTCGGCTTTGACCGCCCATGGCGGTTCTGGCAGCAGCGTCCATGAGAAGAAAGCGGCGAGGAAGACGGCTCTGACAAGGCGGGCCCACCTGGCAGCGAGACGGGGAGGCGGCCCACGCGAGAGGGAGAGGAGATGTGGCGAGATCTGGGCGCCCAAAGACGGATCCAACGGGCGAGGAAGGGTTAATGCACAATACTGGGCGGAATCGTGAAGGGCTTGGGTTTAGGCCCAAGTACTGTTGGAGATTTTAAAATAGCTTTTCCTTTTTAGAAAATAACAGAAATTCATATAAGCATTGGAAAATAGCAAATGATCTTGGAAAAATTCCAGAAAATTCTAGAAAATATATCCAAGCTCATAGAATCCAAATAAAATAGTTTTGACTATTGTTCATGTTGGAGTTATTCATATTAAATTGTTTTGTTACTAAAGTCCAAGTTTAAGCTTTTCAACTAAATTCAAATAAATCCAAATGGTGAATTTTCTCCCTACCAACTATTCAAATGATTTTTAAAGCTCTGAAAATTGGGATGTTACAAACCTCCCCCCCTTAAAGGGATCTCGACCCCGAGATTCAGGCTAGCTGGAGAAAAGGCTGGGGAACTCGGCTTTTAACTCTTCTTCACGCTCCCACGTTGCTTCACCTTCTGAGTGGTGGCTCCACTGCACCTTGCAAAAACGAACTGTCTTGCTTCTGGTCCGACGTTCTGCGACATCCAAAATTTTGACCGGTTGCTCTTTGTAGGTGAGGTCTTCTTTTAGTTCAAGTGACTCTAACGGTGCTTGTTCTTCCGGCACACGAAGACACTTCTTCAACTGAGAGACATGAAAGACATCATGGACTCCCGCTAGCGACTGTGGCAGCTCCAACTGATAAGCTACTTCTCCACGGCGATCCAAAATCTTGAACGGACCAACATACCGAGGGGCAAGCTTCCCTTTGACATGGAACCTTTTCACACCTCTGAGGGGCGTAACTCGGAGATACACAAAATCTTCTGGCTCGAAACTGAGATCACGACGACGATTATCGGCATAACTCTTTTGCCTCGACTGAGCTATCCTTAGCCTCTCTCTGATCATGGACACTTGCTCTTCTGCTTCTTGAATAATATCCGGACCAAAGACTGTACGTTCAGCTGTTTCTGACCAGTTCAACGGAGTTCTGCAAGCGTGACCATACAAAGCTTCAAACGGTGACATTTGCAAACTGGCTTGATAACTGTTGTTGTACGAGAATTCTGCATATGGTAAACTCTTATCCCAACGGGTAGCATTTGCTAGAGCACAGGCTCTCAACATATCTTCCAATATCTGGTTAACCCTTTCAGTCTGTCCATCTGTCTGGGGGTGATACGCAGTACTGAAATTCAGGTGAGTCCCTAAAGCTTCGTGCAAACTCTGCCAAAATCGGGAGGTGAACCGAGATCCTCGATCCGACACTATCTTCTTAGGTACACCATGCAAACCGAAAATCTTTGACATGTACAACTCGCTAGACGATCCCCTGAGTACGTGGTTTTGACAGGTAAGAAATGGGCAACTTTAGTCAAACGATCCACTATTACCCAAATCGAATCGTAACCCGAGTGAGTCTTGGGTAAACCGGTAATGAAATCCATTCCGATTTCTTCCCACTTCCATTCTCGAATCTTCAAGGGTTGCAATGCACCTGCTGGCCTCGATGTTCTGCTTAACTTTTGACACACATCGCACAAGGCGATTTAACTCTGCGACGTCTCGTTTCAGATTCGGCCACCAAAACCTATTCTTAACATCCTGATACATCTTAGTACTACCAGGGTGAATCGAATACTTTGAGTCATGGGCCTCCTTCAAAATCAGCTGTCTCAATCCATCAACATCTGGAACGCAGATACGTCCATTGATCCATAGTATATCCCGGTCATCCACTATGAAGTCCTTGAACTTCCCTTCTATCATCTTCTTCTTAATGTCGGAGAACTCTGAGTCTTTCTACCGAGCCATGAATCTGCTTCTCCAAAGTGGATCGCACTTCGATCGCCACAAATCCTTGAGACACTACTTCTAGCTTGACTCGAATTCCTCTTGAAGCTTCAACAAGGCTCTTTCACTTCCAAAGCATGCAAAGTGGCTCTACTACCAAGGCATCAAGAATCGACATTGGCCTTACCAGATGGTAATGTATTCCAAGATTATAATCCTTTATCAATTCTAGCCATCTTCTCTGTCTCATATTCAGATCTCGATCGAGTGAAAATATATTTCAAGCTCTTATGATCGTGTATACCTCACACGCGATTCCGATGAGGTAATGACGCCAAATCTTCAAAGCATGCACCACGGCAACTAATTCGAGATCATGGGTAGGGTAATTTTCTTCATGCGGTCTTAATCGCTTTGACGAAGTTTACAGCTCTTCCTTCTTGCATCGGGACACATCCTAATCCTTGACGCGAAGCATCACAATAGATATCAAAATCCTTGCGAATATCTCGCGAATCAAGATTGGGTCAAGTCAAACGCTTCTTCAATTCTTGAAAACTTTCTTCACAAGTGGGGTCCAGTAAACTTTTTTCTTTCTTCAACAATTGCGTAAGAGGTTTAGCAATTGATGAAAATCCTTCAATGAAACGGCGATAATATCCTCGCTAATCCCAAGCTGCGAACTGAGTAGCAGTTTTGGGCTGTTCCCAATGTAATACAGCTTTAACCTTACTGGGGTCAACGGCTACTCCTGCAGCTGTCATTACATGACCAAGGAAATCCACTTCCTTCTTCCAGAAATCACACTTGCTAAACTTAGCATACAACTGATGTTCCCTGAGCTTCTCTAGGATTAATCTCAGGTGTTCAGCATGTTCTTCTTCTGATTTGGAGTAAACCAAAATATCATCAATGAATACGACTACAAACTTGTCCAGATACTCCATGAATACCTTATTCATCATGTTCATGAAATAGGCAGGGGCATTGGTCAGACCAAAGGACATGACTAGGAACTCATAATGTCCATACCGCGTTGAGAAAGCGGTCTTAGGTATATCCTTGGGACAGATCTTCAATCGATGGTAACCTCGATCGCAAGTCGATCTTCGAGAACACTCGGCTCCCTTCATTTGATCAAACAGATCATCTATCCGGCAATGGGTACTTATTCTTGATAGTGACTTCATTGAGAGCCCTAGAGTCGATGCACATCCTCATGCTTCCATCCTTCTTCTTGACAAACAAGACCGGTGCTCCCCATGGCGATTTAACTAGGCCTCACAAAACCTTTCTCCAAAAGTTCTTCTATCTATTTCTTCATCTCTACTAACTCATCGGTGGCATCCGATAGGGTCTCTTTGAGATGGGAGCTGTTCTCGCACTAGATCGATGACAAACTCGATGTCACGATCCGGTGGCATCCCCGTAATTCTTCCGGGAATACATCCGATACTCCTTGACGACCGCACATCTTCCAACGCGACGGTCTTCGTGCTATTGACTATCAAATGCCCATTACGACCGAGGTAGCTAGGAACTCCACTTTGTTTCCTTTGGTATCCTCGATTATAACGGCTCTTCGCCACAATCTAGCACGGCTTTGTGCTTGGTTAACCAATCCATGCCAAGGATGACATCTATGGTTTGGGTGTCTAGAATAATTAGGTTAGCTAGAAACTCAACTCGACTATGAGTAACTTAGCCCTAAACAACCCACATTAGAACTTAGCTCGCTTCCAAAGCATCGACTAACAGAGTACGCTTAAGATGCATAACTTCCAATTTATTCTTGGTTGCAAAAACTCCGAAACAAACGAATGCGAAGCTCGTAATCAAGCGTAATCAGGCAGTATGAATTCACTAGGAACTTACCCAAGACGACGCCCGGTGCTTCTAGGCTCCTTCCAAAGTGACGTGATTAACACGACTCGACAACGGACCGAGGCGCTCCTCTGGTTGATCGTTCCCCGAGAAACTCCTTGGTTGTTCTGCTGGGGTCTTGGGTGTGTTGCTCCAAGGTTGAAGCGATTTGGGGTGATAGTTCCTTCGAGGACACCGATTAGCAAAATGCCTCTGCCGACGGCAATTGTAACACACTCTTGGTTCACTCTGCGGTTGTTGTTCCTCTGAGGGTGGGGTTGGTGGTGTAGGGTTACGAGAATTCGAACAAAAGGATGAGGTGTCAAGGCGGTGCAGTGTCTGAAAGTACTCGTGGTGGAAACGATTAAACCGCTTTGGCACTACTCTTGCCCTCTCGTTGTTGTGGCCGATGGCTTCCTTGTCAATCATCCCACGCTATGCGGTGGTCCTCCAGTTCCTTGCGTTTGTCTTCCATAACCAATGCCTTGTTAACCAACTCTGGAAGTGCAGGAAGGTGTGGGCAAGCAGACCGACTTGCGATCCGAAGTTCGAACTTCAGAAGCGGCTCTGGCGAGACACACAAGAGCGACATCCTCTCGAGCATAGCGGGCTAGCCGAGAAAACTTATTCAGTAGTCAACATCGACATACCCCTTGCTTGCCTTGGAACTCATCCTTCTTCAAATCCATAATGCCTTCAGTACGTGATATCGCGAAAAAGTCATGGAGAATTCCTCCCAAGTGATATTCTCGTGGTGCTCCATGCGCTGCTTGCAGGTTCTCCCACCACTCGCCAGCCTACGCCCTCCATCCGATGGGTGGCATACAAAACCTTCTCATGATCGTTGCATTGGGTGATCAGCAGCTTCCTCTTAATCACGCTGGCCAATCATCGCCTCTCCGGGCGTGACATGTCCAGAGAAAGTTGGCGGACGGGTCCTCATGAATTCACCAACTTGGATGGTCCTCGATGACCATGAGTGGTGGGGCTCCTCCCCGACGATTGTTGTTGATGTTGTTGTTGTTGTTCATGGTCTCATGATCCGTTCATCATCGATACATCATCGAGTTTGGCCGCCATGAAAGCTCAAGTTACGCAAGTCAATAGGAGGTGCTTGGGGTGGTCTTGCTCCGTGAGGGGTTTGCTCGTTACTGCCGATCCTTGGGCTCCGGATCCACTTACGGCAGAGTATGGTGAGTCCGAACCATCCGTGAGGTTCCATGGGTCGATAAGGTAGAGAGCACAAGATGAGTTAAGAACTAGACGGGAAAGTAGATTAACCCAACAAACACTGACTCAAGAAACTTGAATAAAATAATCTTCATTAATAGCTTACTAGCATGGTCGCAACAAATGCCTAAGGGCTTTTTGTACTCACACTTGCACACAGGAAAATAAAGCGAACCTAAGCACACAAGCTACCGCCTAAAGGGCGACTATGAAAAGGGAAACTGGCTAAGCCTGATTGGACTGGAACTTAAACTAACTACTCCTCGAGAAAGCCTCCGCAGCCACGGCGCGCCCCGCCGGTGTAGACTCAAGTGAGTGGCATCCTCATGGCCGGTTTCGATGCCCTGAATCGTGCAGGCAGAGAGTGTCTTTGGAGTGCAAAGTCTTGGCTCCTCTGGTTGTGCAGGCTCGACTGGATCCTCTGGAATCTCCTCTGGATCCTCCTCTTGATCATCTTCGAGCTCATGTTGACCGTAGAGAGCGTGCTCTAGTACGGCGATCCTTTCCTCGGCTTCTTCCCAGGCCTGATAGGCGCACCTCGGCTCGGTGGCGGCCATCTCCAAATGACCCTTCTTGAGCGGTGTGAATCGTGCAAGATGCACCATCGTGGCATTGCCCTCCCGCTTGTAGACGGAAAGTGCGCGGATAGCTCCCCTGAAGCAGCTCTGGGATGGTAGCGGAAGACGGTGTTCTGCAGTTCTTCCGCGTAGATGTGGCAGACTCGGAGTATGGCCAAGCGTGATGACTCCTGGATTCCTTGCGTGAAGGTGATCCTCCTGACTGAGATGTCCAAAGGCTGGCTGCCTCTAGTGTTCCTCTGGCGTGACCGTCAGCGCAGAACCACACCACGATCTCGTCCGTTGACCATGTACTTGCTGCCACGATACATTGGGCAGTCGAAGCCTCCAAGTGTCTGCAGCAGCTTCCACAGCTCTGCGGCAAGTCCTCCGTTGCAATCTCCAAAGGTCTGAAGGTAAGGCATCTGTCAAGACAGACAAGAGGCAAGAACCACATTAAAACAACGGGGAGAGGAAAGAAATTCCAGCAATAGATGAGCCAAGAAAGATGTAAGAGGAGTTAAGCAATTCATTTAGTCTTGTAAGTTAATTTTCTTTTAGAAAATAATTTGGACACTCGAACGGCCAATCTAACTAAGGTCTAGACCTCGGTCAAGATGGCTCGATACCACTTTTGTCGGGACCCAAAACTACGGTTCGGGACCCTTCAGGTTTAACGACTAGCCGAGATCATGCTAGTGCACACGGTGTCAACAAAGATGGCAATCGCTCCATACAAGCTTAATAATAACATAAACGGTTAACTTTGATAATCAAATAATGGTTTTGACCTTAAGGTCGAAGTTTACAAATATTGAGCCACGCAGGCTAACATAGGAAATAAACAAAGAGCGGAACATAAACGGTAGTGGCACCCCATCGATTCGCCACAGCAACCGATCGATCAAGACCTCACGATCAGCACCTTCGATGAACTCGTCCTCTCGATTTGGTGAAGACTCCTCCTCTGCTTGATTCGTCAAAACAAGCGTGAGTACACACCGTACTATAAGCCACACCACGTAAATGCAATGTATACATGCAGCTTATTACAAGAGAAAGGCATTCTGGCTCTTTTGCATAAACGCAACTTTTGCAATTGAATACAATTTAATAGATTAAAGACAGGTAAAACAATTAGACAATAATAATTTTAACAAGTTATTTCACAAAGACACACATGACCTAACAAAGTTATTCACATAGCTAGATGATTTATTCACATAGCTCCCTTCCCACAGCTTTTATGAAAATCTACCCCTAGTGTCAAATCCCCGAGCATTGTCCATGATCATGACGCTGCTATTGAATAGATTAAGTTACACTCTGCAGAGGTTTGTACACTTTACCCACAAGATACAATTAGTGTAGCTAACACTAATCATAACAAAGCATTTCAGATACCTTATCTTACTATGCTAGGCTGTCTCAAAAATGTACATGTGGTCGATAGGAGCTCAGTTCAAAAGAGCACATGGTGAGGTCCTTAATTGACCAAGGCAAGACTTCCACAAGCTAACCAAACCACATAGACACACAGATTATTATAGTTCACATAGTCCACCACAGTCACACAGTCCACCCTTTCACACAGTTTCCACCACTTGCCTCAGTTCAAATCCTTTTACCACCCCATTGGTTATAAGTGCAACACATGCCACAAGGACACATAGTACACACAGTTTTTATCACATAGTTGCATATTCACTTAGTCAAATTTATATAGCAATCTACATGACAAATGATTCGTGGCATGGCTAAGCAATCTACTCAGTACTAACCAACCCACGTTGGTGCTACAATAATTACCAACTAAATATCCACTAGGGTGACAAAGGATCATGGCATAACAATTACACAAGGAAGGCATAACAATTTGGAATTAACTACTACACCCAAAACATTTAAATAAATACTTGAATTAAGATGCGAGAATTTGAATTAAGATACTTTTATAAAACTGGGAAGCAAAATGGTCAAGGGCATAGCTTGCCTTGAAAAGGATCTAGGAATTGATCTTGGTCTTGAAAAGGTCCTTCTTCTTCAACTCTTCCAAAGAAATAATCAAGTCTACTCATAAACGACACAAACAAAACTAAATAAAAACCAGAAGCAAATAACTCCAATAAAATAAATAAAAAGCTCCAATAGATAGATCTGGATTTTAGGCGAATTTAGGAATTTGAATGGATGGATTTGGAGTTAGGATTCAAAAGATATGAATTTTACAAGTTTTAACCTAAATCTTGAAATTTAAATGAATTTCTAAATTTAAACAAGATCAAATTTAAATGACTTTGGTTTGATTAGCTAGATCTTAATTTTATATGAATTTAGAAATTTGAAACACCCAATTTGGAGTTTGGATGCAAAAGTTATGAATTTTACAAATTTAAACCTAAATCTGTTATTTAACAATTTTCCCGAATTATTTTTCTAAAGGAAATTCTAATTATTGCGCAAGGTGACGTCAGCGAAGGATTTCCGGGAATTAAACAAAATAAAATAAAAACTGACATGTGGGACCCACATGTCAGTGACACGGCTCAGGTGGACCAAGTCCACCGAGCCTCTGGTTTTTTGGGCTGGGCTGAGGTGGCGCACTTGCGCGCGCGTGGCGCTGACACGGCGCCACATGGGATGCCACGCAGGCACGGAGGTGAGGTGGCGGCTGACGTGGACGGCGGCGGGGGTGGCGGCGCACGGGAACCAAGGGTTCCGGCGAACGGTGGCTCTCCGGCGAGGGTGAGTGGTACAGGAGATAGAGGGAACACGGGATCTCGAGGTGTGCTCACTGGTGCGAGAAGACGACGGTGGCGGCACCGGCGCGGTCGGAGCGAGGAGATGGTACGGCTCGACGGCGACGGCGCTAGAGGGCTCCTCCCGGCGGCGAGGCGAGCACGGGCGGCATGGCACACGGCGAGTCCAGCGGTGGCGGCGGCGACGACGCTGGGGCAACAGAGGCGGCGCAATTGAAGCTCTAAGCTTACGGTGGCGGCGGCGAAGAACACGGTCGGACGAGGAGCACGGAGGAGGAGTGAGTTGGGGGTTTGAGAAAAGGAGGGCGGTGCGATCCCGGGGGTGCCTTTTATAGGGGCCGGGGAGCTCCGAGGCGGCGGCTACGTGGAGGTCGTGGCGGCGGCAGTTGCGGAACGTGGGCGCAACCGGCCGCGGGGATGAGGGGGGGTTGCGGGGGTGGCGGCGTGGTCGTGGAGGTCGTGCGCACTCGCGGAGGGAACGGGGAGGTTGGAGGCGCCCGCGCGTGAAGCTCGGCTTTGACCGCCCATGGCGATTCTGGCAGCGTCTGTGGAGAAGAAAGCGGCGAGAAGACGGCTCGACAAGGCGGGCCCACTGGCAGCAGAGACGGGAGGCGGCCCAACGCGGCGAGGGTGAGGGCGAGAGCTGCATGGCGAGATCTGGGCGTCCAGCACGGATCCAACGGCGAGGAAGGGTTGGGCACAAATACGCTGGGCCGAAAGTGAAGGGCTTGGGTTTAGCCCAATCTTGTTGGAGATTTTAAAATAGCTTTTCCTTTTTAGAAAATAACAGAAATTCATATAAGCATTGGAAAATAGCAAATGATCTTGGAAAAATTCCAGAAAATTCTAGAAAATATATCCAAGCTCATAGAATCCAAATAAAATAGTTTTGACTATTGTTCATGTTGGAATTATTCATATTAAATTGTTTTGTTACTAAAGTCCAAGTTTAAGCTTTTCAACTAAATTCAAATAAATCCAAATGGTGAATTTTCTCCCTACCAACTATTCAAATGATTTTTAAAGCTCTGAAAATTGGGATGTTACACTGAACTAGAGGGAGGTCCAAAGAGGTTAAGAGGAGGTCTGAACTAGAGGGAGGTCCAAGCACAAGGGAGGTCTGAACCCTCAGATCCAAACAAAGGGAGGTCTGGACCCTCAGATCCAAATGAAGGGAGGTCTTTCCAAGAAGAAAGATAGAGCTGGGCCGAGGGAAAGCACGGAGCAAACAGAGAAAAGGAAAAACTCCAGCAAACTCCAAAAGAAACCGAACCGATTTAGTTGAAGTTTGGTTTAGTCATTTAAAGTTATTTTAAAATCTCAAGTTAAGCTTTGAACTCTCATCAAAACCAAATGGTTCTTTTTAATTTGAATTTTTTTTAAAAAACTCAGGACAAACGGGGCGTTACAAACCTAAAGTTCTCAACCGCAAGCTTAGGTCCAGATATACATATATTTTCAGCCGCTGTCTGAATTCATGGCAGTAGAGACGGATGATGAAAATATTGATCGAGATATTGAATTCAGATAATTCAGTTGGGGGCAAAATCTTACAACTGTGAGCACCTTTTACCAATGATTTTTTTCAAAATGTCTTGTGAGAGGTGTATATATGCAAGCTAGCCCTCAAATGAGCATTGATTAGTATTAACTGGGCTGCATTGATGTGTGGCATTAGCAGCAGTCATCCCTTTGTTTTTATTTTCCACCAGCTATTGAATTTCACTATATGGTGTGCTTCGTATTAGATAATTTGCAGCACCAGTCCTTCAGTAACCTTTTGATCCTTTTAGTAGCTGTTTTGTACGTAAGAAGCGACGATAGGTCGATTCGCTTTTTCTTTTCTTATGAAATGCGAGAACTAAGCCAATCACACCTCCAAATAATTCAATATCTCGATCAATATTTTCATCATCCGCTCTCATCTTGTCATGAATTCGCATACGGGGGTGAAAATATCTCAGATATCTCGACCTAAGCTTGCGGTTGAGAACTTTAGGTCACTAGACTAATTTTCTACGAAGACGATGCCGATTACCAACTAATTTCTTTGCTATCGACCAATTTACGAGCCTTTGGATGGAAACGAGGCAAGGTTAAGAGTGCCCCAAAACTTGAAATTTGGAAGTCGATAATGGTAACATCCCCAAAATCACCCTTTTAAAGCTTTTGATTTTTGGTATATTTTCCAAGCATTGCGGTTTTTGCCTAATTGTTTACCTCTAAATGAATTCTTAAATTAAATGAATTTGTAAAACTCAAAGATGTCAATTTGATTTTTTTGGCCAAATTCAAACTAAATACAAACCTTAGAAATGAACAACAAATTTGATCGAAATATTTTTCCTAGCGGTATGATCGAAAGTATTTTTCTAAGAGTTATTGTTGAATTTTTAGAAGCCATTTAAACCCATCGAAAGTTCAAATGAATTCTTGGATTTAAATTAATTCAGAAGTTAATGTGAAATTAAATCACTCTAAGAGTATTCACATTGTGACCTTTTTTGGCCTCCACAACCTTTAGAGGTGTTAGGGAGAGGAAGCAGCCTCCAGGCCTGGAGGCAACCTCTAAGGTCGTGGGGTCCACCTGCAAGTCAGAGGTGTTAGGGAATATAGATGAGAGAGAAATTACTTTTGCTTTTAACTTTAATTCATTTTTGTGTCCCACCTTAGAGGCTAACACGCTGCAGAGTTTTGTGCTAAGATTAGAGGCTGTCTGCGGGTCCCGGCTTAGAGGCCAAATGTGATTAATATACTGTGGATGCCCTAACAATCATTGGGCTGGAACCCAAGTCTTGGCTCAATTATTTCTCTCTCCGCTAGGCCCGTTAATCCAGACCACCAGCGCGCAGGAGGTGATGACGTCGTCGGCGTATTTCCGGAAGTGCACTGTCGGGACCGGAATTCCAAATCCGAACCCACTGTATATTTCTACACTAATTTTATGATCAGTAGTTAGTGCACATAGTAGAAACAATATTGATAATAAGTTTGAATCACGAAATAACATTAATAAAGAACTGAGTACCAGTCTTATAGCCACTTATTACAAAAGAGGTCAAAAGACCATGAGTCTTACAGCAATGGAACAACAAATGATAAACTCCGAGTGGTGACCTATCAAATTGCTTATTGGCATTCGACTGGGGAGCGCAACCTAGTACTCCGAGTGTCCTTCATAAAAGCCACAGGCGAAGTAGTCGTAGTAGTCCTCGGCATCATCTGAGATTTAGTTTGAGTGTAGTATATGAGTACATAAAGTACTCTGCGAGTCTTGGGAAAAATACATATGCATAACTTTAACAAATAATGCTTAAATGTTTCTTTTGCACAAAGCAATATTTTAGTTTCAACGGTTTTCATAAAGCACATTTGACGAAAGTAGTTTCAATAAATAAATTAATTGTATCACTAGTAGAGGTTCTAGCTACCAACCATTAGTATCAAGACTCTAGCCGTCAAGGTTTAAAGGATAGGGCTCTAGCTGCCATAAACTACCCGAGAGTCTTAACTGCTCCTAGTTCCCAAAATTTACTCTTTTGAGATCCAAAACTAAAATCTACCACGTAAAAACGCACCTTGCCTGCTCTTGATCGTGGGCATGGCTATTCGAATAGTTTACACTCTGCAGAGGTTGTACAGCTTGAACCACATGAGATAATCAGTTTATAACGTCCGTTTGACACACTTCCGAAGGAGTGCGACTAAACGATTATCACAATACTTTTACAGAGCTCTATTTTGACCCAGTTCTGCTTGCTAAGGTTTCGCCACACCGACCCCCTCTTCCGCCCAAATCGTCAACCCAAACAGAACCGAATCAAAACATTGTTAATTAGTTAGTCAGGTCCTTCCCATTTAGGACGCGTGGTTGTATGGTATTGCTTAGTTTGGATAGTCACAAGTGTCAGTTCTTAATATGACTTGGGTGAAATTTTATACAATACAAGTTCTCGTGCTCTAGCTGCACTCGCCTGATCTTACCATCCGCCCAAGTCGAAACAAATTTTCATCATTTTATTTTATTTTCCAAATACTGACATTATCTAACGTCATACATTTTCTAAATAAAGCATAATAGGTAATAATGGTCCCCCCCAAAGGTTGATCAAGACCGAAAAGTATGTCTAAGCAATTCTATCGTATATAACTATTCCACAAAGTTGTATTCAATATTGTGGAATTTCTATGCTAGAGCTACATAGGTATAGGACAACAATCATCAAAGGAAGGTATTAAAAATTTTAGGTTTAACTAACAACCTACAATTTAAACTCATCATTTTAAAGGAAATAGCAATGCATAATAATTTAAAACTAAAAACAATATTTGAAAATCGTGGGTACTGAATGTTCAAAGAAGACTTACCTTCGTTGATATTGGAGGTTAACGCTTCTGGTTGGTCCAAACTAGTGTCGGCGGCGTCGGACTCTACACAAGCGAATCAAACCAAATAAATAACAGAAAAACAAATAAAATCTAAATACTATAAAATAAATACTAGAAGAAAGATATTGAATTTATATGAATTTAGGAGAAAGAATCGGCTGATTCGGAATTTGTATGAAGGAGAACGAACATCCGGAAGTTGGATATTCACATTGGACACCATTCGGTACCGCAGCGGTGCGCCCTTCGAGTCGTGCGACGCACCAGTGGGTGGAGTAACCCACTCGATGCCGGTCAGTGCAGCTGCTGGAGGAGTGGCCGGTGTGTGTGGCACCAACGTCTGTAGTGCCATTGGACTTGCGCCTAATGTAGACGCCACGCCATCGTTGCCGTTCACTGGGGCGCCACCTGTCACATGCTTAGTGGTGTACTCGACGGTGAACGTGTCCATACCATCGGGAGCATGACTAATAGACATCGCCTCCCAGTCCCATTGCTTCTCCTCCTCGAACACAACGTCGCGGGTGATGTGCAGCTTGCGCGTCTTGGGATCATAGACGCGGTAGGCCTTGGCACCCTCCTCGTAGCCGATGAATACCATCGGTGTTGACCTGTCTGACAGCTTCGTGACGCCACGCCTAACCTTCTTGACGTGTGCAACACATCCAAACGTCCGGAGATAGCGCACATTGGGCCGCCGCTTTTGCCACGCCTCATACGGTGTCATGCTGTCGAGGCTCCGCGTTGGCGCCCGGTTCAGTATGTGCACGGCGGTCTTCATCGCCTCGCCCCAAAACATAGCCGGCACACTCATGCTTTTCAATAGGCTGCGTGCCATCTCGACGATCGTTTGGTTCCGGCGCTCCACGACGCCGTTCTGTTGCGGTCAGTAGGGAGCGGTGGTGTGCCGCTTAATCCCATGCTCATTGCAGTAGTCGCCGAACTCAATGGAGTTGAACTCCCGTCACAATCTGTGCAGAACGCCTTGAGCTTGACGTCGTGTTCGTTCTTAGCAAGCGCCTTGATCTTGCGAAAGAATCTGAACGCTTTGTCCTTTGTCCTCAGCATCTCCACCCATATGTATGATGTGACCATGCCACATACACATTCAACCATAGCTCCCAAGATTGAACAAAAGATGAATTCGTTCCCTCAGCTTCAATTTGTTTTAAATGAGACTATGATGCTACCTAATGATGAAAATGTATATTTGTGCAGATATACAAGGAGGAATGCATCAACACTGCGCGCTCGTGGTCGGGGTCAAGTTCAAGTTGGACACGTTCTGGAATCTAATTTGGCCTCCGGAGACAACACCGATTTCAAACGTGCGTAACTTTCACATACAAAGTCCGTTTAAGGTCCACGGGTACTTGATGAAAAGCTTATCTCGTTCTCTTTCCAATGGATTTGGCCTCACCTCCAAATTCCTTCTGTACACACCGAAATCACCAAAAAAAAGGTGATGCATCACCTGTTTGGCCCAAATTGGGCCTTGTAATGCTTGGACCCAAAGGAAGGCGCCACCCTAAACGGCTCATACTGTTCACGAGGCACTATTCATATGTAAACGGTACCATAAATAGTATCACCCTCTATTTTTTTAGTTATGTGCGGCTCCCCTTCCCTTGTCTGTTTCCTGTTATGGGTGGAAAAAACTCCTTGTTCTACGTCCTTATTCTACGCTGTTGTCGCGAAAAAAAACTCCTTGGACTACATGCGCCCCTTGCAGTCCGTCTGTGCCGTTACACTGTCTCTGGGGTTGGGTGGAATTGTTGGGCCATCACATGTTAGTGGGTTGGGCCATGTCCAGGCCGTCCAATACATGTCTGAAATAGAAAATCTTTTTTTCGCGCAGCAATTTTCGGACGCGCCAAATACTTATCCGAGTCGTGTTCGTGTTCGACCCGAACTCACTGCTTCCTTGTCGTGTCCATGCATCAAAGGTTTGTGTGCCTTCAGTTTTATTGTGGAACTAAGAGCATGTTTGGTAGGGCTTTTGATCCTTATTTTCAGCTCTTGCTCGTATAAGGATCTAATCCTTTGAGAATTTGGAGCTGGCTGAGAGAAACGTTTGGTGAGATGTTAGCTCCAAAAACCCTGAAAGAGAGGATTGGAGGCAAAAAGGCCATGCTGTCCTTGGTTTAACACTTAAGACTATTTGTTTCGTACTCCTTTCTATTGGTACAAAACTTCCTGAAATTTCTTTACAAATTCATATCATAGCAATGTCAAATTCATATAATAGGAATGCATATGGATGAAACCATAAGAATGTATATGGATGAGACAAATTCCACAAACGACAACATTTACACATATCTAAAAAGGTACATCTTGAACATTTTACATTGTTTGAACATTAACACACATATGTGAAAACGTATACATTATTACAATCTCGAACAGCAACACATCTATGTAAATGTATACATTTCCGAACTTGTGTCATTACAGCCTAAGTACTTTTCCACATTCATACAGCATCAGTTTTGCACCAGATCACCACATTCATACATTTTTCCACACAACATCAGAGATGCCAAATATTCCCCAAGTCATGAACTCAGTGCTTTCAGTTTTGCACCTTCAATGGATCACCTGAACAAGTATTGTCATGCATATCTTGTATTCTCGTCAACATCAACAAGTAATTTGTGACTAGGGTTAGGGATCAACAAACAAGCATCAGGTTGTGACATACAAGCACAAGCATCAATTTTTGGCATCAACATCAAGAAGTAATGAAATTTTTCTAGTTGCACAAATCAAAGAACTAACAATGTTGCTACCATATCATCGTTCGGTTCACACAAAAAAAAACACAAGTAGAGCTCAGATCTGAATGGAGGAAGCAGTGGTCAGAAAAAGGTGGTCGGCAGGTGTGGATATCATGGGGATATGTGCATGATCTTAGGATGATGTTACAATTGGCAATGACATTTTCGGTTTGTCGAATCAAACGTTTTCGGCAAAGTTTCAGTTCTGTCATGTAACTGGCGGTCAGACCAGCCATGACTCGAGTAGAATTCTGGCTAAGTCCCAGGGGGTGGTCCGACCGGCTAGAACGGCGGTCAGACCGATTTTGTGCTGTTCTTCGTCGATTTCTTAGCGATGCTTGTTGGGTTAGGTTAAGGGCATGGGTTTCAATGCATATGTGTTGCATGACGCATGTTTTCACTAACGTGGGTCAAGTTATGAAGAACTTGTTCCCAGAATCAATTTCTTTATCTATTGTTGTGCAGGACGCTTGGAGGTCAACGATGGTCAACGGTGAGGATGATCGGGACTAAGCTTGGAGAGCTGAGGTCCAGAATGATCAAGAATGCCGGGTGAGGTTAATGGACTCAAGCATAGCGCAGAATGTACAAAGGTGACCGAACGGGCAGTTCGGGGCGACTGGTTGGATCAAGCGGTGCGGGGGTCGGTGCAAGTGCCATGGTGGTCCGGTGGGAGCCGGATGGGAGAGACTTGCTGACATGATGAGAGCTGTTGGATCAACCTACACGTGGTGAAGCATGGATGTGTTTCGTGCAGTTCGGACTTGATTTTCGAAAAAGATCGAGAAGGGGTATTTTGGTAATTTTACCAAATACCGCCTTGGTGACCTTTTGCCTACCCGCAGCATAAGACGGTGCGTTGGAGAAGAGGATTAGGTCAAGACAAGTGAAGACGACACTTTAAAATGCGTGCATGTGTGACCCGTTTGTATTGGGCCTTAACAGGAGCCCATTAGGGTTTGTCTTCTAGAAGGTCTAAGCCTCTACTATAAATAGAGGTGTGTGCTGGCTGCACCCCTTAAGCACTTCATTTACAAAATCCTAGTTTTGTCTTAGGGCTTAGAGAAGGAAGGAGAGGCTTAGGGTTTTAGAGAGATGAGTTGAGTAAGTGCTCATGGATTGAGCTCTTGTCCTCCATGGATGGAGTGGTTGTAAACCCTCTCAATGTCAAATCAATCTATGCATGATTTCTCAAAGATGAGTTCTCTTGTGTTCTTCCTCTTTATTTGGTCATTTTGAGTCATCCTTTGATCCACGAGTTTTTGTTTGGTGTCTTCTCTTGATCTTACTTGCTGTGACATGTGGGAACCTATCTAGGATCATCTAGATCATCATTCAACCATGAGCAAGTCTCTAGACCACGTTTTCGTTTTTGCCCGGTTTTGAAACCTTCTTCGTTCAAAAGGAAAAAGGTCAGGACTTTGGCTTAGATCTAGACGATCATCATTTGGAATAGGTTCCTGATATCCTTAGGAAGGTATGCCTCAAGTTTGGTGGAGTTTGGATGTGTAGATCAAAAGTTAGATCGATTTTCGTTTTGGTTTTTGGGTCACAAGCCTTGTTTCAGTCGAGGGCGGTCGGTCCGATTTTAACTTGGTCGACCGACCTCCAGTATGACCACGTAATACACACCGGTCTGACCGCCCGTTTAGGGTTTGAGTCCTTTTGGTTCTTTGCTTTGGGGATTTTGGTTTGGGTTCAATACAAGTCTTCTGCTGTTCTTGTTGTTGATCTTCATAGCTCTCATAGCTATTGGAGTGAACCTGGTGTTGGATCTGAACGAGGTGAAAAATAGGCGAGATCCTATTCAGCCCCCTCTAGGTGCCTTTCCGGTCCTACAGCAGGAAGACACCGGTGGCCGAGGAGGCTACCACATGTGGTAGTGAACAGGGTGAGGGGCGGCACGCATCTAGAGGGAGGTGATGGCGCAGGGGTAAGTGGTGGCACGGATCTAGAGGGAGGTGGTGGTGAGAGGAGGCCGGTGGCCATGGAGGAATGACGGCGTCATACCTCGACGGAGGAGTGTGTTGATGACAAGATTTGGCATCTATGATAGTCATTGCAGTGCTGATTGGTTCAACAGTAAGAGCCTAAAATTACTGCCGATTTAACTAATATTTTGTTTCGAATCGGAAGGCAGAGTGACTTCAAAGACCTCCTGAGAGGTCTTGGGCAACCTCTTCAAAGACCTCCTTGGAGGTCGTAAGGGACATCCTGAGTGATCCTGGAAAATATCAACATAGACTTCTTGGAGGACCTGGAGGGTGGTCTTTGTAAAATGGCCAAAAGGGTGGTCTTCACAAAACATGAGATCGTGGCTCAAAAGGGTGGTCCTTGCAAAACATCCCAGAGGTGGTCTTTGCAGAAGTAGCAGGTCGGGAGGACAAGGAAAAGTGAGGCCAAGATCTCCCCAGGAGCGTTCACGTGGCTTTATTAGAGCCGCCCAAGACCTCCCCGAGGATACTCATGCGCCTTCATCAGAGCCGCCCAGGGCCTCCTCAATGGCGCCCACATGGTTTCATCAGAACCGCCCAAGACCTCCCCGGGACACTTGCACGCCTTCATCAGAGCCACCCAGGACCTCCTCGAGGGCGCTCACGTGGCCTCATCAAAGCCGTTCAAGACCTCCCCGGGAGTGATCACGCGCCTTCATCAGAGCCGCCCAGGACCTCCTCAAGGGTGCTCACGTGGCTCCATCAGAACCGCCCAGGGCCTCCCCAGTTATACTCGCGTGCCTTCATCAGAGTCACCCAGGACCTCCTCGAGGGTGCTCACGTGGCTTCATCAAAGCCGTTCAAGACCTCCCCAGGTATACTCGCACGCCTTCATCAGAGCCGCCCAGGATCTCCTCAAGGGCGCTCACGTGGCTCCATCAGGGCCATTCAGAACCTCTTCAAAAGTGCTTGCGCGCCTTCATCAGGGCCGCTCAAGACCTCCTCAGGAGCGCTACGCGGCTCCATCACGGCCGTTCAAGACCTCCTCAGGAGCACTTGCGCGCCTCCATCAGGACCACTTACGACCTCCTCAAGAGTGCTACGCAGCTTCATCACGGTCGTTCAAGACCTCCTTAGGAGCTCTTGCGCACCTCCATCAGGACCGCTCAGGACCTCCCCGAGAGTGCTACGCGGCTTCATCAGGGCCGTCCAGGACCTCTTCAGGAGCGCTTGCACGCCTTCATCAGGGCCGCTCAAGACCTCCTGGGAAGCGCTACGCGGCTTCATCACGGCCGTTCAAGACCTCCTCAGGAGCACTTGCGCGCATCCATCAGGACCACCCAAGACATCCTCAGGAGCGCTCACGTGGCTTCATCAAAGCCATTCAAGATCTCCTCAGGAGCGTTCGCGCGCCCCATCAGGACCGCTCAGGACCTCCTCGGGAGTGCCACGCGGTTTCATCACGGCCGTTCAAGACCTCTTCAGGAGCGCTTGCACGCCTTCATCAGGGCCGATCAAGACCTCCTCAAGAGCACTACGCGGCTTCATCAAGACCATTCAAGATCTCCTCAAGGGCACTACACGGCTTCATCAAGGCTGTTCAGGATCTTCTCAGGAGTATTACGTGGCTCCATCAGAGCCGTCCAAGACCTCCTCAGGAACGCTTTGCGGTTTTCATCAGGATCACTCAGGATTTCCCCAAGGACGTTCACGCGTTTTCATCAGGGCCGTCCAAGACCTCCTCAGGAGTGTTCACGTACTTTCATCGGAGCTGTCCAAGATCTCCTTAGGAGTACTACGCGTTTTCATTAGGATTGTTCAAGACCTCTTCCGGAGATCCCGTGTAGTTTTCATCAGGACTTTCCGCAAAGGCCTCAGGACCTTCTACGAAGACTTCATCGAGGAAACTTGCGTGTTTAATAGGAAAGATTTATCAGTTATGGAAAGTCTAGAAATTAGATGGTAAAACCGAATCATATCTGTAAATCTTGTTCGTGTTAGGAGTCCTGATCTCTTACGGCTAAGACCTGCCGCCCTTTAAATAGGAGATGGTCATGGCTGATTGTATGATCACCAATTGATCAATACAATTTGCATCTACTTTTTACCATAGCTTCCCTGTAGTCCTATCCTTTTTCCAATCCTTTCTGCTTCCTTGGCCAGGTTCAAGGACCTTGTCAGGACATCGCTGCTGTCTCAACACCATGACTAGCTCCGCCTAGGTGTTGTGTGCTGTGGTTCTTCGGCGAAGTTAAATCCTAACGTCGTCTGGGTTCAATTTTGCTGGTATTCATCAAATCGTGTGTTGGTGCTTCTTCGTGTTATATTTTTGCGTCAACAGAGTGTGCGGGAAGGTGGCCGAGGATTCTGCTCGCTGCCGGTCGTCGTTGTGCTCACGGAGGTCAATGTGCTCGCGGCGGTCGAGGTCACCGGTGTTGCGGATGGTGTCACCAAGGGTGGAAACGGTGGTGCTCCAGGGCCGGCGGTGGCGACGGACTTCGGGCCGGCAGTGAGGGACTCCGTGGCTGGTGGCGGCGAACTCCGGGGTCAGCAGCGACCTCTAGCCCAGCTAAGGTTTGGGAGAGCTCCATGTGCCTGAGAGAAGGGAGAGGGCGAACGGGAGGTGAGCTGGCCAAATGGCCCATGCCTGTTGGGTCGGCATGAAGCACGACACTACTGGCCCGACCGGCCTAAGACGATATTATTCACAGGCGAGTGGCACGACGATAGTTCTGGGCGTGCTCGAGCCGCGACGACACGACACGAATAGTGCTAGGCCCAAATGCGGGTACTACGCGCATTAGGCATGACCTTTGTTTTAATATACATATATAATTTTATTTTTATTTATTAATATTCATATGATTTTCTTTCCATTTTTAATACTTATGTTATTTTATTTTGTAGTTTTTAAATTTTATATAGTTCCTTTTATAAGTATATATAAATTTATTTTGGTTTTTAAAAAAAATATTTTTTAGGATTGTTTTTCAATTTTGCATGTCTTATGAGCTAAATGACAAATGTTTTAACGAGCTAGCTATTTGAACATTAATAAAATTCTATTACATTTTCAATATATTGTTTTATTTTTTTTAATTTTCATGTCTACTTACGAATTCTACCTATTTTTCTAATTTTTCTGGAATTGTTTTGGATTTTTTTTTGAATTTTTTCATTCTGTTGGGCCAAATGGGCTAAACGGGCCGTGCCTAAGCGGTCACCCTGGCTCGTGGGCCGGTCCGGCTAGGCACGAATAGTAGCTGGGCCGGAATGGGTCGGGCAAATCACGGCCCATCTTGGCCGGGCGGACCGCCTGCTTGGCCACTCGACGGAGGCAACGATTACCGTTGGGAGATGCAGCGGTGAGGAGGAGAGGTTTGTACAATGGCAATTGCCAATTGGTAGTTAACTCTACCCCAACTCTGAGAGCAATTTTGTAACAATCGAGTTGCTCCTCGAAATTGTACTACAGCCTGCTCTGCTCCTCAAGTGATCCAGATTCTCCAAAACTTAGAGCAGGGGCGTTTAGCTCGGCTCCAGCTACTCCGGTTGAGAATCCGGGAGCTGGAGCTAGAGTCGTACCAAATAGGTCCTAAGTGCTTTCTGCAATTTCTTATTTAACTATTCCTTTTGTTCCTCTTGGATTGTAATCGGATACTCAGTTGGTATTTGCTTTTCGGTAGTCTGGCTGTTTGACATGTAATCTTAGGGCTATCAGTGTAATGGTCCATTCTGATGTTCTATTTAAGCATTGTTGTTTATTCGTGGGGCTGAAAAGGGGGAGATGACTGCCATGTTACTTTCTCCAAGCTCCCGATCTTCCGTTATAGGATTCAGTGGAGATTCTACTCGGCAGAATGGTAATCAGTTTACTATGTTTCTCACAGCTCCATTGCAAGCATTCTGCTTTCTGATCGTCAATAATGGAGTGGACAACTGGACATTGACAGGGTACTTGTTTTTAGTATTTGTTAATAATTTTCTTTCTCGCAGGCAGTATATTTTTGTCTGAGCCTTGACATGAAATTTTGTAGGATGCTTATAATAAAGCCGAGGAGTTGTTATGCTTGTCCTGAAATGAATGTGCCACAACTTTGGTTGGATCGTCTTCACTTGATCCTGTTTGGGTTGAAGTTTTAGGTGATCCACTCTTGAGGCGGCTGCTTCTCAGGTCACCTTGTCTATTCTTTTGTTACTAGTCTCTACTCCATCCAAACGTATTAAAGGTGTTGTGTTGTGTTTTTTTGTACGGATAATTCATTGTTTTATATAATCATCAAGCTTACCGTGGTTATTAACCACTAAAAATAGTGAGTGCAAGCTCACTCGTAAGCTGTTCCCTGTTAGCCTATTAATTTGTCTAACAATCTGCAGGAATGCACCGACCGTGTTGAGCTGATCTTTCAAATATTACTGATTGATACCGTCTAGTCTGCTGTCTACAAGATGCCCTGATGTGTATAATTGATATGTCGATGTCTTGCATTCCTTCCTTGTATTGGCCTGAAAGCTCATTTCGATTGTTTCTGCAGGTTTATCTTCTGCCGAGCCACCCAGTCACTGTTAAAACTGACGAACCATAAGTTGGAATTCCTCCCAACCAGCATGCCTCCTTTGCCAGAGTCGGTTAACGCAGAGAGCATGCTCTCCCAATCGCTGCGTGATGCGAGTCGCATCTTTCTTCGGACTGTGCTCTGATACCATCGAACCCGGATTCTGAGAATCCAAATCCTCTATCAAAACACTGTGCTATTCCCTGGATCAGTAGATAGCACTCATAGATACATCACTGAATCAAATTATACAAGTCGTAGATTAAACCATACAATTCATTAATTAACACTTCAGAGTTTACATAGACTGCGTCGGGTCAGGTTTTACAAAAGGGGCCGAACAAAGCCAAAGATTACATTACAAAAGCGAAAGTGACAACGGAAGCAAAAGGGGTTGAGCACATCTCTCCACAGGCAATCGACTGGGAAAACCCGTGTGCGCCCGATATTACCCAAAGACTCAAATAATATAGGATGCACGCAAGCACCAACGGAGTCAACTAGACTGGGACGAGACTAGAACAACTAAGGACTAGACTGCGCTTCACCTCTGCCGGCACTGCCATCCAGGGCCTCCTCCATAGGCATGGCGCTGGCCTCGACGACCTCCTCTGGGATGCTGGACACAGCCGCCGGGAAGGAGGTCACCACAGTGGTGCAAGGGAGGGACGTGCAGAGCATTGTATGCGTGATGGCGAGCTCCAACAACGGGGAGGGAAAGGCGACGCACAGCACGAGCACGACCGTCGCCGTCGACCAAGCGCGGTTTGTCGAGCCGTTCCGCGCCTTCGACCATGACGGCAGCCTCACCAAGCTCGAGAACGCCGCTATGTCGCTCGCTGTCGCCTGTCGTGGCCATGGCAAGCTGTCATCGCCGCCGCCACTGTAGTGTCGCCAGGGCAATCTGTCAACGCCCGCCTCCCCACCAACAAGCATTCGGTGCACCGCCCGCTCGCGTCACCGCCATAGCCTTGATTGTCGTCATCTCCATGGTTGTTGTCACCGTCGTCGTCGCCATGGTCGCCTTCATCAACACGTTGTCGTCGCCATCGCCGCCCGTTGTCATAGCCGCCCATGAATGTCTCGGGTCCGATCGGATCTGGACACTATTGGCGCAGATCCAGCCGAATCTAAGAGGAGACGAGTGGAGGTGGTGCTCGGGGATGGCGAGAGAGGCAGCGCTCGGCGACGGCAGAGGTGGTGGGGCTCGGAGGTGGTGTTGGCCGATGGGGGAGATGGCGCTCGGGGACGGCAACGGCTAGCGGGGTAGGAGATGGGCGGCAACGGAGGTGGTGGGGCTCGGAGGTGGTGTTGGCCGGTGGGGGAGACGGCGGAGGTGGTGGGGCTCGGAGGTGGTGTTGGCCGGTGGGGGAGATGGCGCTCGGGGACGGCAGCAGCCAGCGGGGTAGGAGATGGGCGACGACGGAGGTGGTGGGGCTCGGAGGTGGTGTTGGCCGGTGGGGGAGACGGCGCTCGGGGATGGCGGCGGCCAGCGGGGTAGGAGATGGGCGACGACGGAGGTGGTGGGGCTCGGAGGTGGTGTTGGCCGGTGGGGGAGACGGCTCTCGGCGATGGCGGCGGCCAGCGGGGTAGGAGATGGGCGGCGGCGGATGGATCAATAGGGGAGAGGGGAGGTCCGTGTGAGGGAGAGAGAGAGGGAGAGAAATATTTCCAATAATAAAATTAAATTTATTATTGGAAATATTTTTAGAAAATTACCCTACGTTAATGCCGTAGTGGGTATTAAGCATCGGAGATGCCCTTAAGGGTATGTACAATGATATAGACAACTACTGTCTAGTATCTTTTCATGTTATCTACAGACAGCGCCAAAGACTGTTCCTACAATGAATTGTCTTTTTTATGTCTTGATAGACAACTCCTTCATATACAACATGTCTTGTTTTTTGTGTTACAGTCGACTATTGCATGAGAAGCGGCTCAATTCTCTGTACTCGCTCCCTCTTATCCACACTATTGTACATATCATAAGGCTTACTTTCATGGCAAGACACTGGGATGCCCTTAGGGCATCTCCAATAATATATTTATTGTCATCTCTTAGCTATGCCACATCAACAAAATCCTACGTGGAGGAGAGAGAGCACAGGTCGTTTCTTCCTGAAGAGACTGTCGTGCCGCGAAACAAGACATAATATATTAATCTACTCTAGTTGACATGTATGCCCGTTTAAAAGAAAAAATATAAAATATAAATGTTGGAGAGTGTGCTAGAGACTATCTATTGGAAATATTGTCTCTAAAGATGATGTAGCATATATTAGAGACAAAACTATCTCTAACTATTAGAGATGCCCTTAGTGCACCTATGCCAGAGTTATATATAATGTTGTACACTAGTCCAATATTTTAATTAGGGCATCTTCCGTTGAGTCGAAGACAAAAAATACTAAAATTTTACCGACTGTAGTAAATGTAGTACTGTGTATATCTTTCCTACTATAGCGGTTTTGTTTCACCGTTTTATTTCGCCAAACATCATCATGTAGCCCTCTTTAAACAAAGGAGAACCCTGTATCTTTAGAAAAAGCAAAGCAAACACGGCGATTGCGATTTCATCCTTGGGAAAAGAGAGAAAGGAGGCAAAGCAAGCACGGAGACAAGAAGCAAGGAATCGCGGTTTCTGCTGTGATTTGGGGGCGTACTACTGGTAGCAAAGTTCTTATTTGGAGTTCTTGGAAATTTTCGGATCAAGCTCTGCTTCTCAAGCTGCTCGTATTTGGAGCGCCTTGTTCGTCATCAGCCGGCACCGACTTGCTCTTATTTGGTGTATATCTTGGTACGTACGTACTTGTGTACTACTACTGATTATGACAATGGGGAAGAAGAAACGTCGTAACAATGTAACATGTCGTTGTTATTGTGTAGGCAGCCATGTAGGTGGTGGCGGGAGATGTTCGGCTGATGGGTTAGATCGATTAATTTGTTGGTGCTTTTCTTTCTTGGTCTTCGTCAGAGGAATTCATCATGAGGACCAGGGTACTACTGCTACTCTTCTCTGCATTTTACGTTCACCAAGTAGTACATCAACATCACTCGTTCATGCATGATTATGAGGGTGTGATGTTGTTTTCAGTTCCATTCAACTGGCAATTGCGTATAGAAAAGAAGCCGAGGATGTGATTTTGGTCAATTTTTACCTCTAGTCAAGCAAACCCAAGTATTTCATACGTATTGACTAGAGCCTTTATGTAGCCGTTTTTATTTTTGACCGGGAACCTTTATGCAACCAACTAACCTTGCAAGCTCAAAATGTGAATGGATCTTCCGATCCTAACTCCAAACCTGACCCAGTTATTTAGTTGGAAGAATTTGATGAGTTGGTCCATTACCATCTGTTTGCTCGTGATCACAATTGTAGAGGGAAAATGAGGGATATAGTTAATCTCACTAAAACCGTGGGGTGATCCCGAGATAAACAGGACAGATGACAGGCAACCATCTAATCTTTTTTTAAAAAACACATCTAATTAATCTCTGCAGCTACGATTAAATTCATGTGACCATAAGCAGTAATACTTTTGATTCATAAGAGTTTTCAAACATCAGTACAATAGTTCTAAATCTATATTAACTGGCGGCTCTATTAGAAGCTCTTACAATAGTTCTATGAGAGAAAATGTCAAAAAATATAGCTTTCAACTTCTCTTTCGGTTCTTATGGCGTAAGGCTCTATTCTACCTATATACGAGTCTCATACAATTATATGTTATATTCTTCCATGATCAAATTGTACAAAGCAGTTAACTTAGAAATATTCAAACCAATACACTAATTTGAGGCTCCTCTAGGAGTTTCCACGTTAATCATAGGTGGAAAATATCTCTATACTAATTAGAGGCTCATCGAGGAACTCCCACCTTAATCCAAGGTAGAAAAAAAACTAGACATTCTCATATTAATATGAGAAAAAACAGCTAGAAATTCTCACATTAATTGAAGAAAAAAAATCCCATCCATGCATCTTGTGGCGTAAGGCTCTGTTCTACCTATGTACGAGTCTCATACAATTATATGTTATATTGTTCCACGATCAAATTGTACAAAGCAGCTTAACTTAGAAAAATTCAAACCAAAATAAATGTTGCATATGCATGTGTCCGAATAGGAGACATGAAGCCAAATTGCTTCCGTACATGGATATACATGAAAATATTTTCCTTTTTTAATGAATATATTTCCCTCTTTTTTTTCTTCTCTATCATAACTTATCCAGCCAATATGTATAGTTGCTCACACGAAGACAAAAACAATATATTTTTATCTAAATCTATATTAACTGGCGGCTCTATTAGAAGCTCTTACAATAGTTCTATGAGAAAAAATGTCAAAAAAATATAGCTTTCAACTTCTCTTTCGGTTCTGATTCATGTAGCTTGAAATTTTATATTTAGGATAAAAAAGTACTAAAATATAGACTATAGTAATGTTAAAAAAACATTTCTACAAAATATCTAATTACTTTTGAAATAAAAATGAAGAGTGCACTAGTAAGAATAAATTGACTACTTATATTATGATTCAAACGAGTTTTGAAACTCCAGTGCGATGATTTAGGTGTCCTGGAAGAGTGCATCACGCGTTTTGAAACTGTAGCACGTCCTAGTTTGGCCCAATAAGGTCTGATGGTGCATCACGCATGGAGTAGTTGATGGTGTATCACACGTTTTGAAACTAACCCTAAGCCGGAGCTAACATCATTGCAACAGGACTTTAACTGCACCAGTTTTGATGAAGCTGTAGAGTGGATACTTCGATATTTTGTTGACAACCCGAGGGACACAAGAGTCATCTACTTTGATGGTTGGCGTGGTGGATTCGGGGCATCTACCGTTCTTAGAGGTGTGGCAGATGCTGTAACATCAAGGAGAACTCCTCCAGAATTACACCTTGACAAAGTAATTCATATAGATTGCTCCGTATGGAAAAGCAGAAGGGCAACGCAGAGGGCAATTGCAGTGGAATTAAAGCTCGATCATTTAGTAATGGCAGCTTTTGATAAAGAGGATGAGGAGGATGATTTCAACGGTGTGGATGAAGGCTCTAGAGGTGAGATATTCGGTGTCGCACAAATGATTGATGGGGCCCTTAGAGATCATAAATTTATGATGGTTTTCCATAATGGAAGTGGCGACGACATTGATCTAAGTAGCTTTGGTGTTCCTCCATATACACGGTTTGGTGCGAACCCAATCTTGTGGACCTTCCGGAGGAGGTTTCGAGCAAGGGAACTCTACTCTGAGATGCAAAACAAAGTGAAGAGCGCTCATCTTTTTGCTTATGAACCAGTGTATATAGAAGAAGAAGGAATTTTCTTCCCAGTACTGCATAGAGAGGCCTCTGCCATAGCTGCTAATTATCCATGCATGCGGGAGACCAACCCAGAAAGGATTGTGCGTTGCTGCTTGTATGAATTATTTCTACACCTTAGTTTCCCCAAAATCACGGAATATGACTGGCCAGCCCGTGCTTCTAGCTACTGGATATGTGATGGCATCATACAAGGTGATCGGGCATGGGAGATTAGCAATGCACTCCGTGAAGAAATAAAATGGGAGCTGAGTCCTCGTTTACTTGACAATGTGCGCGGAAGGTTCCAAGATGAGTTTTGGTGCGAAAGTAATTCTAGCCATTTTCGACATTCAAAGACAAGTATTTGGTGGACAACGACCCGGCCTGCACCCTTGGATTGCAATAACCTCCGTGAATAATCTGCAAACAGAGGATATGCCGCAAGCTACTGATGCTGAAGGTGTCGTCTTGTTTTCGCACTGAAGTCCCGATCATGTCCCATTAGTATTAGCCGATGGCTTGTTTAACCAATCTACCAACCTCCGTGTGCTACATTTGTCATGTCAGGCCTTCACTTTGCATCACCACCATTCACTCTTGCCACAACCTAAGATTCCTTGGACTGGACCACTGCAAAGACAATATAGCTGTTGAAGGAGAGGATCAAAGGAAGTGGGAGTTTCTCCATAGCTTATGGGTATTGGACCTATCTAACACAGATTGGTACCATGTATTATCCAAAGACATGATGGATCTTATGGAGCTAAATGTAGGAGGAGTCAAGTTCTCTCCCACTAGTTTTGTATGGGGCCAGATGGACAGCCTACACAAGGTCCGAATAATCAAACCGGTGTACCTAGTACCCGAGACATCAACGAACATGGGCAACATATTTATAGGCAAGGCAAAGCTACAACTTCTTGACTTGTCTCGCAATAAAGACGTGAAAATTCTTCCAAGCAGCCTATCAACTGCAAGTAGCCTTGAGGTGCTTATTTTGGATGGTTGTAATGATTTAGAAAATGTTGTCGCCCAGATTGCCTTCCTCCTCGCTCAAGTCCTTGAGCTTGGACAGCTATGGACCAAAGATCTCATTGGACACCGCTTGTTGAGCTACCTCCCAAAAATGTCGCCCATCTTCTGCGGATCAAAAGCATGCCAAGATCACCAAGATCTCCCTAGAAGGCTGCACACAACTGGAGAATCTGTTCTTGCGTGAACTACCCAACCTTGTGGAGCTGGACCTCTCAGGAACTGCAATTAAGACACTTGACTTTGAAACTATGGTGGTGGAGGTCTCAGGGCTCAAGCGACTATTCCTGCTGGGCTGTGAGCACCTTCGTGCCATAAAATGGGGCCAGAGTGGTTCCAGGGTGTCCAAACTAGAGTTTCTGTGCATAGACACCCGAGCTGGAATCGGATGTCCTCGGCCATCCTTTGACCTGAATAAATCCTTCCGGCATGTGTGCATGCTACTATTGCGGATGCAAGGCTTGCACGCTCCCTGTGTGATGCAATATTGTATTATAGTGCTGTGGGTGTTTGTTTCAATATCTGCATCACCTCTTCACCTGTGTATAGTAGTGGGGTTGTTCAACTTGAATCAACCAGTGAGGAGAAGATTGGCCTCGGTGATCATCAAGTGAGCCTGCAACAGCCTGTTCCAGCTAATCGATATGGTGATGTCATTAGAATGGTTGGCGATGCTCCAATGCATGCTTTCCCGCAGCCTCCGTCTACAAAGTTGGATCGCCATATCGAGATTGCTGAAGGGAGGTGCAGCGTGGAGAGCGAACTGGTCGCATATTCTCCCCCACGTAATTTAGCTGATCTGATGAATCGGTATGCCGAGTCCCTGCATGTGCACGAAGTCGCCATAATTGCTAGTATGCCTTCAAGATGGTGGGATTACCTCAGGCAGTGCCGTGTGGAGAGCTGCCCCACGTTGGAGACTGTCTTCCCTCCAGGCGCGTACGCGTTCAAGGAACTGCGGACCATCTGGGCGTCGGATCTCCTGATGGCCCACTGCATTTGGAGCAAAGGTTCCCGTAACGAACGTAACTCCTTCAGATACCTGCAGCACCTACACCTGCGCTCCTGCACCAGGCTCCACTTCGTGCTCCCGGTGTGGGTCTCCTCCTTCCCCAGCTTGGAGACCCTCCACATCATCCACTGTGGCGACCTCAGGCACGTCTTCGTACTGGACGGAAAGTACCCAGAGGAAATAGCCGACCGCGGTGTAGCATTCCCGAAGCTGACCACCGTCCACCTGCACGACCTCCCGATGCTGCGGCAGATATGCGAGGTCAAGATGGTGGCGCCCGCGCTCGAGACCATCAGGATCAGGGGATGCTGGCGCATGCAGCGGGTGTCGGTCGTCGCCCGTGGAGAAAGCAAGAAGAAGCTGACCGTGGACATCGAGAAGGACGTGTGGGACGCGCTGGAGTGGGACGGGGTGGAGGCCGACCACCACTCCTCACTCTTCGAGAGGCGCCACTCGCGCTACTATAAGAAGAAATTGCCCAGGGTCTCCGTCCTCAGGTACTCTGTTTGTACATCAATGAATCCATCTACTTTTTTGATTACGCTAGATCGCTACTCACTCTCTGTTTCTCCGTCTTTGTGTTGCCTCCATCTATGGAGACATGAGAGTGGTTTGTTGATTCTGCTAGACTGCTACTCACTGCTTTCTCTGTCTCTCACATTGCCTAGGTGACACGAGAGTGGTTTGTTGATTCTACGATGATTGGTGTGAGGTACGGGCTTATTGTGGCTCTTACCTTCGTGGCGAGTTGGCTACGTGTTTGATACAATAATGATGGTTTGTGTATCAAGACTCTGCTACCGGCTGGCCCGGCCGATTTGTGTGTCGGTGTGGCTTGCGATTTTATGAATCTGAAACTAAGAAGCGGCGGTCCGCCTGAGTGCATCGACTGGCCGCACGTGTGTGTGGCTTGAAATAGTTGAGGAGCAGCTATGTGTGCTGTGTGCATCTACATGGCTGCACAAGTGTGACTCAAATAGTGTGTTTGCTATGTATCTGAACCAAGAGGCACCTGGTTGTGTGCTTGCATGCGTCGACCTGCTTTGCTGTGTGTTTGTTTATGCTTCAAATAAGCAAAGAGACTATACTTGTGTGTGGTATTTGCATTACCGTCGCGTGTGCATCATTGAGCTACTTGTGAAGTTTGTGTGTGCCACTTAATACTTGCATGAATGCGTCAATTAGGATGAGATGTTTGCATGCATTGTCGTGACCCTAACCAAAACAGGCCAGCACATACGTCATCCATGCCGTCGGGCGGCAGTCTAGATAAGCTTGTGCATGAACCGGGATGAAGGAGGAGGGGTATTATCACATGTAACTCAATCAAATAGGATACTCTTTGTTTATTTATCGGTTTAGTGTGAATGATGTTCTTTAATATTGTATTGTACGACAGACTAGATAAGGTTGTGCATAAACCAACTGAGGGAAATACGTGGCATGTAGATCATATAACGATGTACCGTAACCTCCGACTCGTGTACGTTTCGAAGGCACAATTTCTAGTTCATGCACAAGCTTATCTAGACTTTGGTATATCCCGTGTTATGCGATTATGTTTGGGTATATTTGTATTCATATTTTATTTTGCTATATTTGTACGCATATTTTGGTTATTACGTGTGTACTCCAGCACCATATTGTATATCAACATCTTTAATAGAGTTGCAATGTAGCTTTTTTTTCTACATTCCAAGTCACATGAAATCATGAAACCCTAATTTCCGAAACTTAAAATCGAAATTTTCGCGACCTAAATCATAAATTTTCGAGACAATACCAGAACACATATAAAATTGCCGAAACATTACACAATCAAGTCCACTGCGGGAGGACCCTTCAAAATAAAATTCATAATTTTTTGAGCTCATTTTCTACATTTATTGATTCATACGAACATGACACTTATACGAAATAGCGATAACAATTCTGAACGAATAAAATTATGAAAAATTTACACAAGCAAGTATACGGTGTTGAGACGCTCCACAAAAAAATTCATAGTTTTTTGGGCTCATTTGCTATATTTTAAAATTCCTCTAAATTTTAGCCTAAAACTAACTTTTTTAACTAACCTATTCACTAATTAACTAACTAACCTACACTAATTAACTAATCAAGCTGTGCACTGTGTGTGCGCGCATGGTGGCCATGCGCCAAGGGGCTGGCGCATGGCCACCATGCGCCAGCGTCCGAGGTGGCGGCAGTTGCGGGCACGTGTCGTGATCTCCATCATTTGGCGACGGTGGCGTCTTATACCGCACCGTGCACCAGCGGTAACATTTTTGCAATTACGCAGTAGCCATTGTCGATCTGCAATATCTGAAATGAAAACACGCCGTATCTGCCAAAAATTCGATACTCAGTTGGTTTTTGCTTTTCGGTAGTCTGGCTTTTTGACATGTACTCTTAGGGCTATCAGTGTAATGGTCCATTCTGATTGTTCTATTTAAGCATTGCAGTTTATTCGTGGGGCTGAAAAGGGGGAGATGACTGCCATGTTACTTTCTCCAAGCTCCCGATCTTCCGTTGTAGGATTCAGTGGAGATTCTACTCGGCAGAATGGTAATCAGTTTACTATGTTTCTCACAGCTCCATTGCAAGCATTCTGCTTTCTGATCGTCAATAATGGAGTGGACATTGACAGGGTACTTGTTTTTAGTATTTGTTAATAATTTTCTTTCTCGCAGGCAGTATATTTTTGTCTGAGCCTTGACATGAAATTTTGTAGGATGCTTATAATAAAGCCGAGGAGTTGTTATCCTTGTCCTTGAATGAATGGGCCACAACTTTGGTTGGATCGTCTTCACTTGATCCTGTTTGGGTTGAACTTTTAGGTGATCCACTCTTGAGGCGGCTGCTTCTCAGGTCACCTTGTCGATTCTTTTGTTACTAGTCTCTACTCCATCCAAACGTATTAAAGGTGTTGTGTTTTTTGTACGGATAATTCATTGTTTTATATAATCATCAAGCTTACCGTGGTTATTAACCACTGAAAATAGTGAGTGCAAGCTCACTCGTAAGCTGTTCCCTGTTAGCCTATTAATTTGTCTAACAACCTGCAGGAATGCACCGACCGTGTTGAGCTGATCTTTCAAATATTACTGATTGATACCGTCCAGTCTGCTGTCTACACGATGCCCTCATGTGTATAATTGATATGTCGGTGTCTTGCATTCCTTCCTTGTAGCTCATTTTGATTGTTTCTGCAGGTTTATCCTCTGCCGAGCCACCCAGTCACTGTTAAAACTGACGAACCATACGTTGGAATTCCTCCCAACCTGCATGCCTCCTTTACCAGAGTCGGTTGACGCCGAGAGCATGCTCTCCCAATTGCTGCGTGATGCGAGTCGCATCTTTCTTCGGCGTTGCCAACCAATTTTTCATCTGCTGAGACAACCACATGGCCTGACGTCGACGCTGAGGAGGCTATTGCCATGAACCCCTATGGCAGTGCCAACAAAGAAGGTGTGCCTACGACAGTCGGAGATTCAGATATGCCAGAATCGTCCACTTCATCTTTTTTATTTTTTAGATAATGGAAGAGAAAAGTCTCTTCTGGCCTCTGCATCAAGGATGCACACAGCCCAATTTATTACCACGAACCAAAATCCAGAATATCCCCTTAAAGGTGGCTCAAAGCCTTACAACCAGAAAGTAGCTAATTAATTAATTAAAGCGGCTCAAAGTCTTACATCCAAAAGACGCATAATGCTTAAAATCAGTCATTACAAATCCTTCGACTACACCGCCACCCATTGTTGTGAAATAATTGTTTCGCCACATACTCCAACTTGGCACTTCCATTCAACATTAACTCCTTCTGGTTTGGTTTCTGCATAGTTGCCTATGCTCTCATCCAGTGCCCAATCAAAAAGATAACCTGCAAGGGATTAGTAATGACCTTTTTATCAAAAATCAGATCATTCCGACATAGCCAAATAGACCAACATAAGGCACCGCTCCTATAAGGAGTTGAGTTTTTAAAATGTTTGGAATACCATCTAACCAATTCCCAAACAAGTTGGCTATATTCACTAGAGGAGGTAGATTAAATGCACATTGCACAGCCCACCAAACAAGACGTACAAATGGACATTCAATAAACAGATGCTGAATTGTTTCCTCTGCAACACAGAAACAACAGTTTTTGCTTCCCCTCCAATTTCTCTTGAGTAAGTTATCTTTGGTTAAAATTACCCTCGCTTGAGATACCACAGAATATTTTCACTTTTAAAGGAATTTTAAGTAACCACAAAAGGTGCTTATTTGGGACTTGACAATTGCCAATAAGTGCCACATAGAAAGTCCGAATCGAAAAGAGCCGAGACTTGTTTAAATTCCACCTAAAAATATCATGTTGAGAACTTAAATGCACAGTAATGAGTCTCGACACTAACTCATTCCAAGCCACGTAACTTAGATCCAATAATAGGTCTACGAAACGAGATATTTAAAGGAGTCGATCTTAAAATATTAGCTATTGTATCATTCTTTTTCCTCACCACATGATAAAGGGTTGGATATTGGCTTTTTAATGGTGAGCTTCCTAACCAAATATCTTCCCAAAACCTAGTTTGCATTCCATTTTTAATCTGGAATGAACCAAAGCGAAAGAAAAGATGTTTAATATTCATCAGACCCGACCAAAAATGGGATGTCCTGTGTTTCTTAATCACCGCTAAACACTCTTCTCTTTCAAATATTTCCTTGTTAACAAGGTTTGCTGACCCTTCTTCATTAAGCAACTTAAAAGCCATTTCCCGAGTAAACTTTTATTTTTAATGTCTAAATTCTGAATTCCTAGACCACCCTGCTCTTTGGGTGTACACATTTAATTCCATTTAGCAAGTCTATATTTTTTCCTATGATTATCACTTTGCCAATAAAATTTAGATCTATAATAATCAAGTCTTTTGAGCACTTCTTTAGGAATCTCAAAAAAAGACGACATAAACAAAGGCATACTGCTTAGTACCGAGTTAATAAGTACTAAACGTCCACCAACAGATAGATTTTTTCCTTTCCAACTGCTAAGTTTCTTTGCCACTCTATCTTCAACACCTTTCCAATCACTATTTCTTAATTTTCTATAATGAATTGGAATCCCTAGGTACCTGAAAGGAAAAGTACCCACTTTACAGCCAAATAAATGAGTATACTGTATTTCAACATCTTTGGCTTTGCCAAAACAAAAATTTTCACTCTTGTGGAAGTTAATCTTTAAACCTGATAATTGTTCAAAGACACATAGCAGAAGTTTGAGATTTTTTGCTTGCTCTATGTCATTATTTAAAAACAAGATAGTGTCATCAGCGTATTGAAGAATTGATAGCCCATCATCAATCAAATGAGGAACTAGTCCCGATATAAGCCCTTCTTCTTTAGCTCTTGAAATAAATATAGCAAGCATATCCACAACAAGATTAAACAGAATTGGGGACATCGGGTCACCTTGTCTAAGACCTTTATGAGTTTGAAAAAAAGAACCTAAATCATCATTAACTTTAATTCCAACACTCCCTCCCTTAACAAAACTCTCCACCCACGAACACCACTTAGCTGAAAAACCTTTCATCCTCAAAGTTTGGAATAAGAAAGGCCATTTTACTTTGTCATAAGCTTTTTCAAAATCCAGCTTGAGCACAATCCCATCCATGTTTGCTTTATACAACTCATGAACAGTTTCATGAAGGATAACCACTCCATCAAGAATATATCTCCCTTGCATAAAGGCTGTCTGAGATGGTCTAATAACCTTATGTGCTACATTAGCGATTCTATTGGATGCCACTTTTGTAAACACTTTAAAACTAACATTAAGCAGACAAATAGGTCTATAATGTTGAATTTGTTTAGCATCCACTTTTTTGGGAAGCAGCGTAATAATCCCAAAATTCAAGCTAAAAAGGTGCAAAGAACAACTATGTAACTCTTGAAACATAGCCATCAAATCAAGTTTAATAACTTCCCAAAAAACCTGATAAAACTCTGCTGGGAAACCATCAGGTCCAGAGGCTTTATTATGCTCCATTTGAAAAATTGCTTCTGCCACCTCCTTCTCAGAGAAAGGCATGGTGAGCAAGTTGTTTTCAGAATCTGAGACTTGAGGAATATCATTTCTAAAACCATCTAACATGGAAACATGATTAGTGTCGGACGGCCCAAAAAGATCTTTGTAATAATTAGTGATATACTTTTTTAATTGTACATCACCTCTAATTATCCCCTCATCCTGTTCGAGCTGAAAGATCTTTTGCTTTCTATGCTTACCATTCGCAATCAAATGATAAAAACGCGTATTCCTATCTCCCTCCAAAAGGAATTTCGCTTTGGACCTTTGATACCACTTAATTTCTTCTTCTCTTAAAAGTTGTGCCAATCTCTCATTAGCATATCGTTTAAGATTAAGGTCTTCATTAGACAAACTCAAAAGCTCAGATTTTTTATCTAGTTCATCAATTATTAAATTGAGCGCTACCTTTTCCTTTTTATAAGTTCCACTACAATTCTTAGCCCAACCGCGAAGATATTGCCTGAGAGATCTAACTTTCCACTGCCAACTTTGTAATGCAGAACAACCTCTGTTTTCATTTTTCCACACCTCTTTCACCATCTGTCTAAAACCCTCCCTACATAACCAACCTAGTTCAAATTTAAATAAATGTTGATTTCCTCGGTGAGAGGCCGCTCGTGTATTTAAAAGCAACGGCGTATGATCGGACAGAGACCGTTCAAGAGCATGCACAGTGACCAAAGGAAACTTATGCTCCCAGTCTGTACTCATTAAAACTCTATCTAGTTTTTCAAAGGTTGGATTAATTAACGAATTAGCCCAAGTAAACCGTCTACCAGATAACTCAATTTCCCGTAGATCCAGAGTATTAATCACAGAATTAAACAGAAAAGGCCATCTAGAGTCAAAATTATCTTTATTTTTCTCACCCGCATGTCTGATGATATTAAAATCACCCCCCACTAAAATTGGAAGATGTTCTTTCCTACAGGCATGAACTAATTCTTTGAGGAATTGCTCTTTGAAATGAACTTGGGCTGCACCGTAAACAGCCACAAGAACCCATTGGAAATCATCCTCTCTATTTTTAAGATGAAACTTCACATAAAAATCGCCAGCATCAATAGAACCAATATCATAAACCTTATTGTCTACCCCGAGAAGAATGCACCCCGAACGCCCTTGCGGTGGAGAGAAATGCCACAAAAAATCCTGACCCCCACACAGATGATTAAGACTAGAAACTGAAAAATCTTTTTTACCAGTTTCAAGAATAGCCACAAAGTCTAATTGTTGCTCCTTAACCATCTCACAAATATACCGATGTTTAGCCAAGTCTCCTAGACCTCTGCTATTCCAAAAGAGCCCTTTCATTTAAACTTTAATTTTATTGGCCTATTAAAGGAACTATTACTTCTCTTCTTTCTGGAGCTAGACAACCTCTTTTTCATGGTTACTAAAGTAAAATCGTTGTCATCATCCACTATAGGCTCACCATCTAAATCACTACAAAGATGATTAGGGGAAGATATGTCATCCTGATCCTCATCTGCCAATTCTTCAATCTCCATATGACCTTTATTTTTTACTCTGCCTAACTCAATATTCTTAATACTTTTAACCGAACTATCAATTTCAGCATTATTATCACCTAGAGAAATTCCAATGCTAGATACTTTTTCAATAATTTGCTCATCGGAAAAAGACAAAATTGAAAATTTGTTACTAGACTTACTTGGATCCAATTCGAGATTACGAATTTTCGCACGCCGCTGAGCCTTCTTGATTGAATCCTCATCTCCTAACTGCTGCTTCCTAAGTCTTTCGCTTTGCCTATGCTCCACCGGATTAGCATTCGTGAGCATCATGAAATCAGCCTCTCCCACTTCACTTTGAGCCCCAGCATACTTCTTTGACACAGCCTCCATCTCGAGAGAATCTTCAAAAGCTCCCCACCAAAGATTCAAATCGCCTTATTGTCCAAAACCGCCAAAGGCATAACACAAAGACATCCCTTCTCTTTGGCATCCTCTGCACAGAACTTCCCCACTATCGCAGCCAAGGCTTCCTTTTTATCCACAGGAGATATAGAAGACTATTTGTTGCTCTTGGTCGGGCCTGCTCTTCACATTATTTTGTTTTCTACTCATCTGCGGATAATTACTGGCAATCATTCATGTGTGATACTATACAGCAAAAATTAGCACCACCTACTATGATATTAAATTTTCTGAACGACTGTGATAATCAGTTTAAAAAAACTTTAAAAAGTCACTACGGTACGCTTGTTTGTATCCTTAAAAATGTCGGAGTAGGAGGGTACGTATGGTTGCTTAGCTTAGCTTGCCTAGCCTGCCTAAGTATAGTTAGCACATTTGCTTCGAAAACGTATAGCTGAAACTCAGCTTCGTATAACAGAAGGAGCAATCGGCGGGCAATCAACAATCGAACGGCAACGGGAGGCATATATACATATTATCTAGGTGCTTTTATGTTAATTGATGCAGGGCTCCTAACTCTAACAACCGGCCGTAAAACTCCAGCTCAACACTGAGCCTTGAATACCACTAAACTACTCTAACAATTTAATTTACATCAACTTACAATAAAATTACAGCAAGCAATTTATTATCAAAGCCCGTCCATGGGTCACAATAAAATATGAATAAAGACTTGACAATCATAATTAATTAAACCCTAGAAGCATAGCAAGATAATAATTTAAAATTGGCACAAAACCAAAAGAACAAATTCTATGAAATGAATAAACAAGTCATAATCAATCATCTAGGATTATTCAATATCTTTCATATCCTAATAGAATAAACTATCGTGCTAAGGCAAAGATTTCTCATAGCAAGTGATCAAGTAATTGAGTTTGTGGAGTGTCCAAGTGCTATCCCTTCCTAAGTGACACGTCATCAACGATCACCTAAAAACAACAGTAGAACAAGGGTGGGTCAACGACTCAAAGAAGTTTAATAGTAAGCAATGTACAATGCTTAATCAGCGAGACACAATATCATTATTAACGTTAATTGTTCGCTCTTTATTCTCGTGCTCAATCATTCAATTCTCTTTCTTTATTCACATACTCAATCATCAACTACATTTCATTCCATGCATCTCTACACTACATGTCCACATGCACTTCTTTTTGATACAGTATAGCATGAGTGTTCACCCATTGATGACACACTCTCAAGCCCGCCCTCCTCAAGGATCGAACCTCCTCCACTCTCGAGAGTTGTGATCAATATGATCACATTCTCATATGCAATGATGTTTATGAATACACAAATATTCATAGTTTTATCAATATTACCATTGTCCAACAATATCATATCCAACAATAAGGAACAAATAATGATCATTAACATTACTTACAATTAAATAAGTAAAAACACAGTAATATGATGATAATAAATGGTAAAGCATACAATGATCAACAATGACCACTGTCTACCATGCACTTGTCTCTTATCCTTGTGACGCTGGAGAGCGAAACGGTGGCAACGCACACGAGACCACACTCACCCTGGATAAATAATCCAAAACGCATCTCAAAATCTTAAATTACAACACCTACACTTCATTCTAACCGTAATCGCACGCCTACATCAAACCGACCTTTTTACCCGAAACTACCGGTTACACTACCCACTGTCCCAACACTAAAATTATCATAACTTCTGTTCTACTCGCCCAAAAATTATCTTCTTGGGTTCTCTGGAACGCTTAAGAAATTATCTAACACTTTTCATGTAGAGCAAATACACTAATTACCTCATTTATTATTTTTAATTCATAGATTAACACGCATCGCCAGATTTACGCTTCCTTCGGACAAAGAAGCTTACAAAATTCATAACTCGTAATCTAATCATCTGATCAACATGATTAAATATTCTACAGGAAGCTACCAAAATTCTCTACAATTATCTAGTAAAAGACATCCTCAAATTACACCCATACGGTACCCAAAATAATTGTACAATAGTACAGCAAAGTAAATTGATCTATTAATCATTCCCTTATTATAAATTGCTGCTATCCTTTCTAATCTCGATTTTTTAATCCCTAATTAAATTAACAAAACAGATATAATATAACTGATCGTTACCCAGGAATTTCTTCAGACGCTTCCCCTTGGTTAGAAGGCGACGTAGGCACGCCAGAGGATGGTAATCGGCGCAGCAGTACAGTAGTGATTTCCCATACCCATGCTCGCGACCGATTTCTCCACGGGTATGCCCGCCAAGGACGCCGAGCGAAGAACCTCGCCCATACCCATCATCCGGGCATGCCCGCTTTCCGCGAACAATGCATCGTCGCCCGCTGGCATGATCGTCACACATAAACAATGCACACATGTCGGACCCGGATTCCGAGAATCCAAATCCTCTGTGAAAACACTGTGCTATTCCCTGGATTAGTAGCTAGCACTTCACAGTACACATCGCTGAATCATTCATACAAGGCGTGAATCAAACAAATATATTACAACACAGGGTAACATAGACCTCATCGGGTCGAGTTTTACAAAAGGGCCGCACAAGGCAAAATATAATACATTACAAAAGAACGACCAAGTCTACAGCGGAAGCAAAAGGGGAGGTAGGGCTCATCTCACACGTGCAAGCGATCGGGTGACTCAGGTACTGACGGATATTAACCAAGGGCTGGATAATATCGGTTGTACGCGGGTACCAACGGGTCTACTTAGACTGGGCGAGATCTAAACTACAGAACTATGAAGGGCTATGGGTAGGCTACACTAGCGCAAATTAATAAAAATTCTACCCGTAAACCAAGATCACTGCAGTTATAGATCACGGTCTTACCACTAGACGCCAAGAAAGCGGAATTGATGCAAAGACGTCAAGGCGAGTAGTCGTACTAAGTTGATGTAGCACGTCGGAGCAGAGTAGTCGTACTACTTCCTCGTCCTCGTCGCAAGGCCCCACGACAGACTCCTCTCTTGCGGTTCGTCCAAACGCTACTGATGCTGGCGCCCAAGGTATCCACACGCACGGAGGAAGCGCGCGACGCCGGACTACTAGATCCGCGAAGCGATTAGGGCGTGGGAGGGGTGACGGCCAGGGTTTGAGGAAGTCACGAAAAACTCATCAATCAACCCTGTGCGCCCTTGCCCTCCTTTTATAGACGTCCTTACAATGGGCTTCTACGAATAGAGGCCCATTAGGACTCAATGCCAGCCTAATTCGGATCCAATCCGAATTAGGCTTCAACCCTTAAGTGTGTGACCCTATAGGTTCACGACGCTTAGACATGACGCGAGTACACATACTTGGTCAATAGTTGGTAGCGGCCTCTAGCAAGACGTGCCAACTCCTAAACGCACACAAAGATCATATCGGACGAACCATCACAACGTTATGTACATGCCAATCCCTCGCCTCACGATATTGGCCGAGCTCCAAGTGACCACTCTTTCTCGATCATGTGATCCTAATCCCTTACTAGGTTAACTCTTAACCTTAAGTAGCATGGCCATGCATTTCGATCCGATCACTCGAGGGCCCAGAGATATCTCTCGTAGAGAGGGCAAATCCCATCTCGACCGACCATGCCTCGCAAAGATGCTTCATGACAAACCCGAAGCTACCTTTATAACTACCCCCATTTGAGTAGCGTTTGATAGCCCCTAAGTAGGTCGATTCACATCTCAAGTACATGCGACAATCTCGTGTCTAAGGACAAGGCGCACACATTGTGTAGAGAGAACCATAAGTATAATTGTTATGTCTCATGTTGGGTCGGTCCAACCCCATGTTCTAAACATGTGTCCACATTATTGGTTTGACATCTCCATGTCTATGACCTGTGAAACATGGTCATCAACCGATACATGTGCTAATCCATCATTCACGTGTGTCCTCACATGAACTCCGACTAGGGATAATTTTAGAATAACCATACAAGTAAAGAGTTTCACAAACAAGTCACATACTTGTTAATCAACACAAAGGCAATATTCAAGGAACATTTATTAAATCATGGATACAACGAAATATCATCATCTCTATGATTGCCTCTAGGGCATATTTCCAACAGTCTCCCACTTGCACTAGAGTCAATCTAGAAGATATCTAATACCCATAGCTCTTGTGTGTGCCTCATGCTTAGGTCGTGGGAGAGGCTTAAATCAAAGGATCTCAAATATTCAAACCGTGTGTATTTTGCATATCTTTAAATCTCCTCGATTGAGGATCTCTCGAATGAGATGAAACCGCCGCAAGATGTGTTTGTTCTTTTGGTGATTCCTCGGCTCCTTGGCTTGCGAATGGCCCCACTGTTATCACAAGAAGATCCAGAGGATCGCACGCACTAGGAACCACACCTAGTTCGCTTATGAACTTCCTTATCCAAACACCTTCCTTTGTCGCTTGAAGCGCAATGTACTCGACCTCCGTTGTAGAGTCAAGAAGCCGCCTCGCTTGGAACTCTTCCAATCGACCGCACCACCGCTCAAAATGAACACAAAACCCGATTGCGATTTGTAATCGCTTTGTCGCTTGGAAGCTTGCATCGGTGTAACCATTTACAACGAGCTCTTCCTCACCTCCGAGACTAGGAACACATCCTTAGTTCTTCTCAAATACTTGAGAATGTTTTTAACCATTGCCCAAAGGACTCTCACCGGATCACCGTATCTCGCCGTAACACTTAGAGCATAGGAAACATCTGGCGAGTACATAGCATAGCATACATGATAGATCCAATGGTCAAGCATATGGAATCTTACTCATGCGATCTCGCCATCGCTTGTCGAAGGACACCGAGTCTTGCCAAGATTTATGCCATGAGACATGGGCAAGAACCCTTTCTTTGCCTCCTCCATGTTGAACCGCTTCAACACTTTGTCAATGTAAGTACTCGCTTAATCCTATTAGCCTTTTGATCTATCTCTATAGATCTTAATACCTAAAATATATGCCGCTTCCCTAAGTCCTTCATTGAAAAACTATTTTTCAAAGGAGGTCTTAACGACTCGAGCATAGGAATATCATTTCCAATCAAGAATATGTCATCTACATATAAGATTAGAAATACGAGCGAGCTCCCACTTGCCTTCTTGTAAACACAAGATTCTTCTTCGTTTTTGATGAAGCCAAACCCTTTGACCACTTCATCAAAACGAATGTTCCAACTCCGAGATGCTTGCTTCAATCCATAAATGGATTTTTGAAGTTTGCATACTTTTCTAGCATTGATCGGATCGACAAAACCCTCGGGCTGTATCATATACACGTCCTCGGTTAAATTTCCATTAAGGAAAGCCGTTTTGACATCCATCCGCCATATCTCATAGTCGAAATATGCAAAGAATAGCTAGAATGATCCATATAGATTTAAGCATCGCACAAAGTAGAAGGTCTCATCGTAGTCAACTCCTTGAACTTGCCGAAAACCTTTTGCATAAGTCGAGCTTTATGGATATGAACATTTCCATCCATATCAATCTTCTTTTTATATATCCATTTGCACTCTATGGTTTTAACACCATCAAAGGGTCAACCAAGTTCCAAACTTGATTGTCTCCCATGGATGCTATCTCGGATCTCATGGCACTATGCCATTTCTCGAGTCTGGTCCATCATTGCTTCCGATAGGTCGAGGCTCATCATTGTCTAACAATAACATATCTCGCAGACATGGAGCCTTCCGACCTTCGTGGTGGTGGTGCTTCCTTTGCCATGGGTTCTCAACTTGTTCTCGCCACGTGGGCATCATTCGTCGAAGTCTTCCCGATTGGTTCATCTTGAACCTCTTCAAGCCGCACCGCTTCTTCCACTTGTCTCCTGTTGAGAAACTCTTTTCTAGGAAAACACCACTTCGAGCGACAAACACTTTGCCCTCTAGTCGGTTGTAGAAGTAATATCCAAAGGTTTCCTTCAATATCCCACTTAAAATGCATTTATCCGACTTGGGTGTGAGCTTGTCCGATCAGAGTCGCTGACAAACGCCTCACATCCCCAAATCTTTAGAAAAGACAAACCGTGACTCTTCCCATCCATATCTCATATGGTGTCTTAACTACTGATTTAGACGGTACCCTATTATGTGAAAGCTGCCGCTTCTAGAGCGTAACCCCAAAATGATAATGGTAGATCCGATCGCTCATCATCGATCGAACCATGTCCAACAAGGTCCGACATTACGCCGGATACCCCGCTTTTGAGGCGCTCCGGCGGTGTTAGTCAGGAACAATTCCGCAACTCTTCGATGATTGCTAAATTCATGACTCAAATACTCGCCACCACGATCAGATCGCAGAGCCTTAATTTTCTTGGCACGTTGATTTTCAACTTCATTCTGGAACTCTTTGAACTTTTCAAAAGTTTCAGACTTATGTTTCATTAAGTAGACATATCCATATCTACTAAAATCATCAGTGAAAGTTATGAAGTAATGAAATCCACCTCTAGCAGTCGTGCTCATTGGTCCACATACATCAGTATGTATGATTTCCAACAAGTCTAACGCCTCTCAAAAGAACCTTTGAAAGGTGACTTGGTCATCTTACCAAGCAAACAAGCTTCACATGTCTCAGATGATTCAAAATCAAACGGTTAGAAGACCATCATCATGGAGCTTCTTCATGCGCTTTTCACTTATGTGACCTAAACGACAATGCCAAACATAGGTGGGATTCAAATCATTAGGTCAAGTCTTTTAGCATTTATGTTAAAGATGGGCGATCATCAAGATTTAAAATAAATAACCCATTCACAATGGGCTAAAAGCCACAAACATTTCATTTTTAGAGATCAAACAACCATTGTCTTTACTTGCAAATGAATAACCATCTCTCATCAAACATGAGGGGATAAAATGTTTCGACTCATACTAGGAACATAATAACAATTATTCAATTCCATAATAAATCTTGAAGGAAGCTGGTTGCATGGTGCCGACGGTCAACGCAAAGAACCCTTGCTTTATTCCCGACGCGAAAATCAACTTCACCTCTTGCGACTCCTCTACTTTTATTAGCCCTCGTGATCGAGTTGCAAATGTGAGCAATCGATCCCAGATCAAATACCCAAGAGTTAATAGGAGAATCACGAGAAAGATGTCTAAAACATTTATGACAAGTGTACCATGGGTGGAAGTCTTACTTCCAACCTTCTTCTTGCATTCCTCTAATCTAGGTACTTCTTGCGCTTTCTTCCAAAGGGGGCTTTACAATAGAAGCATACTGTCTCAGCTCCAGGTCCAGCATTAGGCTTAGGCGTTGGCTTCGAGATCATATCTTTAACCTTGCCCTTATTCTTTGCCCATGGCTTCTTACCCTTTTTCTTGAAGCTAGACTTGTTCTGCACAGCCATCACATGGCTAGGCCCTGCACACTTCTTAATGTCACTCTTTCTGTTTTGAGCATCCCACAAAGCTCATTAAGGCCCTTTTCCACCCCATGCATATGGTAGTTCAAATGAAATGTCCATAGCTAGGTGGAAGAGACGCCAAATGAAATCGCCATTGCCAACTTGGCCAATTGGAAAACCAAGTTTATCCAAAGTCCGATCAGAACCAACCATTTTGATCACATGTGGGCCTACGGTGCACCTTCGTTAACTTGCATTCCGTAAAAGCCTTAGAGACATTGAACCGCTCACCCGGCTCGTGTCTCGAACATGTCCTAAGCGCTATGATCATATCATACGCTCGATCCTCAAACCGCTTTTGAAGGTCAGTTCCATGCATGCAAGCATAAGACACTAACCTCAAGAGAGTCATCACATGCTTTCTTGTAGGCGCTTTTGACAAAGAAGAATGTGATTGTTAGCGTGCTCTTCCGGGATTGGGGTGTCCGAACGTTTTCCTTTTTATCCGCCTCGAGAACAATTTCGTGTTACGGACCAAATCAATAGTTTGTTCCATTTAATTTTTCTTTCTCAAGAATCGATCGCAAAGCAAAAGGGTGTGCGCGGTTGCTAGATGCCATTGATCTACAATAGGAAATGCAAAATACTAAGACAAATAAAACCATGATAGAGTAAATTGTATTAAACAAATTTAATAGAATGTACTCCCACTAAAATCAACATCCCTCTATTGATTCTTAGTGATTCAAGATCCGCAATTGACGAGTCTACTAGTGAGCTTTTGCATCACCGCTAGGAGACAAGACAATTCGGTAAGTAACACCTTACTAATCATATCTCTATATGACTCTTGTTGTTGGGTGACATATCTATGCCCCGGCGCCCAACCTTTATGCCCCAAGGCCCATAACCTTTATGATAGCCTTGTTAAGTTCACCAACCCTTATGCATGTAGGTATCCGATACAAACCCATCTAGTCAAGGAAAGTCGATGGTGCCCTAATTTTATAGACCCACCATCAATTTACAAGACATGGGATGGTGCAAAGTTTAGTTGGGAGGGCATATGTTTAACTTAACATTTTGTGAGGGATCGCTCTACTTCTACCATTCAAACATGCATAGGAGTAAAACAAACAGGAATAGCATTCACACAGCCAGACTCAAGATGGCCCATTTTCTCATGGTGATCTCCATCGCCATAGAATCTGTCCACCATGATGATCTCCATCTCAATGGTTAATGTGTGCCATCCCTCCAAGTGATGTGTCCTCCGAGTACTAATATAAGCTATTACTCATAATAGCTAGTAATAAAATACATGGATACAAGGAATCATCACAAGTCGACACGCAGGCCGTTAATACAATACTTTGACAACACAATGGCTCCAGCCGTGTTGCCGAACCCATGACACGCAGGTCATGAAAATATTACAAACATGCATCACATACACATTAGGCCATACTGGTCACATACATCCTGCAAAAACAAGTTATGCATAGAATTGCAATCTACCGGATAAGGGGGTCGAGGGGGTTTCCCCCCGCGGGGTTCGAAGGGGCAGCGCCCACATTCGTAAAAAAACAGAGATCCAATCTATGCAATTTTTACCTAGGATTTTGATCGGCAAATCATATTTACCACAAATCGACTACTGTTCCGATTCGACCAATTTGTATTGATCTTCGCATTCCGCAACCGGTTTTATGTGTCACTGTCTACCCCGATGGCGAATCCGACCGGTAGGGGTATGTTGTTTCACGACCGAAGCAGCATGATCACGGTACATCGATTATCAATCTAGGTTCCGATTCGACCAATCATATTGATCTTCGCATTCCGCAACCGGTTTTACGTGTCACCGCTTCACCCCGATGGCGAATCCGACCGTAGGGTATGTTGTTTCACGACCTTAGCAAAGATGATCACGAAACCAGATCGATCAATCCATTACTGTAACTATACAATCGATCACATCGATCATACCGACTTACATATTGCCATATGCAAATCACCCAACCTATAACATGACAAAGAACCGCCTCGATACCATCAAGGGCTATGGGTAGGCTACACTAGCGCAAATTAATAAAAATTCTACCAGAAACCAAGATCATCGCAGCTTATAGATCACGGTCTTACCACTAGACGCCAAGAAAGCGGAATTGATGCAAAGACGTCGGGCAGAGTAGTCGTATAAGTTGATGTAGCACGCCGGAGCAGAGTAGTCGACTACTTCCTCGCCCTCGCTATGCGGCCCCACGACATGACTCCTCTCTTGCGGTTCGTCCAAACGCTACTGATGCAGCGCCCAAGGTATCCACACGACGGAGGAAGCGACGACGCCGGACTACTAGATCCGCGAGCGATTAGGGCGTGGAGGGTGACGACCGTGGTTTGAGGAAGTCACGAAAAACTCATCAATCAACCCTCAGGCGCCTTGCCCTCCTTTTATAGACGCCTTACAATGGGCTTCTACGAATAGAGGCCCATTAGGACTCAATGCTCATCTAATTCGGATCCAATCCAATTAGGCTTCATTTCTTAAGTGTGTGACCCTATAGGTTCACGACGCTTAGACATGACGCGAGTACACATACTTGGTCAATAGTTGGTAGCAACCTCTAGCAAGACGTGCCAACTCCTAAACGCATACACAAAGATCATATCGACGAACCATCACAACGTTATGTACATGCCAATCCTCTCGCCTCACGATATTCGGTCGAGCTCCAAGTGACCACTCTTTCTCGATCATGTGATCCGAATCCCTTACTAGGTTAACTCTTAACCTTAAGTAGCATGGCCATGCATTTTCGATCCGATCACCGAGGGCCCAGAGATATCTCTCTGTAGAGAGGGCAAATCCCATCTCGACCGACCATGCCTCGCAAAGATGCTTCATGACAAACCCGAAGCTACCTTTATAACTACCCGCCATTTGAGTAGCGTTTGATAGCCCCTAAGTAGGTCGATTCACATCTCAAGTACATGCACAATCTCGTGTCTAAGGACAAGGCGTACACATTGTGTAGAGAGAACCATAAGTATAATTGTTATGTCTCATGTTGGGTCGGTCCAACCCCATGTTCTAAACATGTGTCCACATTATTGGTTTGACATCTCCATGTCTATGACCTGTGAAACATGGTCATCAACCGATACATGTGCTAATCCATCATTCACGTGTGTCCTCACATGAACTCCGACTAGGGACAATTTTAGAATAACCATACAAGTAAAGAGTTTCACAAACAAGTCACATACTTGTTAATCAACACAAAGGCAATATTCAAGGAACATTTATTAAATCATGGATACAACGAAATATCATCATCTCTATGATTGCCTCTAGGGCATATTTCCAACAAACTATTCTACTCCTCGTCATATCCTTGTCCATCATCTTCTGGTCCATCGTAGTAGGCGTAGTCTTCTTCATCTTCATTATCTCAAGGGTGGGGGAGAGAAGCGAGAATGAGCACTACTACCGTGCTCGCGAGCCAACACACAATGCAAATGTATATATGCAAGGCTTAACAAGGATGGCTCGGTTCTTTTATTTGCTAAAGCAAGTTTTTCAATATACTAGTTACAAATCCTATGACTTAGCATTTTTAACAAATTGCAATTTTGATAAGGAGAGTAATGTGCAATAATTAATTCAGTAGAGGTTACCTCCACCTTCATGCTTATTTTGATTAAGGTTACATCCACCTTATTAACAACACTGGGGTACATCCACCCAGGAAAAAAAAACAAATTCAGGGCTAGATGAGCCCGCTACATTTTTATACCACCCACAAAGTTTTGAAATAGATCTAACTCAAGTTAAGTTCCCATGTCCGCCTTTGACCGTAGGCACGGCTGTTTAAATAGTTTAATACTCTGCAGAGATAGCACACTTTACCTACAAGAGACAATTAACTCGTTGCCCTACACAATTCCTTAGATGTGTAGTCGAGAGGTTGTCACAATAACGTTTCGACTTATCTCGCCCCTTCTGTCATTTCGCACATATAGGGTTACGCCCATAATGTTGAGCGGGATGTTTTACCTCAGCGACTGGCATAGCGGTGCTATACCTCAGCGACTGGCAAAACGTCACCCTCCTCTTGGTGTCCCATTCAAGCAGAATGAATCCACTTGGCTCCCCATTTATCCGCCCAGCGAAATGGCATCCAAGGTTCAATAAACCTACTAAGCTAGGTCGCAGTTTTTCGCAGACTTGTGGTTGTACTTGTTTAACACAGGAGGTCATGACGAGATTAAGTCCTTAGGGTTATCTGGGCGGTTCATTCCACAACCCAATCATTCTCGTGCTCCCGGAGCACCCACCGCCTCACCATCCGCCCAGATAGAGCTAGCAATTTAGGGTTTTTGAGGAGTAAACCAAATTATTTTCTTGCCTTAGTCATCGGACCACCAATGACTACCCAAAACATTTTATATTTGAAGACATGATGATTGGGGTATTTAATACCCCAGACTTGAGCAAGGCTAGCATGTCGCTCAAGTACACCCTATAACTAGTATTACCATATAAATACTAGGGTGACAAAGGTTAATGGATTCAAGTTATCAAGGATGGCAATATTAATTAATTAAACATCAAGCGGTATTTAACTACCTTAAGCTTTAACATACATTTGATTAAAAATTAAAGCATGCAATTTGTTAATTTAAAAGAATATAATTTACATAAAATGTAGGAGCAACATGGTCAAAGTATTGAATCGCCTTGGTTAGAGGCAAAGTGATCGTGATAGTCTTGGTCTTGATCAACTTGAGGATCTCCAATCTTCTTGAATCCTAAACAGGCGATTTGGGAAAAAAGCACAACGGCAAAGAGAGCAAGTAAATACAAAAGAATACACAAGTGAACTCCAAATTAATCAAGTCCTATGCCATTAGCAAGATCTTGATTTAACGAATTTTAGAAATTTATTTTACAATTTTGGAGTTATAACGGAGGAGATATGAATTATTGAAGATTGAAATGAATTGAAAGAGGAAGAAATAGAGTCATGTCCACAAAGACAAATGTATGGACCACATCCATGCGCATTGTGGCGGTGGTCCACGGAACAAGTGCATCATCGGGCCCACCGCCCAAAGGAGGGGGAGAAATGGGTCGGTTATCATGGCTGGCCTACACGGCAAAGGAGAGCAAGGAAGCTTAAGACAACTTTTAACACTAATGATGGCAGCAAATAAAGGACCCATGATTAATTAGTGGCTTAAAGCCCGCCATTAAGGCTTGGAGATTAGTGCAAGGGTCTGTCTGAACGAGCCACACGCGGGAGTTTCAGCACGACGGCCTCGGCACCGCCGGCAGAGAGGAGCGGCAAGCGCCAAAGGGCAGGGGGGAGCCATGAGGCGGTCCTAGTGACGGTGAAGGCGGCGCGAGAGAGAGTGTGGGTGGCAAGTGGGGCTGAAGCGGGCAGGCACGGCCATTACTTGGTGGAGGGGGCAGCTCGGTGATTCCTAGCGCAAGTGAGTGAGAGCACGGGCAAGAGGAGGTGAAGGGGAGCTCACCAAGCCAACAATGGCAGCCGGAGGTGGACGGTGGGCGAGGATCGACGGCGACGAAGAACTCGGCCGGAGTCGAGGGAGAAAGCCAAATTCGGAGTCCCTGCTGAACCAAACCTGAAATTACATTAGGGGAAATGCTCAACGGGGTCCAAGGCACATGGTGACGCGAAGAGGGGGAAGGGAGCTTCACTAGTCGGGAGAGTGGCCGACGGGGGCGCGGCGGCTCGGCTTCTGGGCTTACTGGAGCTTGGGGGCGGCTTGGCTGTGGACTTACCAGGGCTCCAATGGGGGTGACGTGAGGGAGCTCAAGGGGGCATAGGGGAGCTATATAGAGAGGGCAAGGCGACGGGAGGGAGTTCGGGTCAAGGCAAGGACGAGCAGGACGCGGGCTGTCCCGAGGCGGCATGGGCGCGCGTGGAGATGACCAAGCGAGGGCGAGCGAGGACGGGCAGGGCATGGGCGTCCAGAGGATGACGCGGCAAGACGCAGGCAGGCCAAGCAAGCGCGCTGCTCACCACGGGCGAGACGGCGATGACGCCATGGCTTGCACGACGAGGCGACGGGCGGAGTTGGTGATGACCGCGCGCTGGTCCACGAGAAGGACGACGGTGACGCCACGGTGACAAAGCGGCTCGCACGGACGGCCCGGTCAAGGCGAGGACGCGGGCAAAAGCAGGGGAGCAGAGGGGGGAGGGCACGGCCGCGCAGCAGGAGCAAAGAGAGGGAATGGGGCGAGCCGCCGCTCGCTTTTGACCAGGGAGGAACGGATGGAGGCGCTGCTGCCGCCGCCAAAGTGAAGCAGAGGGCGCGGCTTGGTGAAGGCGAGGGGCGCGGCTGCCGATGTCAAGGGAGCAAGTGGAGCAGCAGAGCCGGTGCAAAGCAGAGGAGCGGGCAAGACGAGGGAGCCGGGCGACTGGCCGGGCCAGGCCGAGCAGAGGAAAGGGGCGGCCAGGAGCAGGAGGGTTGATGGATCACCGCTCGCTGCCAGCAGCAGGGAGCAGTAGCTGGTTCTGCTGGCTGGCCGCAAAGACGGCTTGACTCGGGAAAAGCAGGGAAAAGAAGGGAAGGAGAGGACCTCTGTGGTCGCCAGACGGCCGGGCAGGAGAGAAGGGCCGGCAATGGCCGACAGAAAAGAGGGCCGGCCGAGACGAGTGGGCCGAGCCCGAGAAGGAAGGAAGGTTCACTCAAATCTGGCCTGAGGAGAAAAAATGGAGGAGAAAAACTCCAACCGCGAAATTTGAATTTCAAACGCTACGAACATTGCATTTGAAACTCAAACCGAGAAAGAACGGGAGTTTTTGAAAATAGTTGATACTTGAATTACGGCGAAGAACGAAACGGAAATTATTTACTATTCATCCGTCCGAAAAACGGATGTTACAACACATCAAGTTCATCAATTCATATATCAATAGTGTATCACATATTCAACAACTAATCAAGTTCATTACAATTCATACATCAAGTTCGATAAGACAACTAATCAAGTTCAACAAATAAAATAAAAATACAAACTGACATAGTTCCTCACACAAACAAATTAAGTTTGCAACAAGAGTAGAACATATGAGGTAGTAGGAGGAAAGATGGCAGCAATGGGATGAAGTGATGGTCGAGGGTGGCGGTGCAACCAAACAAGAACTTGATATCTGTAGCCAAAACTAAACTGTAAGAGGAAATACTGATTGCAACATCAAAGACAAATCTTTTTGGGATTAAGAAATGTTCATAACCCGCGAAATGAACTGAGCGTCTACGTTTAGGGACAACTCAACGGATGACTGATTGTTCTCCAACAGATCGAGCCAACGCTACAAAAAGGAGATAATTTTGTAAGCCTTGTAGAAACATGGAAAGCTCAGTGTTCACTGATTAAAACTACCACAAAAAATTTCACTTGTAAAACATTGCTGCGCAGGTCAAAAGGCCGTGAAACAGGGCATCATATACTTGTGCGTCCAACAATCCAACATGCATGTAAGATTAAACAAGTGGTATACTCTCTAATACAAGAATAATGACCGCAAGAGGAACGGCAATCAGCTCTACAAACTAGCAGGTAAAAACCGGTGACAACATTAACTTGAGAACTGATAGATGACAGTGAATATTACTCAGGTTCTACAGCATAAACTCCTAATTGCAGAATTGGAAAATCTCATAACAACAAATCACAGTCTAGAATTGAAGCTAATCTGCCAAAGTAAGGAGATAAGTGCTAGACAATGTCATGCCGAAATAGTCTATGAATAGTACTAAAATTACATGAAAAAAGATGTTGCTTTACAATCAAAGAAATTGCAGAAATTATTAACACAACCATAGACAGCAAAAATAAGAACATTATTTAAGATTCAGACCAACATTTTGGAAGCCCTACATTCCTAGTTATTTGTATAAGACCAAGATTCAGTTTTGCCCTTCAATAAAGAACAATAGCACAGCCTTAAGCTCGCCTTGAACAGGATATGGTTGAAGCTTGCAGCAGCCACACCAACTTCTTCAACGAAGTTGGTGTGGCTAAGCACCAACTCCGGGATCTGGGTGACGAAGCACGCACACACAGTTGGCCGGCTACCGTTGATGAATCACCATCCAGTAGTATGAGACCGGCCAGGCCATGCTTTTATGTTAGCTTCTTCAGTTTATCTTTTTGCTGGTCTGGTGGATCAACTAAGTCAAGAGTGGCATCCATTTATCGTAAAGAGACATCAGATCTGGAGAGAAAAAAAAAGAGGATAATTACCCGTTGAATTGAAATGTACAACATCACCGCTTGAAAAATGAAATGTACTACAACTATATTGCGTGTACGTACAAACAAACGCATGGACCAATATCTTTCTTGTGCATTTCAATATATCATTTTACCATCACTTGTGTCTAACTAATACAGTCTACGCTTCCAAGTATTTGGTCAGTATTTTGTTTTGTTCATAGAAAAGACAATATTTGATCACGGACCACTATCCCAACTGATTGACTCTGTTGTCAGCTTCATCAATTCATCAATGTTTGCTCGTCCAACAACCGAAGTAAAGCTTTCCCTAAGAAACAACCAAAGTCAAGATGCATGCCTGGTGGCATGGACTTGTAAGGAGACAAACAACCATCTTGCTAAGTTTCATGCAGATGCCATATACCCTGTTCTAGACAACATTATACCGTACCTAATCGTGTACGCCAAAAAAAATGTAGAACCCAAAAAAACAGTATGTCCAATTCAACAAATACACCTACTGTCATGCCAATCTACAATCAACAATCAACAGGCATCAACGCGCGCAATACCAACCTAGTAAAAGCTCATTCTCACTATGATCTCTTCAACCTTCTCTTTTGTGATCCCAACTTGTTTGGTTTTTCCTTACCGCCCACACTGTCCCCGGTCACCTTGTGCTTCAGCTTCTTCGACGTTGGCTTCTCGGCGTCCCCATCCATGAGATGTTCATAGTCTTCTAGTCTTGCAAATGGAGATGCACCATGTTTCCGCTTTTGCCCACGGGCTGCATCTCCATTACTAATGTTGTCATCTGAATCGTCAGCACTCTCAAGGGCTTCAGCATCCATACAGGAAATACTAAGACCATCTTCGTCGTCATCATTTTCCATTCCTCCATCCCTAGAAACGCTATCATCTGAAATGCCATCCAACTCAACATCACTGTCATATCTAAGCAAATCCCCTTCCTCCTCAAATGCTTTTGCGTCCAGATTGTCAGTCATATTCTCCATCTTCCGTCAACCCATCTCCCAGCTCCTCCATCTCATCATCACTTTCATCAGTGGCATCATCAACATCATCAGCTAAGAGCTCTCCAGTATCATCATCAACTACTGAAGCTTTCTTCTTTGCCTTATGTTTAATAGGGCCAATCTTGTTCATGTAGAAACGATGGAAAACAACATCTTCAGGAGGCACTTCATTTTCTGCCAGTTCTAGTAGCTCTTCTCCAATGAGATGATGATTCAGGTCAAGCTGCAGACACACACAAAGATCAGCCAAAGAAATTGAGGCCCATGAGAGTGCTCACAAATCCAGACTACTACACCAGTTAAGTTTTTCTGACATGATCGGGCAAAAAATACGAGGGAAAAGGTCAACAAATCCAGAGACAATTTTAAAAGGGAAGAAACAACACAATATGAACAGTTCAAAGCCAACAAAAGAAAAGGATAACATGTAACAAAGGGATACCTTTTTAGCTGGTGCAATTTGAGATCCACCATGCCATTTTCCTTCAGCAATGCGATTTCCTTTCGGTTTCTTCTCCATGAATTTGTCAAGGAAGGCAGGAAGTGATAGGTCTGTTAATGGATCACCACTATATACAATATTGTTGCCAGATAGCAGCGTCCTGGCCATGGTAGATACTGATGGGTGCACATGTGAGGCCAATAACGTTAGCTCCCACCAACTGACACGGTCTGCATTGCTGAGAACACAGCAAAAGGCACATCAAATCAACAACACTCTTTGCATTTGTAACAAAAGAGAATATTAAAAATGAAAGAAAATTTTCATATTACAAATTATCAGGGATCTGGTCAGAGTCGGGTCAAATGGTGACTATAAATTTTTGTATACCAAGGTACCTATTCTTTTTGAGATTTTGTTTGAAATTGGATTGCATTAGGATTTTAGGATGAATTGGATTAAGAGCAATTTTCAGAAAACCCCAAGTGTTGGGGAACAGGCAACACAAAACCACAGGTCCTAAATTTTTTTTACACGAACAAACATGTGCTGGGGCAAAAGGTAACACAAAAAAAAACATATCTCCGTTCGATCCCATTTATCCTAACTGGAACTGAATGGAGGGCACAGAGCAATTTACCTAGGTTTTTTCTGAAACTTACTCGTTGGATTATATTCAGAATGTCTTGAGATACATGACGCAAAAACATTATCATTAGTGTTTCCTGATGAATAAACGACTATTCGTTACACTTGAATGAGATAGTAGTACTAATCATGACACTTTAATGGATGTCTGCTGCAATTTATATATTTTTACTTCATCCAATAGCAGCATGCAGTAAAACCCAAGGTAAACCAGGGTGTTTTGCATGCTGGTAGAACTAAGCTTCTGGCATGTTGGTAGAACAATATTTCTAGCATGGCACTGTGGTTTGCACTAGGCTACATTTAACGAGGTGCCAGACAATATAAGAGATGATTACAGAATATTCCAGAGCAGCACAGCAGATGTATAAAGAGAGAACTCCTCAAAATCGGACAAGTTGAACTAGCAATCCGTGAGGGTTCTCATGTGATACACACTAAAATACCCATATTTCATGCCTTGCATTTAAACAAAGTAATCCGAAAGATCCATGCAAAAAATGAGAATAAATAGACAATACCAGTAAGAAGGCTCCCTGTGACGTGGATTGTATAATGCATGTAGTGTCGACCCGTTAGTTGATGCATTGGTTTCATCCTTCTCATCACCAGCGACCAGTTTTACTTGATTTATATTATCAGAACCACCCTCGTATCAGAATTGTATTTCTCAAGGAATATGTCATTGTGTTTATCTAGAATTGTTGAGGAAATAGCAGGGTTATCGGTGCTCTCTACAATGCCTTCAAAGTGCTCAATATCATCATCAACAGATTCACTCTGGAGCACAATCGCCCTGAAGATTTAGATGTAAAATATATCTTCAATAAAAATCTGACGACATGTTTTGATTATGAGTTATGACAACTAATCACATACCATAATGGTGGCTTTGCTTTGACAGTATGAAAAGGCATCCACAAACATATTGAGGAGGCCGTTGAAGAGCCACCTGTTCAGAGACATTACAATTCAATTATAGAACTTCCATAGTTTCATTCAATTCCGTAATCATAATTCATAAACAATACTGGTAAAACTAAAATATTCAATATTTCAAATTTGTTATTATTGTGCTGATCCTGGCTGGCTGTGCACGTGTCCTGGCTGGCCACGTCCACAACAACAGAGACAAAATTGCCAGCATGCTATTGCACAACTTGGAAGACAATTTTTATGCCATCCATTTACAGATACACCACAGCAAAACAGACAATTGTGGTGGTATAAACGAAAGCAGTCACGTTTTATAGTGATACATATGCAATCAATGTTTTGCAATGGCATATACAAGTTTGCAGTAGCACAAATAATATTTCATATTTGCATAGCATACTAGCAACTAGCTCTTTTCAGTGGTATATCTGCAGTTACAAACTTAAATAGCATATTTACATAACATTCACATCATTAAAATCAGCTATCGCGTTAACTAAAGAGCCATGTTCAAACAACAAACCTGCAGCAGCCGCTCAAAATGCAGCTACCCTCTTGAACAATAAATCATTCTTCAGTGCTTTCACCAACAGCCCTAGAAATAATTCTGGCTGAAATATGTAAGACATAACCAGTCAGGTAAACTATAACATAAAGGTGCCCAACAATGTGTAAGTGTGCAAAGTTCAAAGCTACTTTCTCCATGGTTACTTCTCAGGCTAACCAAACCATGTTATTACTTGTTTTCTACTTTTGAAGTTCTTGACAAGTCCCAAGCCTGATCAGGATAATAAATAAAATAGGAACCGGAAGTTCAAAGAAGGGTAAAATCAAGAATAATTCAGAACAAATAGAAGTAAAGCAAGCAAAAAAGGACCAGGAGCTAAAACCTTTGATGAACTAACAGCTGCAGGACTCAAAAGTTTTGCACACAACGCACGGTAAAAGCGGTCGCTTGTTATCTGATTTTTGGCAGAGATTTGGTACACAGAAGCATTAACGACTGAACACCAACATTGAAATTCTCAGAGTGCACCTACATGAAACAAAAATGATTAGTTAGGGAAATCTTTATTTCCTTCAAACAACAACTTAGCAAGGTACTTCTTATCATTAGCTAATAAGCTCACCAATCTAAATAGAATTGGTGTCTGAACTTCCACAATATCATCAACTTCTGAGCTTGCGACATATGGTAATGCTCTGTTTACACCCTGCATAAGATGATAAGATTAATACAGAACTAGAGACACAAGTCAAGCACCAATTTGAGCACAAGAAAGGAAAGACATGCATATGAGCATACTGTTAGCACATAACATGAAGCGAAGACAGTATTCTGCAGTGTTAGACATACAGTTAAAAGTGCAGAGAGAATCCGGGAGTCCATATCTATATCTGATCTTGCTGATGGACCCACTTCATGGTTTCCATGAGAAATAGTCATTGACCTTGTCCTTTCTCCCCTTTGCTTTTCCATTTTCAACAGTTTTCTTGCCATGTTTATTGTGTTTATACCCTTTAGTATCACGGGAGCTAGACATGAGCACCTGACATAACAGTGGCAAAAAACAAAAACCATAGTTTAAATCTTTAAGGTCAAACTATACAAATGAGAATTGCGAAAATGAACCAAACAACAAATGGCAAAAATTGAAATATATTGTGAATTGCAGAAAACTAAATCCTAAAAAAAGAAAATGTTGCTGTATACTTCAACACAATAGTGGTTGGTAACTTTGTACGACACAACACTAAAGACAACTCCTACAATGGGTTGCTCTTAAGTTGTCTCTGTGGCCCCCACAGTCTTTTAATTCTTGCACGAAAAAAGTGTTTGTTTTAGACAACAACCCATACAATGGTGTTTTTTTGTGCTATCATCTCCTTATTTCACAGCTTGGGTCGTCTCTTCACCAAGAGACAGTGACTCTCTCTCTCTCACCTTGTTCTCTCTTCCACGTCAACAAAAATCCTATGTGGCAGGACGAAGAGACAATGACATCACGCCATTGTACATGCCCTAAGAAGACATGGGGCCAGTAAAATGGGGAATTGAGGATTGTACCACCGGAGAGGGCCATGTGATGAAAGGATAGTAAAACTAAAAGATGACAGAAAAAGGGCCAAACACAAAATAACTGTTCCTACAGGAAGCACAGCAGCAATTATACACTATTGAAACACATCCAAACCTTGAAAAGCGCAATGTAAACATCAACCAACCGCTTTGCGATTTTAGGTCCATCTCCTTTATTGGTAAGAAAAATCTGGCTCAAAAAGTTGACCTGCAATAGTAAATGAAGTTAATTAAAAGGCTATCTGCTATCATCACCATGACAACCATATTTCAAATAACTATACAGTAGTTTGGCTAGATAACTCTGTATATTCCAATATTCAAAAAGTAAAACTTTAGACCAAATATGAACTACAAGAGAACCAATGTGCTCTGTTTATGACATTATGAAACAATGTTACCATAAAAAGGTAAGATAAACAATAACATACAGTTTGGTATTTGGCCCTAAGCCCAACATGTGGTCTGAAGAGAAATGAGTCCACCTCATATATCACAACAATGTTATTGTGTTTATGACATTATGAAACAATGTTACCGTAAAAAAGTAAGATAAACAATAACATACAGCTTGGTATTTGGCCCTAAGCCCAACATGTGGTCTGAAGAGAAATGAGTCCACCTCATCTATCACAACCATCTGCAAATTTAAAAAGTTCAACGAGACAAAACATAATTGAATTTTGTGAAGTGCTTCGTAAGCAAATATTCATAATTAACCATCTTGATCAAAATAGACAATTCATGACAATCAAAGAAATCTGACATCTTTGTAACGAACAAATATATACCTTCATATTTGGATGAAAAGACAGGAGACGTGTTAACAGATATGCAGCACTTGATGCTGCCCTCCTTTCAGGATCTCCAAGCTGCAGTAGATAAAGTTGCATCAGGGTGACTAAAATATGTTCACTTCTCATAAGAATCTAAAGTATTGCTGCTCATACGTAATCTAAAGTTTTTTATCTTAAATTTAAATAATATCAGCTTTGCACATGTTAAAAGTGAAAATGGAAAAATATCAACAGTTACATTACTTGCATGGTGTAGAAAAAGGACAACTCACTTTGTTAACAAGAACTGTAAGTAACCGGCGTTCCTGTTCTGATTTACTCTCTAAAAGGTCGAAAACCATCTGCAAATAAAGACTGTATAAACATCTAACCATATTCAATATCACATGAACCATGCATGAAGGAAAAAATAACAAAACAAGAAACAATAAAATATTCCTGAAAGGGAAACACACGAATAGTTTTGGTGATGCTATGTCATGTGGGGACAATATTACCAGCGACGCCCAAGATGTCATAATTACATCCAATTCGTATCAACCGAATAGGCTATCTCTTAGTTCTTTATCTTCTCATTAGTTCAAAGATCAGATATCTTGTTTAGATTAGATATAAGATTAGTTATTTGAATTAGAGATTGGTTAGTCAATTAAATAAGAGATAAGATTAGAGATAAAGTTAGAGATTCAATGTTAGGGGTGGCTACTTAATAACCAACCGCATGGTGATTGAGAGGAAGCAAGAAATATCAAAAGGGTTTACCCAAAACTGCTGCACCCTGTGCTCTGGTGTGGCCGACACCACAGCACCGCCGAGGCGCAGGCATGTGGTTCCTTGTCCACTTCCTTCACACTCGTATTTCTTGCGCCGTTTTGTCGACAAATTCAGGTCGTGACAATTTGGTATCAAAGCCAACTGTCACGCTTCCAATGGCCGACGCAATCGCTCAAGAAATTGCGAAGCACTTGAAGCAATGAATAACCAGAACTTCTAAGCCTCCCTCTCCTTGTACGTCTCTTCCTCTCTACCGAAGCCTCTTCTTCTCTGTCCCTCTGCTGTTACCATCTATCTAGTGTTATCTTCTTCAATACTACCCATCTACCCTTCACAAATCTAAAGCCCATAACATGCTAGTAGTAGCACAAATCAGCATATGAAAGTCTATTTTATGAAGCATGGATAAATAAATTCTGAAAAAATAAATGGCTTGCCACTTGCCAGATTCTCAAATGACACAAATAATCAGAATTCAAGCTTCCAGATTTGATGAAAGTCTCACACCTTGGCTGGAAGAGGAAACCAACCAGTTCCAGGCAAGATTTGAACCTCCTGGTTCTCTCATAAGTCAAGTAGGTATTTTTGAGTTCAAACCCAGTTCCTGGGAACTCTGGCTGGCAGCTGGTTCCCAAAAATGGCAGCCATAAATTTCAATTCAAAGTTTCATATAATAATTTAAAATACCCATCTGGTTTTTATATTTACCGGTACATGTCAGGAAATCAAGTTCTGTGCAGGAAATGGCCAATTCCCACCGGGAATACTAAAACATGCTACATATTTGATTGGAAAATTGTTATGGTCTAGGGTTTGGTTGTGTAAACGGTAAGAATGAGAAGTGGGAGAATGAACGGCAAGCAGCGCGAGGCGGAACCGTCGTTTATTCGAGATGCGCCCGTGGCGTGCGAGAGAAGAGAGGGAGAAGAATTTCTCTTTATTGCTTGCCAATCACACGATACACCAATCCTCCTTAAGTAGGATGGCTTGCCTACCAAACTGAATCTAGAGATGATTATCTTCCTAACAAATCCTGACTAGATAAGGTAGCAAATTATCTTGACTAACTAAGATAACAGAAGGGAAACTAGTCAGACATGGCGCCAATCCACTCAGGCTGCGCCGTGCGCACCAGAGTCGGATGCTGCCACATCCTCCGTGCACCGGGGCTGGTTCCTCCTATGGTAGGTACTGTAGCCCGACCATTACAAAAACAGAGTTCGAACTTGGAACTATTCTTTTGGGGCTCAACAATCCCACATATAATCAGTTTAAAATATGATGGTTGGATAGCTTGACTTAGTACAAAAGGTACACATATCTCAGGAACATTAAATTCATGTCTGGCTACACAGGATAATTCACAACTAGATTACATGATATGCAAGTTTGTCTTTACAAAGTGCAAACCATGCTTAGCTGCCTTAAAATTTATACTGTTGTGAAGGCAAGGCAATTTCTATTGCAGCTCCAACATATCTTATCAAACATTTGATATTTATGTTTCTTTTTTCATAACAACTGTCTTGTATAATGTATTCAATATTAACGTGATGTGCAGAAAATAGTAGGACATGTTCAACCTCAAGTTCCCCAAACATTTTTTTTATTCAGTGAGGCTATATATCTTTACCTAAACCAGAGCAAAGATAAAGTTAGTTTTCCAAATGAATACATAATTTGTGCTAACCTTCATTGATTTGTCCTTAAGATTTGGCAGCATATCTTTTAATGCATCCTCCAGTGCGATAACAAACTTCTCGTACCTGTAATAGTATAAATCAGAACATTAAAGTTGAAACGTACCATGATCATGTATGAACAAACAAGTAAACAACATAAAAAGGTCTGTGTTGATTCATGTCTCGTTGTCTATCCAATATTTTCCCATAGGTCTCAGCATCTGATAACAATCAATTCAGTTGGATAATTTGTTGTGTAAGAATCATCAAAAACTGGCTTGACATTTAAAACGCTGACCAATAGAACAATAAAGGGGCCATATATAACACTGGCAAGGAAACTAAGACCTAGTCAAGGATGGAAGGTCCAGCATCTTCATTTTATGAAAGTGTGATACAAAATCATTTTTTTTTTGCTACTCTTGCTTTTCAAAGCCAGTGAGGGTTCCTACATTAAAGGGTTCTTTATCCCGCAGTTCAGACTTCAGACCTACATAGCATTTACCCGAAATCCTGGACAACTCAAAGGCAAGTAGCCAAATAGTTAGTTTAGTAAGAAATACCTCTGTTTCAAGCAGTCCTCCCAATGCCAGAAGAGTAGAAGTGAGTAGCCATCTTTTGTTTCAGGTAAAAGGTCCAATGGGCGCTGAATAAGACTTTTCAACTTACGATCAGGCAATAACCTACCAAGAAAATAAAACCAATAACCAAGATGACACGATAAAAATAAAACCCAACAATTTATGGGGTAAGGAAATAAAAATTGATGGTCTTAATTAAATAGCCCAGTTAATGATCTAAAACAGATCACACATAAGACAGCCATCACTTGCTCGTATGCGTTCTAATTTTTGCAAATTACTTTTCCCGCATTACTGCATGAAAAAACTACAGAAAAGAGGAGGAACGAACTAGTCATCCACAACTTGTTTCCTTAATTACCTATCTAGACTCATCCTTATAAACCACCCGCACCTTATTCACTCACTTCCCCTATCTATAAGTAAATCCAACGAAATTAAGTAAAGCAAGATATTTAGTTAAAATCAGGTACCATTTTTTTTTAGCAATTCCTAAAGGACATTAATAACAAAACTTGAAGTATAATTTTCAGTCTATGGGTTGCAGGTTTGTAACTTTGTTTGAATTTACTATACTAACAACACTATTAGTGTTACTGATACATCTACCAACTAAACAAGCAAATGAAACCTGCAAATAGAGGCACAAGGTAAACAAGAGTCCAGTTTTCAGCCTTTGCTTTCAGATTTTTTTGTTGCCAAACAAGTATTGTCACAACAGATTGTTATTCACAGTTTGACACAACTTGTGACCATTTTCAAATGTGCTGCACTGACAAAATTTATCACCACTCACAAATTGGTACGTACACCAAAATCAAAAGCATCATGAAATGGGATCAAACATATAAATATAATTGAACCATTAACAACTACTGTCATATCGAAATAACTACTGCAGCATCAGATTGCTATTGGGTGTTCATGGTGCCATTCTAATATTGCTATTTTGCGACTATACGAACACTGAGCACAATATAACTGTAGTAACATAGTGGAACAGAATAAGAGGAATAAAAACTCCAGCCAAAAGAGGGGAAGAAAAGCCAATAATGGAAGACAGTCTAGTCTAACTCAGATGTCAAGGACAAAAAATTACTACGCTGGAAAGACAACAGATATGCAAGATTCTAATGAAGGTGTTTTGAATGCTTTGCTCACAATTAATTACTTTCATAGGCCTAGCACTCTATAGCAAAACCAAGATAAGGAATAAGATATTGTAAAATTTTACATGACACGGCAAACAATAAAAAATACCCCACGAATAAGAGCAGTAATTACTAATTAATTGTAATACATATTTTGCACCAGTAAAAAAGGGAGCCCTCAACACTAACACAACACAAGCAGTGCAGCTCAATAAGATGGCTCCCACAAGGATGCATTCCGATTCAATAAACATATCCATGAAACGGCAACAAGGAAAAGAAGGTACAAAATAGTACCAATAAACACCATAAGAATTGCTTTAGCATGCCATAAGGGAAATTTAAAACAAAGGTGGTTTCACAAATCACAGCTTATGTGTAGCTAAAAGGTCACGAAAAAATATACAAGATTACAAAAGCTTCTACCTGAGGAACAACTCCTTCAATGCATCAAAGCCTGTGAACGCATACCTTTTGCCAACCTTTGATGTAACCATACCTGTTGTGATTTATTTTTTCCAAAAGAGAAAGAACCTCTTAGAGTATCTATGAAAAATAAAAAAACAAACAAGAAGATCTGCAGAACGATCATGGCATGAAAAGCCTAGCTATACTGAAGATTGCAAATGAGGCAAAACATAATTAATAAATTTAAAACAACTGCAGCAGAATAAATTTCCCATATGCACAGATAGATGGACTCTAAATCCAAGCACTAGATAATCTTACAGGATGTCTAATTGCATTGCATGTATATAGTATCAACTGATAGCTAATAAAATGTCAAAACCTATTATGTGAGTTGATATTTATTTGCTATTCATTGTACATTTTCAAGTTTTTGACTGATGATGTTTATCTGAAATTATGCTATTTCATCAATATTTATTAGATAGACACAAGTATGAGGCATAAGGCCCGCTGAGGTTCTTCTTCTAAGAAGATTGGTTATATTATAAGGGACTAGATAAAAATTTATGACCTCCGTTTTAAGAATGAACTCTACAAGAGGACACTAGATGCAGAACATGACCTCAACTCCTCAAGGTGAGTCATCTCGTATGGTGCGATTTGACTCTAGTAATCTTTCTCCAGTAGCAAGCAACTCATTCACTACCAACGGCCTCGCTGGTGTTTACACTAGGCCAGTGGCACTGACTCCATTGAGTTGCTCACCATACACTACCCAATGACAGCAATATTAATAGTACCAAGGCCATGGAGAGTGATGTGGATCCAACTAGCGAACTAGCGGGATAGTGTTATTTTGGCCCGATCTTCCACGGTGACAAGAAAGAGCAAGAACACTCTGCGGTAGTGTAGTAACACCTGTTTTCGAGCAAGTAACACTTGGCGGTAGTGTAGTAACACTATATCTTTCGTGCAGTAACACGACTTTCGTAGCGTCGATACCAAGATGACATGGGCGGCATCACTAGACGTGCAGAGTGTCCGATCATTCACGGTACACACGCAACCAAAGAAAGATGGATGGTTTCAATAAACCCTAGATAGAATCATGAACCCACGTACACCACAAAGACGCGAACGAGAAAGATAGGATCAATTGATCCATCGAATGAAAGTACAAGAAAGATAGGATCAATTGATCCATCGGATGAAAGTCGACACCACAGCCGAATCCCAAACGCCCAAAGAAGAACACTCGCCAACAATGGGCGCCAAAACCATGGCGATTTTCTGGTTTATTCAACTCAAAAACAAAACTAAACTGATTTTACAATGCAGCCGCCCCTTAGGGCTTTATACTCACGCAGCCCAGTAGTGCAGGACTGGGGCGATCATTTGTAAATATATATGAATTCGCCATGCCCACATTGTACATATATTGTAGTTAAAGGATGTAAATATAAGTGTATAAAATATGATTTATAAGAAAATATGATTAGGCTCAAAGCTGTTACCGCCTCAGAAAACCTGTTCCTTTTTCCAAAAAAAAACGTGTGAAAAGACATTGCAATTTTGGTACCTTCCATGCTCAAAATGAGAGGCCAAGTCGGCTTGCTTTGGTCTCAAATTATTGTAGCTGTCCTGCAATTGGAATCTGCGTGACAGCAATGGCCGCTTCAAATTCTGTGGAGAGCAAGCAGATGCAAGTCAGTAGTCAAAAGCATGCTATTTTCTTCTTACCTGAAACTTCGCTGATAAAGACACATTGCACTAAGCAGTACTGATAGCCTGATACTGACAAGACTATCAAAAGCAAATCTGCTTCTGTGGCTGATCGGTTATCCTGTCAACCATAACATTAGCTCTAATATGCAAGCTTCCACCGATGATGAGGCGGTGACGTTTCAGCCATCTGCATTGCTTTGCAGCAACCTACAGATGTGGAACCTTGTGCCACAAAGTTCAGTGGAGAGCTAAAAGAGTAGCTGAAATCAGAATCAAGAAATAGGTAGCTTGAGAGTTAGTTTGGAATGTTTCTCACCTTTAGGGACCTGTATGCTTCCTGTGCTCATCAATAGTGCTTCTTTTGGCTCTAATGATGATCGATTGGATGCACATATTTCTGCTTTGGTTGGTGACATCTGATCTAGAAAGGCATGAAAAAGGCAGCAGCACTGTCTAATAATGCACATTGAGGTCAGAACTAGAGCCTTCAACAGCAGGACATTGCTGAACAGTAAAGCAACTTTGTGCTGCATGCTTTGCACAGAGAAATAGGTGTGGTGCGTATGGGCCATTAGGCGCACGCCTTCTTCACCATGAATTGAGTGGAGTTGTCTGAATAATGGCAAAGCAGATGCAAGTGGCCTGTCTAATAAGCAATTAGGCAGATGTAAGCATCGAGAGCCAGGCAGGTATGATAGTGATGTTCTTGCTCTCCATGTGAAGCCGTCCCAGTTCAAAGCAGGCCAGCATTTGTGTAGATTTAAAGTGCCTACCTAATTCATCTTCTGATGCAGGAGAGAACCAAGTACAATAGCAGATCTAATTTGGATGCTGCTAAACAATATTTCACTTGAAATATGAGCATGCTTGAGAAACAGTGAAGTAGTGAACCATGCGGCAACTTGCCACTGGCATGGCTATCTCCTGACCAAAATTTGCTTCAAGACTCCGAGAATCACAACTGGAAGTCTGGAACACAATTTTCCATCACTTATGAAGTTATGATGCACTCAAGTGGCATAGAACAGTATATTACTAGAGCAACGTAACATATGAATGTTAATATCAATGAAGGATGTCTTTCCTTTAAATTAGGCAAAAAAAGACAGTACAAAAATTGTGTTTGTCGTTGAAACGTTCACATACATCTGACAAGTAACACCACGTACAAAAGGTAAAAACGAACAAAAACTCTTTGCTGTGCTACATTAAATTGTTATATCACGAGTATAGCACAGTAGAGCAACTCATTCTTGAGTAGAAGAGAAATAAAGCCTTTTCCAAGTCGGTGGTTGGTCGAAGAGATGCCATGTCAAGTGCTTGACAAATTGCAGATGGCTACACATTGTTCCAGGTTAGCTTATGCAAGGGAATGCTCCATGGACTAACAGGAGCATCTTGGCCATCTACTTTTGTATTTCGGTGTATCCACAAACTTGAAGTTAACAAAAGCAGTTAAAATGGGGCATGCTAAGGTCATCAGTTACATGCCTACATGGCTACATCTATCTCCAGTACTCAAGAATGATGGTGGACAAACTGAATGGCAACAGCAACATAATCAAGGCATTTACACTGGATAAATATATGGAGAAAATATCACCGCCTCCTTTTTCTGCCTTTCCCCAGCTGTCCAGATTTAAAAGCATGTTCCTGTTCTTGAAGGAAAGCCATTGCTTTTCCATACTTTTCAACTCTCACTTGCTCTTGTTTTATACTCTCCTTCTCTTTCACAGCAGACAGGAAATAATTATCTTTACAAAGCTCACGCATTGCCCCCTTCTTCTCACTCTTCAGGCGTTTCTTCAGCTTCTTCATTTGTGCCCTTTCTCGGTCAGGATCATAATCAAGACCCTTTATGTAACTGCAGAAAGAGAAGGAAGTTGATAAAAGGTAACAATGCTTTTACATTAAATACAAAATTAGACCCTTCAAGAGCAAAACAGCAGAGAAAAAGAATATGGCATGCTGACAACACAGAATACCAACAAATACATACTTCTCTTCGAATTCCGGATTCAACTGCTTGATTGGTTCAGGCTTCTGCTTTCGCATTTGGAGTGGTTCTCTTGAAGCATGGTGTTCTTCACTTCTCTTTTTAATCAAGTCGATGACTCCATGGAAAATGCCTTGTAACAGGCCAGTTAAGTCAGATTTATCCAGAATTTGTTGCAGCAGAGAAGAGATTGGAAGGAAAATTTCTGGGAAAGAGCGTAGTTCTTCATGTATAATAACAAAGCCCCTTAAACATTCAGCCACAGATAGAAGTACACCAGTCCTGTCACAAAATGTACGAATATAAGATGATATGCAAAAGAACAACTTTCAGTATCCAGTCTTGAAGCCAGTAAAACCACATACTTACTTGAAATTATCAGATGAGAAATAAGGGGAACGGGATCCATGCTCATGATTTCCAAGACATTCACTCGATTCACCTCATGAACTTGCTCATGGATATGAAGCCATGGTTTCAATGTCTTGAGCTCCATAAATTGATCATTAATCTATACCAAAGGGGGTTCCACTTAGCATGAAGCGGCAAGCTGAAAGTATGGAATACCTTAATTAAAATTTACCTGATTGCGTAGTTGAGGTCCCAGTTTTCCTTTAAGTGATGTTACCAATAGAGTTTGCAGAAAAACAATAGCTTCAGGGCAGAACTTCTTCGATTCTTTAGTAGCCTACAGATTGAAATTTGTTGAGAAAATGAGTATTTGCTGTTTTAGAAAAGGGGGGAAAAGAAATCCATGTCTGCTTGGTACTGAAGGAACAGGATAAATTTAGCTAATAAGTCTTAACCATTCATTTAATCAAGCTAATGATTTTTTTTTAAGAAAGGAAGTAACAACTCCCGGCCTCTGCACCAACTAAGGATGCACACAGCCAAATAGGCACCCAAATTCATCTAGAAGAGGACTAGAACCTGGGTGGTGGGGGTGTACATCAACACCTTCCCACCAACTGAGCTAGGCTCAGTTCCTTAATCAAGCTAATGATATGTAGTCTTCAGAAAAAGAACCTACAAACACAAGATTCTATAAAGTTCAAGAACATACCACAAGCACCATGGAACACAAGAAAGAACCAACAGCTACATCTCGACCAGATTGTATAGGGAATCGCATCAGATATTCGCACATAAGCAGAAGCATTGGAGTTGCTACAACATGGCGGAAGTCAGAGCAGGGGAATATAAGAGACCATAACCTCAGGAGAAGTAATGTCTTCAAACTTGGCCAGCAGCTCTTTCCTGTAAGATTTAAAGAATCACACAATGAAAAACACATATTAATGACAATAAAACCAATTTCCCATAAAACACCATTCTTATCTCACAAACCTGGAACCTTGATGTCTTCACATAGACGAGTACGTGTATGAATAAGTCGTTGCCTTGCACAGATGGCAGCAAAATATGGAGTCTCTCCACTCATTTCAATTAAAGGCTTAACAAGGGTGTCGATTATTTTGAACTTCACTGGACTTTGAGTAGCTAAAACTGCAAAGTACTGCAGGAGAACACCATAGAAAACCTGCCAAAGGGATCTGAATATTTGAGGATACGTTCCACGAGTACAATGGGAATTATAAGATATCTAACGAACCATTAAGCAAATATATTCAAAAATTATAAGTGATAACCTAATGAATTTAGTCAGAATGTCACATACCTGCATTTTCTTTCTGTTTTCAGCTGTAAGCCTTATTGAATTGCAAGTACGTATTCGACTAATAATCTCAATTATTTCAGTTTCTGCATGACCATCCATCAAGGAGCAAAAATCTTGCAAGTTATTGGGTGCTTCTATCACAAAAGGAAGATTGTTGTCCTTGACTTGTGGTTTTCCATTAGATTATCTCTTTGAATTTTGTGCATCTTTTTTCACCACTTTGTCACTATCTTGTTCCTTGTCTTTGACATCCTCCATTTCATCTTCTTCTACAGCAACCTCGTCGTCGTCACTTTGCTCCCAATCTCTTGCAGACATATTACCAAAGTCATTGTCACTTGAATCCTCTTCATCATCATCTTCATTCTCATCAGCCTGACCATCACCACCATCATCACTTTCTCCATCATCAGATGCTACAGCATCTTCACCAATCTCTTTACCCTCCTTTTCATAAATTTCGTCAACCCAGCCCCTTTTCCTTTTTGTTGACTCGTCCAAAGAGAAGGAATCACCAAGATCATCGCCAGATATAGGTTTTAAGTTGTCCAGCTTCATGCGGCGATCATACTCGTCCTCGTCATCTTCTTCTTCACCGGAGGACTCAGCAGTTCCAAGCATTCGTTTCTGGCACTCCTCCTAGAATATCATCCAGTATCAGAAAACAATCAAATATCAGTAGTTCAGTACTTCCGTCAACAAAAACATCAGTGATGTGGTAGAATTATAAGCTAAACCTAAAACCACACTAGAGTTCACAAAAACAAACTGTAAGTGTAGGATAAACAGAACAAGCATGTTTTAAATAAGCACTAGTTGCATCCAATACTAAAGTTAGATCAAACAAACCTCCAACTTCTCAAGGCGTTCTTTTTCTTCCTGAGCTATTTCTTATGGGGTTTTTGTCCTGTCCAATGGGCGAGCACGTTGATCCATCACCATTTCTTTTAGCAGTTTGTCATATGCGTCTGGCTTTTCCTGGCATACGACAAAATAGATGCAAACTTAGTATCGGGAACTGAAGAAACACACAACTCTTATCATGCAAAAAAACATGCAGAATTGCCCACAGCCAACAATAAAAATCTGTGAAAATAAAGAGTGGACGTAAACACCCTTCATCACCAGATACCAAATGAAAAGAGTGGCTCCACACACTATACCCAGATCCTTAGAATAAATGCATAACCAGACTACAACAATTTAAGAAAAATCGATTAATGGCTCACATATGAAGCACTACGATTTCTGTCAAAAAATATGAAGCACTATGCCCATTCTACCCTTTTCAAGCAAACATGTGTGTGCGGTGTGCCGGTGTGCACACCAACGTTTTAACAGCAAACCACAGTTCCACCCATGCTACCAGCTCATTTTTCTACTGAAAGATGTGTAAAATGAATAATCTTGTGCTTGTTGACGAAATAGGTGAACAAGCACTGCACGTGCACGCATACCTTATTAAAAACCTCTTTCCCCGTCAAACCAGATGAACCTTTATGGACAATACTTGAATTATTTTTGTTTGCATTCATTTTAGCTGACTCAGTCAATGACAATAGTGCCGATGTCTGGGCCAACAGTGCAAAGTCACTATCTAACTTGTCAACAAAATGTTCATCCTCTTCCCTCTCCCTGGCTTTTTGGGCCTGCAACAAGAAAACAAATTGTGTTAACTAATCCTGTTCATGCTAAACACCACTAAGAATATTCAGGAAATATGAAAATAAAAGGCTGAACACAGAACACCTAGTATAATAAGTGTAAATCAGGTAGAAATAAGTACCAAGAAACTGCAACATCAATCTAATGAAGTAATGAGGGCATGCATTAAGCAACAGGAATATAGCATAATTCATCAAAAGAATTATATTACTAACATAGTGGATCATTGGACACCCTGATAAACACTTTATCATTGTTTGTCACGAAAGACAGGCATACAAAGCTACAGTGAGGTTTCATTGGTCTATCTTTGAAAATGGTTTGAGAAAAGAAAGGTGCCAAGGGTCAAAAACATTGAAACAGGCATCATGTATCAAACCAAACAACAATTTCTAAGCTAAATTCAAATTACTTTAGTTGAAGCTTCAGAATGAGTGAGCGACAGGTAATACCAGAAAAATAGCAAACTAAAAATAGGATTGATCTAGATCGTATTGAAGCTAAAGAATGTTGTTGTAGGTGATAGTAAAATACCAAAAAGGCAACAATCAAAGTAAGGAGGAATCATCTCTAATCACACAAAATGCTCCACCTTATAAAATTTACTCTTCAAAATGATCTCCGACATAACTTCCTTCTTGCTCTTGTGACCCTGTCAACAAGAGTAACTAAAATTAGGTCACAGCATATGGATTGAAGAACTGAATCAAAATGTAAATTTCTTCCTATGAAAACTTACACGTGTTTCTTCAGGCAGATCAGTTTCAGAAGGAAGATCACCACTTAGGAGAGATAAGCGCCTGTCTGACAGGATCATTTTACCTGAAAAGTACAAAAGATTAAGCACATTGAACAACATAGAAACGCTAACATCAATTCCTGTGGATGGGAATTCAAATTCCTTTTAATGCCCTGATATGACACCAGAAACATTTCACCCAATAATTCCACCTCATCTTCTCCAATGTTGAGGTTCACAGACAAAAAGCCAAAATTAAAACCAGCACATGTCTGTTGCAAGGCAAACCAGTAATTACAAAATTTAGATATTGCACATCACAAACATTCATGCCTAATACTACATCTAGATGTTTCCTCTCAGTATTAACTTAAAAGTGAACCCAATCATGAATACGGGGAAGCAAGCCTGGGTACCAGCTTACAGTGCTATGCCCTCAAGATAATTAGATGATCAAAACCCGGTGTTGCAACCCATCAAGATTTATCTTTTTCTTCTGGAAGGCCAACATTTATCTTTTAGGTACACCCTTTGAGATACAAAACAGGACACTAACTTAATAAAATTCAAGTTCGTACAGTATACACGTCATATATATAATTAAACAGCACAGCGGGATCTGCAGTACACTAGGAAGCGGAAAACATGAGCAGATTATACTCTAAGATGAGAGGAAAGGCAGAGCATAAAACACACCTTCTTCATCACTCTCGTCATCAAGAGGCACTTCTTCATCAAAATCATCCTTTCCTGAGAGAGTGAGAGAATGGTGAACATCAATCTCGTCTTCCTCCTCATCAGATAGATTGTATTTGCTTTCTCGTTTCAACTTCGCCTAGAAATTATAAGAAAGGGGGAACTTAACAAACTATAGCAACACATGAAACATTTTTAATAGTCTCGTTACTAACATGAGGTAAGAACAATCTTAGTTACATTACATGGCAGCAGGGGCGGAGATGGGCCTCGGGCCGGTTGGGCAACGGCCCGAGGCCCAGAGAGAATAGTAGTAGGGTTTTCTTACTATGTATATATTCAGTTTTTAGTCCACAGTGGTCAGGCCCGAGGTTTCCAGCCCGGCCCGAGGCAAACATCACCCGGCGGGCCAGCGTCCCAGCCCAGCTCCCACTCGGCCACTCCCACTCCCAGCAGCCAGTAGCAGCAAGCACCCAAGATCCAACAGAGAAGCACCCAAGCACGACCAGGCGAGGCGACCAGCCCTAGCCCTAGCCCTAGCCGAGTAGCCGCCTTCGGCCTTCCGCCCTTCCCCTAGTGCTCCTCTCCGCCCGCCTCCGCCTCAAGGCCGCCAAATGATGAACCTCAGGAGTCAGGATGCTCCTATTGCTCCTCTCATCGCATACTATGGTCTACAAAAGGCATTTGTACGGTGAGTAGATCAGCTCTCAGTGTTCACATTTCTGGTATCCATCAACGGTCAATTCCTCACTTGCATCAATTACTTATATAGTTATATGCAATTTTTCTGAAGATGTTTTGGATTTCTAATCAGGGCTGTGCTCACAAAGAATGTTATGACGCATGTGCTTGGCGTCGCCGGAGTTGGTGGATCAATGGCAATATATGGTGTCGTCGGTGTCGTCGTAAGCGAAATCACCACGAATTCGATCTCCGTCAACAAAATATTCCTGCTCTATTCATTACGGTTTCATGGCCTCAAAGTTTCAGCTAACGTTCAGACATTGCTGGACATTGCAGAGTTCACTGGCTGCTGGCTGTCTGACTTCTGGCCTTTATTCAGCTACATTCAACGTCTCAGCTGGAGCTCTTCTTCAGGCCGGAGTGCTACTCTGGTTGCTTCTTTTCTACAGGTTATTAATCGATTGGTTTCTTCAAATATCATCAAGCACTAGCTAGCTCTGGTCAATGCTGTGATTTCAGACTTTCAGTATGCTCATGTGTGTAGTTCTGGCTACAGTCCTATGGATGGACAACTTGGCTCGGCAGCTCCGCTGCTTATAGGCGCGTTATGGGGTGTTGGTGATGGTGTCTTCAACACGCAGACAAGTAGACAACTGCACTACTTGGGCTTCTCTTCAAGAATAACAAGGTGATAATCTTTGATTGGTCAATCACTCCGTTTTTTACATTGACTTAAATTTCCTTTCAGGGCCAGCACCGTTGAACTCTTAACTATATTTGTCATCTGTATTATCTGCTAAAGCAGTTTCTGTTCAGTGATTGGCTGATTGCTCCAATTTTTTTGACGAAGTTGCAAAATGTTTTAGTTATTTTGTCATATCGTTAAACATGGAATTCAAATTTTATTTCAGTTGTGTATTTGTGTTGTACTTTTGTTATACCTCGGTGTGAATAGTATTTGATGTTAGTTATAGCCCCTTAGTTTTGTGCCCGAGGCTTTGTGGAATCCTGGCTCCGCCACTGCATGGCAGTATGGCACATGCTGGTAAACAACAAATGAAGAGGGCAAAAAAGAGAGCATATTTTCTTTCTATAACAAAACAAGTACACTGGTTCGCTTATTTGAACTCTGATTCATGCAGTTTATGCATCCATCCTTCGGGCCAAGAATCTCATTGGCTAGAGAAATGCTACACTTATCGAGTGGCTCTAAATATACCATGTGTCCACATAGTGACACGTACCATGTGCTCGCGCTGCTGGCGGAGGATAGCCTTGTCGAACTCGGGCAGCGTGTCGTCCCTCTCGCCGATCCGCCGGTCGTGGAACACGGACGACTTGGCGCTCTGCTCGAACTCCTTGAGAAGCGTGTTCTCCCTCTGCAAGCAGCCACAGCGCGAAATCAACCAACCAGACGACGAGCTCACCCAAATCAAGAACCGGCAGCGGCCGCGCTTAGCTGTTTTTACCTTGTGGATGGCCTCGGAGCGGGAGCGGGCGACGCGGCGCTCCTCGCCCTTGCGCTTCTAGCCCAGCACGTCGAACTTGCGGCGCGACCAGATGGCCTCGAACGGGTTGCTCCGCTCCGCCGTTAGCAGCCCCACGCGCCTTCATCGCCACCGCCGCCAGGCCGTTCTTGCCCTTCTTCTTACCCTTTACTTTCTTCTTGTCCTGCTTGTTGTCTTTGTTGGCCGCCGCCGCCGGCATAGTCTTCGCCATGGCCGGGACGGAGGAGAGACGGGGAAGAAGGCGGCTGCGGGGGAGGCAGGAGAGGAGGAGGCCGGCGGCGGAAGCAGCAAGGCGGTGGGGTGGCAGCGCGTCTTGGTGGCGGCGGGGTGGCAGGGAGACGGGAGCAGCTGGAGAGGGTTGTGCTTTAATAGGGAAGTTGGGGAAGGGGATGGCTTTTGGATCTCAATCTAACGGCTAAGAAATCTGAATGATTTTAATCCCAAAAATAGTCGAACGATGGGTAGACAGATCCAAAAAAATTTGTCCACTGAAACAAAACGCGATGCCACAAAATAGAGAGAAAAACAACACAAATGTGATGTGCAGCAGCAGAGACGATTTGGGATTTAATAGGGTCGACAGGTTGCTGGCGAAGGGGGCTCGACGCCGCTGCCAGAGAAGGGGCTTGCCACCCGTTGCCGGGGAAGGGGCTGTCGAGAGAAGGGAGAGACTCGAGAGGGACAGGGATATGGCCACAATCTGGTCAAGTCTGTCGTCGCATGACTCGCATCGCTGCTCACTGGAGAAGGGAGGTCACCGCCGGTCACTCATTGTTGTAGCCTTGCTGGAGAGGGTCACCGAGAGAGACAAGAGTGAGGGAGAGTAGGGAGGCGGCTGTGTTTGGGAGAGGGCAGGGACACGTATCGGGCTCTGGGGTTAGAGCTGGCCAAACGGGCGTCTTGGATGGGGTCAGATGAAGCACGACACTATTGGTCTGACACTGCGTAAGACGCAAGACGACATCGTTTTCAAAGCCGAGCCAAGACGCAAGACGATATTTCGGGTCGTGCTCGGGCCGACAATTTATTACAAGACGACGCATTTAATAGGCACGATAATCGTTTTAATATACATATATAATTTTATTTTTATTTATTAATATTTATACGATTTTCTTTCCATTTTAATACTTATATGGTTTTATTTTGTAGTTTTTAAATTTTATATAGTTCATTTTATAAGTATATATAAATTTATTTTGGTTTATATATATATATACATATATATATATATATATATATTATAGGATTGTTTTTCAATTTTTCATGTCTTATGAGCTAAATGACAAATGTTTTAACGAGCTAGCTATTTGAACATTAATAAAATTCTATTACATTTTCAATATGGTTGTCTCATTGTTTTTCAATTTTCATGTCAACTTCTAAATTCTACACATTTTTCTAATTTTTGGGAATTTTTGGAATTTTTGATTTTTTTCATTCTGGCGGGCCAAATGGGCTAAACAGTTACATTTGGTCCGATGGGTTAACGGTCGTGTTGCGCCCTAAGACGGCACGAAGGGCGATGGGTCGGTTCGGTCGTCATCATGTCTGTGGGTCGCCGCAAGACGCAAGACCTAACAAAGATGGTCGGTCGGATGGGTGGGCCGCCACTTGCCCGCGTTGCGTTTTACGAGCCGCCCATTTGGCCACCTCTGTCTAGGGTTGGGTGGAATTGTTGGGCCATCACATGTTAGTGGGTTGGGCCATGTTCAGGCCGTCCAATACATGTCTGAAATAGAAAATCTTTTTTTCGCGCAGCAATTTTCGGACGCGCCATTCAACAAACAAGCATCAGGTTGTGACATACAAGCACAACCATCAATTTTTGGCATCAACATCAAGAAGTAATGAAATTTTGCTAGTTGCACAAATCAAAGAACTAACAATGTTGCTACCATATCATCATTCGGTTCACACAAAAAAAAACACAAGTAGAGCTCAGATCTGAATGGAGGAAGCGGTGGCTAGAAAAAGGTGGTCGGCAGGAGGACGCCGGTGGCCGATGAGGCTGCCACATGTGGCGGTGAACAGGGTGAGGGGAGGCACGCATCTAGAGGGAGGTGACGGCTAGAGGAGGCGCATGGGTTAGGGGCGGCGCAGATCTAAAGGGATGTGGCGGCGCACGGGTAAGTGGTGGCACGGATCTAGAGGGAGGTGGTGGTGAGAGGAGGCCGGTGGCCATGGAGGAATGGCGGCGGCATACCTCGACGGAGGAGTGTGCGGGAAGGTGGCCGAGGATTCTGCTCGTTGCCGGTCGTCGTTGTGCTCACAGAGGTCACTGTGCTCGCGGCGGTCGAGGTCACCGGTGGTTGCGGACGGTGTCGCCAAGGGTGGAAACGGTGGTGCTCCGGGGCCGGCGGCGGCGACAGACTTCGGGCCGGCAGTGAGGGACTCCGTGGCTGGTGGCAGCGAACTCCAGGGTCAGCAGCGACCTCTAGCCCAGCTAAGGTTTGGGAGAGCTCCATATGCCTGAGAGAAGGGAGAGGGCGAACGGGAGGCAACGATTCTGACTGGGAGAGGTGCGGTGGTGAGGAGGAGAGGTGGGGGGTTTTTGTTCAATGGCAATTGGTGGTTAACTCTACCCCAACTCTGAGAGCAATTTTATAACGACCCTGAGTTGCTCCTCCAAATTGCACTACAGCCCGCTCTACTCCTCAAGTGATCCGAATTCTCCAAAACTTAGAGCAGGGGCGTTTAGCTCGGCTCCAGCTACTCCGATTGAGAATCCGGGAGCTGGTGCTAGAGTCGTACCAAACAGGTCCTAAGTGCTTTCTGCAATTTCTTATTTTACTATTCATTTTGTTCCTCTTGGATTGTAATGGGATACTCATGAATTTTTGGCAGATACGGCGCGTTTTCATTTCGTACTTGCAAATCTGACCACGGCTACCGCGTAATTGCAAAAATGTCACCGCTGGCGTACGACCACCATGCTCCAACAGTGGAAATCATGACGCGTGCCCGCAACCGCCGCCACCTCACCCGGCCCGCTGCCACCTCACCCATAAGCTTCAAATCCTGTGTAAAAAAATGCTTTTATTACATTGCCAGAATATAAGTGTGGAGATCATACGGATATGATCCTAATCTTAGTGTGTTGAACAATTGGCAATAGCGTCGAGGTGTTTGGAGAAACCCTCGTTTTCGGTAAAGTCATGCTGCTATCAGGTTTCAGGCGGTCAGACCGGCCATTATGTGGTGGTCAGACCGGCCTGTGTAGCGGTCAGACCGGCCAGGCCTCAAGTCAAGCTCAGGCTAAGTGGATGGCGGTCAGACCGGCCATTGGGTGGCGGTCAGACCGGCCATAATAGATTTTTTAGTTTTGGAGCTGGGCCAAAAATATAGGGTGTAGGTAAGAGTGGGGATTCTCCTATACTTGGTCTCATAATTTTTGGAGCTTTGAGTCAAAGATCTATTTATTTGAAATTTCTAGAAGGTTTCGGATTTCTTGTGTGGAAATTTGGCTAAGTCCCAGCTGGGCGGTCAGACCGACCAACAGGTGGCGGTTAGACCGGCCAGGGGGCGGTCAAACCGGCCAAAGTGGCGGTCTGACCAGTTTTGGTTTGTTCATCGGCCAACTCAGTGGCGATGATTGTTTGGTTAGGTCATATTCATGGGTTTCAGTGCATATGTGTTGCATGATGGATGTTTTGACTAACGTAGGTCAAGTCGCGAAGAACTTGTTCCTGGAATCGATTTCTTGGTCTATTGTTGTGCATGTTGCTTGGAGGTCAACAACGGTCAACGGCGAGAGTGATTGGGACTAGGCTTGAGAGCTGAGGTTCAGAACGATCGAGGATGCCGGCTGAAGTCAATAGAGTCAAGCATGGTGCAGAATGGACAAAGGTGACCGAACGGGTAGTTCGATGCGACGGGTTGGATCAAGCGGCGCGGGGTCTGTGCAAGTGCCATAGTGGTTTCGGTGGGAGCTGGATGGGAGAGACTTGCCGACATGATGAGAGCCGCTGGATCAACCTACACGTGGCGAAGCATGGAAGTGCTTCACGCAGTTTGGACTCGGTCTTTGGAAAAAGATCGAAAAGTGGTATTTTGGTAATTTTATCTAAATACCGCCTTGGTGACCTTTAGACAACCCGCGGCGCAAGACGGTGCGTGGAGAAGCGGATTAGGTCAAGAGGAGATGAAGACGGCGCTTTAAAATACGTGCGTAAGTGAATCCGTTTGTGTGTGGGCCTAACGGGTGCCCATTAGGGTTTACTCTTCTAGAAGGTTTAGCCACCACTATAAATAGGAGAGGGTGTTGTCCAGCACCTCTCAACCCTTTCATTTGGAAACCCTAGCTTGTGTTGTTAGGGCTTGGAGAGATTAGTGGGAGGTTAGCGTTCTAGAGAGATGGATTGATTTGAGTGCACAAGTGTTGAGCTTTGTCCTCCATGGTGGAGTGGCTGTAAACATACATCTATCCAATCAATCCACGAAAGATTTCACAACATGAGTTCTTTTGTGTTCTTACTCTCTATTTTGTGATTTTGAGTCTTTCTTTGATCCGCAAGTTTTCTCTTGGGTTCTTACTTTGATCTAGCTTGCTGTGACATGTGGGAATACATCTAGGGTCATCTTGATCATCAATCACCTACGAGCAAGTCCTTAGATCCTATTTTGATTTTGACTCGGTTTTGGAGCAACCTTCATTCAAACGGAAAAAGTTAGGAACTTTGGCATGGATCTACACGATTCTTGACTGGAATAGGTTCCTAATATCCTAGAGAAAGTGTGTCTCAAGTTTGGTAAGGTTTGGAGTCACGAATCAAAAGTTAGATCATTTTGTGATCTTGAACTCGGGCTGTTTTCCCTGTTCATCGTCAGGTGTGGTCAGACCGCCCTTTCAACGCCGGTCAGACCGCCCAGCGGTCAGACCGCGGTTTACACGCTGGTCAGACCTTCCTCCGGTCCGACCGCGCCATACACGTCGGTCAGACCGCGTCCTAAGGTTTGAGCTCCTTGTTTTTGTCTTTTGCTTTGGGTTTTTGGATTGGATTCAATACAAGTATTCCTCTGTACTTGGTTATTGATCTTCATAGCTTTTATAGCTATTGGAGTGAAATTGGTATTGAGTCCAATCAAAGTGAAAAAGTGAGCGCGCTCATATTCACCCCCCATCTAGTCGTCTTTTCGGTCCAACAAGTGGTATTAGAGCAAGGTTTGCTCTTTTGTGATCTTTACCGATCTTTGAGCATGGTGACTAGTAGAAGGTCTTGTGAGTCTTCTATTTCATCTTCTTGTGACTCTTTGGCCGATGACCATGTGAGGCATGAAGATTTTTGGAGTTGGTTTGCTAGAGATCAAATTTGTGGTATGTGTGGCGCTCGTGGCCACTTTACCTATATGTGCTCTAGTTTCAAGTATAAATTCTTCATGAAGCCCGAGGAGAAGGAGCCCATTGGCATTTGTGGAGTAGCGATCGAGGATGATCATGATGGAGAGCTTTTTGAGGATGATTATGATGAGTCATGCGAGGGCGATCCCCTACTCAAGCTAAGCAAGGTGAGCAACGAAAAACTCATTGATGGCTTGTTATCATATGATCTTAAATTGCATGCTCTTAGGAAGGAAATAAAATTGCTAGAAAGAGAAAATGGTGATTTGTCTCATGAGCTCGCCAAATTGAAAACGTTCATCCATGCTTTTGATTCATTGCTTGTGGACATGGATAACTTGAATAACTCTCTTGCATGCCTAAAATTTAAAAATGAATTATTGAAATCAAATGCTTCTATGCCATGTGATTCTTGTGTTGCCTTACATCATGAGCTTGATAATGCTAAGTTAGAAATAGACAATTTTAGATCTATTGCTAGAAATGATTGTGATTCTTGTGTAGGCATGCTTGCTAAACTTGAAAAGTTAAAATTGACTAATTTCATTCACATAGAGCAATTAGAGAATGCTAAGGCTGAAATTATTGAATTGAAGCTAGCCCTTGTAGCATGTGCTTAGAGTATGAAAAATTGCTTAAGGATGGTTTAGTCTCTTGCAAGAATTGTGCTAGTTTAGAAAATAAAATTGATGCTTTGAATTGCATGCTTAATACGAAAGCATCATTAATTTCTTGCACATCTTGCATTGCCTTGAAAAGCGAGATTGAGTCTTTGAAGAAATTGCGCGATGATATGAGCGCCAAGTCATGTAACTCTTGTCTTTGCCTCCACTCCGAGATTGACGTTTTTAAGATTTCTCTTGCTTCTTTGCATTCGCAGTTGGAGTCTTCTCGTGCTAAACATGAATCATTTGATGTTGGCATTTGTGCCATTGCCTTGAGTAGCTCTTTCTTGGCAAGTGCGACTCTTCTTGTGTTGTCCAAGGGATTTCTAAAGACAATGGTGTTTCTTCCTCAAATGGTACTACATCTTCAAAAGAGAAGTATCATTGCACCTTTTGTAAGAAAGATGGACGTATTATTGAGTTTTGCTTCCGCCGTGTCAAACACCGGCGTCGAATGTGCCGTCGAGCTTTTAGGCACACACATTTCTCATCTCATGGCATGTGTGAGCCTAGTGCCGACACGAGGGCAAGTTATGATGTTGGTTCTTCCAGCTTGTCCCAAGGGATTTCTCTTTTGAGCGATAATGGTACTTCATCCTCTCAGGCCATATCTCCTAGTAGGCATTTACACCATTGCTTATTCTATGGGAAGGATGGACATCTTGTGGATTTCTGTTTTCGGCGTGCAAAACACATGCGTCGATCTCATGCTTGTAAGTCTTCTAGTGGGCATAGTCTTTCTCATGACATGCACACTAAAGAGCCTAGCATAAGGACTCGCTCTGTTGATGACGTCTTTGACACCTTTTCTAGTGGTGTTGGACAGTATCGAGGACTCGGTTTCTGTGATTTTGGTTTTGGTCCACGAGCTGCCCCGAGGCAGGATTTTCCTCGTTTTCCAAGAGGTGGATCTCGTTTTATTCATCGAGGTACACACCCACGACGAGGATGTGTGAGTTCCTTTGGTGCTTTTGTTGGTTCTCATCATAGTGCTTTCAAGCAAGGCCATCGCCGCTCTTCTAGAGATGGACCTCGTTTTTCTCATTGAGTGGTCCACTCGCGGCGTGCCTCTAAGGATGGTGTTGGATCTTCTTGCATGAACCATCATTTGCATCATGCTAACTCACATAATGGTTCAACTGCTTCTAGTGGCCGTGTGTCTAAGGTTTGGGTTCCCAAATATTTGCTCTCTAACCCTTCGGGATCCAAGACTTGAACATCTTGCTTTTCTCATGTGTAGGTACCGGGGACGCAGGTTGGAGAACATGGAATTAAAAGGTTCTGGTCTTTTGCTTCATCACGTAATCGGGACACTTGATGGTTCTCCATCCCCATGATGGCCTCCAAGAGACATGTGCTTTCATGATCGGCGTCTTCACCTATTTTGTGAGCTATCTTACACCTTCGTGCATTTACCTTCATGATTATTCATTCTTGGCGTGTTGTGTTTTTCCTTGTGCTCACTTATATCATATCGGCATGTGTTACTCTTATAATATCTTTCATCGTGCCTTTGCTAGTACCTTGCTTATGTATCCATAGGCTGGATTGTTATTCATTATTTCTATGGGTGTATAAGCTTGGTTTTGTCATCAAGAGCTTGTGCTATTTTGTACTTTTATTATCTTGCTCTTGTTCATTTTTGCTTTATGTATCCACATGCTTGATATCCATGTTAGCATACATTATCTATGATTTGTTCTATAACATATTTTATGCTTACGTGGTATTGTGCTTATTGTTAATCGTGGATACATGAGCTTTGCCATAGCTTCACTAGCATGCTTTACCCTTGACTGGTTGTATGTTGTGCGATATGCTATGTGCTTACTTGCTCCTATGCCTTATTATGAACTAAGGATATTTTGAGCTTTATCATATCTTGAATAGCATGTGTTGCAATTGATATATCTATTTTCATGCTCATGCCCTGATTGTTGATTATATGCTGTTATGAGCTTTGGATCATCTACTACTATTCTTGCTAGTCATGTGCCTCGGTATTGTTTCCCTAGATAATGTCTCACTAACCCAGTACCAAGGCATAGACTTCTTCTGTCTCTTTGGTGTAGTCTTTTTAGCTGGGAAGGAGAACATGTGGCTCATGACTCCAGTTGTTGATTCTCCTTCCTCATATGTGCATTCGATGCTAGCTATCACTTCTTGGAGACGCAGTATGGTACAACTTCTACTCATTCGACTACATTTCACTGCCAAGCGGTGCGTTTCAGGTTCGAGCCCCTATACCTTATATTTGTGTATGGTACCCCTATTCTACTTTGCATAGCATCTGGTTCTTGTCAGGGGTTGGGCTTGTTGAGTTCAGGGTAGATAGAAGGTTTTGTTCTAGCACGTGTCCTTTCTAGACACTCTTCTTATCCCATGGATTGCTAGGATGCATTCTTCTCACAGCCTAGGTCGAGCTTGTCTCCCAGTCACTAGTTCTTAGCAGGTTTTGAGCAGCTTGTAAGCTTTTTAGTGTTGGTGTTTCGCTCCTTAGCTAGTCGAGTCTTTTTCCCTTGAGATCATGTGGAGTAGGAAGCCTTTGTGCTATAGTTTATGGAGTCCAAGGCACAATTGGCAGACATCCTCACCAAGCCTTTAGATCCAACTAGGCTTGCCACCCTGAGGAGTGAGTTAGGGATAATTTATCCCTATGGGTTGGTTTGAGGGAGAGTTGGATCTTTTTTGATCTTTTCTTGTTCATCTGATCTTTTCTCGATCTTCTTTTGAACTTGTTGATCTGTTTGATTTTTTTAGGCTTTTTGAGCTTTTTCTCGCATCTCATTATATCATATTGCATTCATATGAAAAACACAAAAAGATGCATTGTAATATAAGCTTCACTGCTTGTCTTTTAATTGATGAAGCTTTGCTTATTGCCCTCTTGAGCTTTAGTATTTCAATTCTTGCGTAATACCATGTCTAGTTCTTTGACTTGCTAGAATTATCATGCTTTCACATGTGTAGCTAAGTCTTTGCTAAATGAGCTAGAACTTTAAGACAACTTGAACTAAAAATTGCAATTTGTGGATTTCTTAGCTAGTTGTACAACTAGTGATCCTTTTGTGACACCGGCCCTGTCAAAATTGATTTGTTAGCTCTTGAATCTAGGATTGATCATTACTTGAGCTTCTTGTCCTTCTGAGAATCTAAAACTGCTTTTGTGCAAAATGAAAAATCAATTTTTAAGATTGTCTTGTGGTTAAATTATGCCAAACTACTCTCATGAGAATGCATGTCAAAGACATGAACTTGGAGAAAGTTTGATGATCCAGACGATCTCATGGGGACTGCTCGTCAAAATTGACATGAACCTCAAGATTTGTCATCCTAGTTGAAGCTTAGGAAGAGTTTGTGGATGGCTTCTATTCCAGGATCTTCTTCACTAAGATAGACCTTTAATCAACTTTTAGCTGAAGCTTAGGAAGGGTTTGTGGATGGCTCCTAGTCCAGGATTTTCTTCACTAAGATAGGCCTTTTATCAACTTCAATATTCATTGCAAATGAAAAATTGTTGAAAAATGGGCGTTTGAGAAAATTTGAGCAAAATAATTCAATTCAGGGCCTGTTTGTCTCTTAAAGTGGTCATTGTTAGCTTCTTGATTTTACATTGACATTCTGACATGACCATTATGATTTTAGGATCCCTGTTGATGAACTTGCTAAATTTGAAGCTTTTCTTAAATTGTTACAATTCATTGCTTTACATTGAGCCTTCTAGCTTAGCTTTGATATATATGTCTTAACATGATCTTGCTAGCGCCTTCAGACTTGATATGTTTTGTGCAATATTAGAAATGCTAGCTTGTTCTTTTGGGTAATCTCCAAAGCTTCTTGTACTCAAAAATTGAAAAATACAAAAAATAAAGCCACTCCATTGCATTTCATGCATGCTCTTTCTTATGTTTTTTCCTCAATTCTACATTTGTCATCTTTGGATGAGAGGAAGGCGTGATTTCTTGATGACTCCATTGTCAAAGGGGGAGAAGATGTAACAAAAATGTTAAAAAGTGGGAGCCTTTTTGGAGAAAATTGGAGGATTTGAAATTTTCTGAAATTTAAGGATCATAGTGAGGGGGAGTATTCTTTTTTGCATTCTTATGGTCTTATTGCCATTTCTGAACTTGAATTGCAATTATTGCAACCTCACAATAATCAAAGGTCAATTTGAACAATTGTTCTTTCACATGGACCTTAAGTGAGATTGTTAACTCTTTTCTGGAAATTGGAGCTTCCTTGCTTTCTTTGACTCGATCTCACTTGCCTATACTAATCTGAAGCTATCTTGGTCATTTTTACAGCTTTTTCTTACTTGTGTACCAAGATGTGCCTTTGCGCGAAAACGAGAGTATTTTCATTTTCAAACCTCCAATTTGCATTTTTGAGAAGATTGTCAATGTGTTCATCAAAGGGGAGATTGTGGAGATCATGCGGATATGATCATAATCTTAGTGTGTTGAACAATTAGCAATAGTGTCGAGGTGTTTGGAGAAACCCTCGCGGTGCAGAAAGTCATGTCATTGTCAGTCACAAAGGTCGGGCCGGCTATTGTGTGGCGGTCGACGGCAGAGCTGAAATCGTGTTCAGCTAAGTGGATGGCGGTCAGTCCAGCCAATGGGTGGTGGTCTGACCGGCCATAATAGAATTTTGAGTTTTGGAGCTGGGCCAAAAATAAAGGGTGCAGGCAAGAGAGGAGATTCTCCTATACTTGGTCTCATAATTTTTGGAGCTTAGAGTCAAAAGATCTATTCGTTTGAAATTTCCAGAAGGTTTCGGATTTCTTGTGTAGAAATTTGGCTAAGTCAGTTAGACGGTCGATCGCCAACCAGTGGCGGTCGAGCCGGCCAAGGCGGTCGACCCGCCAAAGTGGCTGATCGACCGGTTTTGGTTTGTTCATTGGCCAACTCGGTGGCGATGATTGTTTGGTTAGGTCATATTTATGGGTTTCAGTGCATATGTGTTGCATGATGCATGTTTGACTAACGTGGGTCAAGTGGCGAAGAACTTGTTCCCGGAATTGATTTCTTGGTCTATTGTTGTGCAGGTTGCTTGGAGGTCAACGACGGTCAACGGCGAGGATGATCGGGACTAGGCTTGAGAGCTGAGGTCCAGAACGATCGAGGATGTCGGGTAAAGTCAATGGAGTCAAGCATGGTGCAGAATGGACAAAGGTGACCGAACGGGCAGTTCGGTGCGACGGATTGGATCAAGCTGCGCGGGGGTCGGTGCAAGTGTCATGGTGGTTTCGGTGGGAGCCGGATGGGAGAGACTTGCCGATATGATAAGAGCCGCTGGATCAACCTACACGTGGCGAAGCATGGAAGTGCTTCACGCAGTTTGGACTCGGTCTTTGGAAAAAAGATCGAGAAGGGGTATTTTGGTAATTTTACCTAAATACCGCCTTGGTGATCTTTTGCTAATTCGCGGCGCAAGACGGTGCGTAGAGAAGCAGATTAGGTCAAGAGGAGATGAAGACGGTGCTTTAAAATACGTGCGTAAGTGAACCCGTTTGTGTGTGGGCCTAACGGGTGCCCATTAGGGTTTACTCTTCTAGAAGGTTTAGCCACCACTATAAATAGGAGAGGTTGCTGTCCAGCACTTCTCAACCCTTTCATTTGGAAACCCTAGCTTGTGTTGTTAGGGCTTGGAGAGATTAGTGGGAGGTTAGGGTTCTAGAGAGATGGATTGATTTGAGTGCTCAAGTATTGAGCTTTGTCCTCCATGGTGGAGTGGCTGTAAACATACATCTATCCAATCAATCCATGAAAGATTTCACAACATGAGTTCTTTTGTGTTCTTACTCTCTATTTTGTGATTTTGAGTCTTTCTTTGATCCGCAAGTTTTCTCTTGGGTTCTTGCTTTGATCTAGCTTGCTGTGATATGTGGGAATACATCTAGGGTCATCTTGATCATCAATCACCTACGAGCAAGTTCTTATATCCTATTTTGATTTTGACTCGGTTTTGGAGCAACCTTCATTCAAATGGAAAAAGTTAGGAACTTTGGCATGGATCTACACGATCCTTGACTGGAATAGGTTCCTAATATCCTAGAGAAGGTGTGTCTCAAGTTTGGTAAGGTTTGGAGTCACGAATCAAAAGTTAGATCATTTTGCGATCTTGAACTCGTGCTATTTTCCTGTTCATCGTCAAGTCTTGGTCGATCGCCCTTTCAACGCCGGTCAGACCGCCCAGCGGTCAGACCTCGGTTTACACGCCGATCATACCTCCCTCCGGTCCGACCGCGTCATACACGTCAGTCAGACCGCGCCTTAGGGTTTGAGCTCCTTGTTTTGGTCTTTTGCTTTGGGGTTTTGGATTGGATTCAATACAAGTCTTCCTCTGTACTTGGTTATTGATCTTTATAGCTTTCATAGCTATTGGAGTGAAATTGGTATTGAGTCCAATCAAAGTGAAAAAGTGAGTGCGCTCCTATTCACCCCCTTTCTAGTCGTCTTTTCGGTCCAACAATAAGAACATGTATAAATATGTAGAGCTACTGCCGTTTAAACCTCTGTTTTGCACATCAAATTGTTAAGAAATATACACGAGATGAACTACATTTTTCCACCAGTATCATCCAAGATGTAGGACTTCCAAAAGACATCATATGATGCACTTCGATCAACACTTTGACTATGATTTTGTATCATCATATATTAGCAAAAATAATAAAAATTATATAGTATGAAAGTATTTAGTAAGAAAACCCCAATGATATTATTTTGGGTAAAGTCTATTTTACAACCTTGAACTATTCGAAAAGTCTGGATTCCAACCCTAAACTACAAAACCGGACATCCTACACCCCCAACTATCAAAACCGTTCATTTTACCCCCCTCAACCCAAACATGGGTGGTTTTGGGTGATGTGGCGCTGACGTGTCAATGGTTTTGATATGTAAGATTCTTTTCGATGACATGGCAGCCACTTAGCAAATAAAACAAAAAATCTATTTACGGGGGCCCACATGTCATCCTCTCATTCCTTTCTTTCCACTCACGGCCGAACAAGGCGTGCAGGACCGTGCTTCTTCTCCCCCAAATCTCCAATCCCCAAATCCCCCAAATCGAGCCGAAACCACTAATGCCGCCGTTGCCATCGCCCCCTTCCTGTACTGCGTCACCTCTGCCGGCACTGCCATCCAGGGTGTAACATCCCAAACATAAGTGTGTGTTTCAAATGTAATAAAAATGAGGAGAAATTAAAACTTTTTCTTCAATTGAGAATGCTTGACCAAATCTGTAATTCTTAAAAAGGAATTATGGAAAATCCAAACTCAAAAATCAAATTCTCCAGTTCACTCCTATCAAAAACCTCCTTGGTAAAATCTTGTGCCAAACCTCTGTAAATAATTTTCCTAAGTTCCTTGGGTGACTTGCAGCCCCTCTGAATTATTTCATAATTTTTAGAAATTATTTGAATAATTGGGAGGCAAGTCAAACTAAGTCAAAGCTGGTCAAACCCTAATGTCCAAACCTTCTGAAATTTCTGGAGAAAAATGCAATGCATTAAAACCTCTGGAAATTTTATGGGAGGTCAATCCTCATGTCAGCAACCTCCAGTTAAAATTTCATAAATTTTGGAGTTGTTTTGCTAACTCAATTAAATCCACAAAGTCTCAGCTGGTATTTCAAACCCTTGGGCTTGGCATTGTTGTTTCTGCTCAAGTCGACTCGAGCCTGCTCCTTCTTGGTGCGACCTAGCCGGCTCAGCCCTTCTCCCGCGCGTGCGTTTTCCACCGTTGGATTTTGATCCGACGCTGCGTAAGCGTACCCCTTCGCGCCGGTCGTTTTCAAAGTGGCGTGTGCATCGTGGCCGTTAAAATCCAATCCGATGATCGGTGCCGACTGGGTTGGGCTCAACCATCTCGCGGTTGGACCCGAGCCACTTCTCCCTCTCTCTCTCTGACTGGTGGGCCACCCCGCGTCGCTGGTCATCTCCTACCTCCCGCCGCGCGCGTGCATCTGTGCCAGAGCGTGGGCAGAGGGAGGGCAGAGCCAAGTCACCTCCCAACAGCTATCTTCTGCAAGCATTTAATGCGTCCCAGTGCTTGAGCCCCCAAAGTCCTCCTTCTCCCGCAAGCCATCTCCCCTTTTGTCCTGGTGAAGCTGTGGACCAATCCATGGACCGAGGTTCACCATGGTCCGGGGCATTGCTCCTTGCCTCGCCCTCTCAACCATAAAAAGCCCCTACACCTTCCTGGGTTTCTTTTAGTCGCCTTCACCACTTGCTCTTGGCCTCTTGAGCTCAAACCACATCCCCACGCTTCGGCCGCTATTGTTGGAGCTCGGGTACCTTGGTAAAGGCGGTGGTCCTGTCCCTTTCCTCTCTTTCTTTTGCTCTGGGGTCACACTCTAAACCCCTAGTATAAATCCCCTCACTCAATTTGGGTTTACTATCGCAGGGTGGAGCTAATTTTGGGTTTTCCCCATTTTCGGTCGCCGAGCTCGCCCTTCGTCTCCAGCGCCGGTGAGACCTTCTCACTCCAATTCCTCTCTCTGGTAGCATCCATGGGAGGTATGGGTTCCATTTTGATGACGCGGGCTCCTCTTTTTGGCTCAGGGCTGCTTCGCCACGTTGTCGCCATTGACGCCGTCATGAGCTTCATCGCCGAGCTGTTTGTTGCCCCCGCCCCTCCGCGTCACTCGGGTAAGTCCCTTGTAGCATGTAGATGCTCAGGCACCCGCTGTATGACCTGCTGCGGAGCAATGTATCGCTGTCGTCGTTTGCCGTGTGTGCGCCGCCGCACCTCGCCGTCGCGCCGCCGCTCCGGTTCACCACCTGTAGTGTGGGTGGTACCAGCGTGACCGTGTTGCTATTGTGCACCCGTAGGTGCCCTTGGCGCGTAAGGTCGTGGCTCGAGTCGCCGGCGTTTAGCCGGAGAAAGCGTCGGGCGTTTTGTCGGTCATGGACAGTACGCATTGTCGTTTTTAGGACACAGTAATGACGCCCATTAAGTCCTAATGATTGATTAGTGTTAATTGTGTCCTTAGCCGCCGTAATGGGTCACCTACAGGTGGGCCCACGGCTTAAATAACCCTCGTGTGCACAGTAAACCCCACGGTGGTCCTTTGTCACTGTCGGGTGGGGCCTTTGCACTGTGTGCGTGCGTTAAAACCTTCCGCACGTCTCAGCGTCACTGACAGTGGGGCCCCGCTTGTCAGCCGTCCCTGTTCACATCGCATAGGGCTCGGTCTCTCTCAACCGTCCATCGCGAGATCTGGGGCTGAGAGCGAGTGGGCCGTTCGGACCACTCCTGTTGGCCGTGGGATCCAGATCTGACGGCGGAGAATTGTTGTGCCGTTCGGACCACTCCTGTTGGCCGTGGGATCCAGATCTGACGGCGGAGAATTGTTGTGCAGTTCGGACCACCTCTGTGGGCCATAGGATCAGGATCGGACGGCTCCAGTGCTTTGTGCCGATCGGACTGGGCTGTGCGCTGTGCGTGGGCCGCGCGTGGGCCGTAGGATGTGAGATCAACGGCCCAGGTTGCGCCACGCCATTTCTTTGCGGTTAAGGTTTATTAAATTTCCCGAGAGATTTATTTTACAACTGGAAATTGCATTAAGCTTTGAAAAGGTATAACTATTTCATAATAATTCATTTTCGGTTGATTCCACTTTTGATAATTCTGTTAGGAACTAAAGTATAATCTAAAAATAGTTTCAAGATTTAAATGACTCCAGAAAAACCTGAAATTAAATTCTAATCTTTCTCAGTTTTATTAAAAGTATTAGAATTTCAGTTAAATGGTAAAATGCATAACAAATTCATTATAACTCCTTTTTAGTTGAAATAAATTTTGTTAATTCTGTTATTAACTATACTTTAATCTAAAAATGGTTTTAATCATGTTATAGTTACAAAAATATCCAGAATTAACTTTAACCTTGCGTAGGCTTTAATTGTTTCTCTAGAAATCATTGTAACTTGTAAAATGCATAACTAATTATCTGTAAACTATTTTTGGGTGAATCCAAATTTGTTGGATTCCTCTAATAATGAGCTTACTAAGAAAAATAGTTTTGAGCATGTTACTGTTTTCAGAAAGAATACTTGTGCATTATAATTTTGTTCAAGTTCTTGTCTTTAAAAATTGATAGATGGTGCATTATAGCTCCAAATGAGATGAATCCGATTGGGTTGTTCCTATTATGAGGTGCTTATGCTACCATAAAAATCTCAGCTTCACCTCTGTTGTAGAAATTGTTGCCTAACAATTTAATTACCTGAATAGTAACTTTTCCTATTTTAAAAGCTGAGCAGAATTGTTTTGATCATAGCTTTTGCATTGAGAATCCAAATCAATTGGTTCTTGTTGCTAAATTATTTATAAATCCTGCTCTAGCTTCTGTAAAAATTTGAGATCATTTGGAGAAAAATTGCTGTTGCGTCTTTTTAATTTTCGTCGTCCTTATCGATTCTTTTCGCTTTTCTCGTTAGGTTTCGACATTTGTGGTAATCCCGAGAGTGACCCTCAGCCACAACTTGAGCAACAGCAACAAGGCAAGCAGTTTGATCATATCCCCTCTAACGTCCCATTACTTTAAAGGTTAATATATTGTTTTACTTGTATGTATGCATGCTACTTTGTGTTCAAATATCGCTAGCAAGCCTATAGTTGCATAATCTGTAGGAATTGTTTATCCTCTACTACCAATGAGCCTAGGTTATTTGCTGTGGTTTGAGCTCGTTGGATGGGCTCTTATCACTTAGTAGTTGCGTTTTCTACTGCTTAGACATGCTTAGTAACGGTAGTAATGGGCGATCATCGACTTAGTCGATGGTCTTGATCACACAAACCTAATTATTACTCCTATATGTCCAGCATTTGTGCTTTGATTAATTTGTAAAGTAAAAATCTGAAAATAAAAGATTGATTTAGACTTGGGCATATTGGATGGATGGTGAGGTTTTTGGAATGTGGTGGTATGCCTGGGTCCCTAAGGACCGAGTTACTTGGGTCACTAAGCCAAGCGCTTTTGCGTGCTAACCACACAAGGGGGATATGGGACCTCTCTTGACTAAGTACTTTGGGAGGTGTTAATTATGAGCTGGTCGGTGGGTATGTTTTAAATAAAATGTGTGTGTGGTGGTGTGGGAGGAGAGCATTAGCAGTCGGCTAGGTCTGTCTAATGTGTCTTTGTCCCCGTGGGTTATGGGACTCGTAATTAGCATCATCCATTGGAAATGTCTCAGAGGACTTAGCCGTGCTTCAAGCATACCAAAGGAAGTGTGCTAAATCATGTGGCGAAAAGGCGGTCTAACGTGTGGGTACATTGGTACACCCCTGCAGGGTTAAAACTATTCGAATAGCCTCGTCCTAGGTTATGGACATGCTTGGTAAGGTCGTTCAAGAACTAGTCTCAACCATTTAATTAAAACTTGATGGGTTGGTATGAATGGATGTTCATGCTATTGTTGTGGTGACTTGGGTTAGTCACTTCCAGGTTGATCTTGTTGTTGTTACTATGTTATTATCTCGATGTTATTTCAATATTCAAAAATGCTTTGCCAAATTGCCTTCAATCTATTATGTTATTGCAAATGAAACTTGCTTTATGCCAAAATGAGTCCAAAGCTTCATCCACTTAAATAAAGCTTGCATGTAGCTAAACTATAGTTCTGTTATCTTACACGTAAGTCTTGCGGAGTACTTTATGTACTCATCTGCCAGTGTTTGTGGCATTTTTGTGGCTTTTGTTGCAGAGGAAGGAGGTGAGCTCCAAGAGCCTCACTTTTGTGCTATGTGTTGCGCCTTCTTGACGACTAGCTTGGCGGTCGGTCGAGATGCCTAGGGTTAAGGCACACCGATTGGCTTTGTGTTATAGCCATCTTTATGGCACTTTTGCTTCCGCTGTTATCTTAGTAGTACTTGTTGTTATTTGGCCTGAAGGCCCCTCTTTTGTAATAACTTATCTTTATTAATATTAACTTCTGGTTTGTTGCTTATGTTCTATGTGTTGAATGGAATTGATGCATTCTTTTGTAATGAGGTATGTATACTGCATTCTGGGAAGTATACATCTCTCGAGACCGGGTTTATTTGGTTGATAATACTAGGGTCAATTGGATGACTAAGTATTATGAGCCTAATAAATCCGGGTGCTCACACAGGGCCCCCTCCATAGGCATGGCGCTGGCCTCGACGACCTCCTCCGGGATGCTGGACACAGCCGCCGGGAAGGAGGTCACCGCAGTGGTGCAAGGAAGGGACGCGCAGGGCATTGTATGCGTGATGGCGAGCTCCAACAACGGGGAGGGAAAGGCGACGCACAGCACGAGCACGACCGTCGCCGTCGACCAAGCGCGGTTTGTCGAGCCGTTCCGCGCCTTCGACCGTGACGGTAGCCTCACCAAGCTCGAGAACGCCGCTATGTCGCTCGCTGTCGCCTGTCGTGGCCATGGCAAGCTGTCATCGCCGCCGCCGCTGTAGTGTCGCCAGGGCAATCCGTCATCGCCCGCCTCCCCACCAACAAGCATTCGGTGCACCGCCCGCTCGCGTCATAGCCATAGCCTTGATTGTCGTCATCTCCATGGTTGTTGTCACCGTCATCGTCGCCATGGTCGCCTTCATCAACACGTTGACGTCGCCATCGCCGCCCGTTGTCGTAGCCGCCCATGAATGTCTCGGGTCCGATCGGATCTGGACGTTATTGGCGCAGATCCAGCCGAATCTAAGAGGAGACGGGTGGAGGTGGTGCTCGGGGATGGCGAGAGAGGCAGCGCTCGGCGACGGTAGAGGTGGTGAGGCTCGGAGGTGGTGTTGGCTGGTGGGGGAGACGACGCTCGGGGACGACGACGGCTAGCTGGGTAGGAGATGGGCGGCGACGGAGGTGGTGGGGCTCGGAGGTAGTGTTGGCCGGTGGGGGAGACGACGGAGGTAGTGGGGCTCGGAGGTGGTGTTGGCCAGTGGGGGAGACGACGCTCGGGGACGGCGGCGGCCAGCGGGGTAGGAGATGGGCGACGACGGAGGTGGTGTTGGCCGGTGGGGGAGACGGCGCTCGGGGATGGCGGCGGCCAGCGGGGTAGGAGATGGGCGGTGGCGGATGGATCAATAGGGAGAGGGGAGGTCCGTGTGAGGGAGAGAGAGAGAGAAGATTGAGGGAGACATAGATAATTATTTGATTTGTCATGCAAAAACCACCATCTGCGTGGCACCACATCACCCAAAACCACCCCTGTTTGGGTTGAGGGGGGTAAAATGAATGGTTTTGATAGTTGGGGGGTGTAGGATGTCCGGTTTTGTAGTTTAGGATTGGAATCCAGACTTTTCGAATAGTTCAAGGTTGTAAAATAGACTATTATTTTCACGTAGGCAATTTATATATTTTAACATATATTAATGGTCAATATTGTAAAACCTTGACCGCACGGATCCCAAATGGACTTATATGGCGAGATGGAGGGAGTATTTGCAAACAAGGGAGTACAAAATTAAATTTATTATTGGAAATATTTTTAGAAAATTACCCTACTTTAATGCCGTAGTGGGTATTAAGCATCGTAGATGCCCTTAAGGACATGTACAATGATATAGACAACTACTGTCTAGTATATTTTCATGTTATCTACAGACAGCGCCAAAGACAGTTCCTACAATGAATTGTCTTTTTTATGTCTTGATAGACAGCTCCTTCATATACAGCATGTCTTGTTTTTTGTGTTACAGTCGACTATTGCATGAGAGGCGGCTTAATTCTCTGTACTCGCTCCCTCTCATCCACACTATTGTACATATCCTAAGGCTTACTTTCATGGCAAGACACTGGGATGCCCTTAGGGCATCTCCAATAATGTATTTATTGTCATCTCTTAGCTATGTCACGTCAACAAAATCCTACGTGGAGGAGAGAGGGAGAGGAGAGAGAGCACAGGTCGTTTCTTCCTGAAGAGACTGTCGTGCACGCGAAACAAAACATGATACATTAATCTACTCCAGTTGGCATGTATGCCCGTTTCAAAGAAAAAATATAAAATATAAATGTTAGAGAGTATGCTAGAGACTATCTATTGGAAATGTTGTCTCTAAAGATGATGTAGCATATATTAGAGACAAAACTATCTCTAACTATTGGAGATGCCCTTAGTGCACTTATGCCATAGTTATATACAATGTTGTACACTAGTCCAATATTTTAATTAGGGCATCTTCTGTTGAGTCGAAGACAAAAAATACTAAAATTTTACCGACTGTAGTAAATGTAGTACTGTGTATATCTTTTCTACTATAGCTGTTTTGTTTCACCGTTTTATTTCGCCAAACATCATCATGTAGCCCTCTTTAAACAAAGGAGAACCCTGTATCTTTAGAAAAAGCAAAGCAAACACGGCGATTGCGATTTCATCCTTGGGAAAAGAGAGAAAGGAGGCAAAGCAAGCACGGAGACAAGAAGCAAGGAATCGCGGTTTCTGCTCTGATTTGGGGGCGTACTACTGGTAGCAAAGTTCTTATTTGGAGTTCTTGGAAATTTTCGGATCAAGCTCTGCTTCTCAAGCTGCTCGTATTTGGTGTGCCTTGTTCGTCATCAGCCGGCACCGAATTGGCTCTTATTTGGTGTATATCTTGGTACGTACTTGTGTACTACTACTGATTATGACAATGGGGAAGAAGAAACGTCGTAACAATGTAACATGTCCGTGTTATTGTGTAGGCAGCCATGTAGGTGGTGGCGGGAGATGTTCGGCTGATGGGTTAGATCGATTAATTTGTTGGTGCTTTTCTTTCATGAGGAATTCATCATGAGGACCAAGGTACTACTACTACTCTTCTCTGCATTTTACGTTCACCAAGTAGTAGTACACCAACATCTTTTTTGAATTAAAGTAGTACATCAACATCACTCGTTCATGCATGATTATGAGGGTGTGAAATGGTCTTTACCTAGCATGTGAAAACACGCATGAGCATGACCATGACCATAAGCAGCTACGATTAAATTCATGTGACCAGTACACTAACTAGCTGTTCATAGATGCACCAGTATTTGTAGATTCATACACCTGATCAACATTACTATAAGAATAATAAATTGACTACTTATATTATGATTCAAACGCGTTTTGAAACTCCAGTGCGATGATTTATATGCTTCTGTAGCACATCCTGGTTTGGCCCAATAAGGTCTGATAATGCATGGAGTAGTTACACGTTTTATCTAACAGACTGAGCATACTAACCCTAAGCCGGCGCTAACATCATTGCAACAGGACTTTGATCTCTCCAGTTTTGATGGTGCTGTAGAGTGGATACTTCGATATTTTGTTGACAACCCGAGGGACACAAGAGTCATCTACTTTGATGGTTGGCGTGGATTTGGAGCATCTACCGTTCTTAGAGGTGTGGCAGATGCAGTAACATCAAGGAGAGCCCCTCCAGAATTACACATTGACAAAGTAATTCATATAGATTGCTCCGCATGGAAAAGCAGAAGGGCAATGCAGAGGGCAATTGCAGTGGAATTAAAGCTTGATCATTCAGTAATGACAGCTTTTGATAAAGAGGATGAGGAGGATGATTTCGACGGTGTGGATGAGGGCTCTAGAGGTGAGATATTCGGTGTCGCACAAATGATTGATCGGACCCTTAGAGATATCAGATTCATGATGGTTTTTCATAATGGAAGTGGCGACGACATTGATCTAACTAGCTTTGGACCTCGTGCCAACCTAATGTTGTGGACCTTCCGGAGGAGGTTTCAAGCAAGGGAACTCTACTTTGAGATGCAAAACAAAGTGAGGAGCGCTCATCTTTTTGCTTATGAACCAGGGTATGATATAGCAGAAGAAGGAATTTTCTTCCCAGTACTGCGTAGAGAGGCCGCTGCCATAGCTGCTAATTATCCATGCATGCGGGAGACCAACCCAGAAAGGATTGTGTGTTGCTGCTTGTATGAATTATTTCTACACCTTAGTTTCCCCAAAATCACGGAATATGGTAGCCGGCCCGTGCTTCTAGCTACTGGATGTGTGATGGCATCATACAAGGTGATCGGGCATGGGAGATTAGCAATGCACTCCGTGAAGAAATAAAATGGGACCTGCATCCTGATTTACTTGATGAGGTGCGCGGAAGGTTCCTAGATGAGTTTTCGTCTGAAAGTAATTCTAGCCATTTTCTGACATTCAAAGACGAGCTTGATGATGGACAAGAGCCGTACCCTTGGATTGCAATAACCTCAAGGAATAATCTGCAAACAGAGGATATGGTGCAAGCTACAAATGCGAAGGTGTCGTCTTATTTCCTGGCACCTGGAAGTCCCGATCATGTCCCATTAGTATTAGCCGATGGCTTGTTTAACCAATCTACCAACCTCCGTGTGCTACATTTGTCATGCTGTGCCTTCAGCTTTGCATCACCACCATTCAGCTCTTGCCACAACCTAAGATTCCTTGGACTGGACCACTGCAAAGACAATATAGCTGTTGAAGGAGAGGATCAAAGGAAGTGGGAGTTTCTCCATAGCTTATGGGTATTGGACCTATCTAACACAGATTGGTACCATGTATTATCCAAAGACATGATGGATCTTATGGAGCTAAATGTAGGAGGAGTCAAGTTCTCTCCCACTAGTTTTGTATGGGGCGGATGGATGACCTACACAAGGTTGAATAATCAAACCGTGTACCTAGTACCTGAGACATCAACGAACGTGGACAACACATTTATAGGCAAGACAAAGCTACAACTTCTTGACTTGTCCGGCAATAAAGACATGAAAATTCTTCCAAGCAGCCTATCAACTGCAAGTAGCATTGAGGTGCTTATTTTGGATGGTTGTAATGATTTAGAAAATGTTGCTGCCCCAGATTGCCTTCCTCCCTCGCTCAAGTCCTTGAGCTTGGACGGCTATGGACCAGCATCTCATTGGACACCCGTTGTTGAGCTACCTCCCAAAAAATGTCGTCCATCTTCTGCGGATCAAAAGCATGCCAAGATCACCAAGATCTCCCTAGAAGGCTGCACACAACTGGAGAATTTGTTCTTGCGTGGACTACCCAACCTCGTGGAGCTGGACCTCTCAGGAACTGCAATCAAGACACTTGACTTTGAAACTATGGTGGTGGAGGTCCCAGGGCTCAAGCGTCTATCCTGCTGGGCTGTGAGCGCCTTCGTGCCATAAAATGGGGCCAGAGTGAGAGTGGTTCCATGGTGTCCGAACTAGTGTCCGTGTGGAGAGCTGCCCCACGTTGGAGACTGTCTTCCCTCCAGGCGAGTACGGCTTCAATGAACTGCAGATCATCTGGGCGTCGGATCTCCTGATGGCCCACTGCATTTGGAGCAAAGGTTATTCCCGTGGCGACCGCAACTCCTTCAAATACCTGCAGCACCTACACCTGCGCTCCTGCACTAGGCTCCAGTTCATGCTCCCGCTGTGGGTCTCCTCCTTCCCCAGCTTGGAGACCCTCCACATCATCCACTGTATTTCTCATATAACGATGTACCGTAACCTCCGACTCGTGTGCATTTCGAAGGCACAATGTTATATAATCTACATGCCAGGTATTTCTCTCAGTTGGTTCATGCACAACCTTATCTAGCCTGTCGTACAATACAGTATTAAAGAACATCATCCACACTAAACCGATAAATAAACAAAGGGTATCCTATTTGATCGAGTTACATGTGATAATACCCCTCCTCCTTCATCCCAGTTCATGCAAAAGCTTATCTAGACTTTGGTATATCCCGTGTTATGCGATTATGTTTGGGTATATTTGTATTCATATTTTATTTTGCTATATTTGTACGCATATTTTGGTTATTACGTGTGTACTCTAGCACCATATTGTATATCGATATCTTTAATGGAGTTGCAATGTAGCGCTTTTTTCTACATTCCAAGTCACATGAAATCATGAAACCCTAATTTTCGAAACTTAAAATCGAAATTTTCGCGACCTAAATCATAAATTTTTGAGACAATACCAGAACACATATAAAATTGCCGAAACATTACACAATCAAGTCCACTGCGTGAGGACCCGTCAAAATAAAATTCATAATTTTTTGAGCTTATTTTCTACATTTATTGATTCATACGAACATGACATTTATACGAAATATCGATAACAATTCTGAACGAATAAAATTATGGAAAATTTACACAAGCAAGTATACGGTGTTGAGAGGCTCCAAAAAAAATTCATAGTTTTTTGGACTCATTTGCTATATTTTAAAATTCCTCTAAATTTTAGCCTAAAACTAACTAATCTAACTAACCTGTTCACTAATTAACTAACTAACCTACACTAATTAACTAATCAAGCTGTGCACTGTGTATTCGGGTGCCAGAAGACCACACCACCTTAGAGAATTTTGATCTTCAAGAAGACCTTACCTATGTGGAGCAGCCAATTAAAATTCTGGATGTGGCAGAAAGAGTTACCAGGAGCAGAGTCATCCGATCCTACAAGGTGCAGTGGAGTCATCATCCAGAAAGTGAAGCTACATGGGAGAAGGAAGAAGACCTCAAGGCTAACTACCCCTACCTCTTCACTGATCCTGTATGAATCTCGGGGTCGAGATTCTTTTAAGGGGGGTAGGTTTGTAACATCCTGAAATTTCAAACCCTTTTTTTCCTTTAAATTGTAAAACAAAATAAAACTATTTTTATTTTGGTGTAAATTAAAAGTTGGGACTGTTGGAGAGGTTTAAGCTTCGTGTTGTTACCTCCTCTGTGTGTCGGTCAGATTTCCCCTCAGTCTCTCTCTTGAATTATGATCGGTCTAGACCTCCTCTGTAATGAAATCGGTTTGGACTTCTTGCGTGGCCCAGACCTCCTCATGGCTAAGGCGTGCCTGCATGTTTAGGCCTTACTTTAGACCTCCCTTGGGACTCAGACTTTTCTCCTTTGGGGCGTGTCAATATGCCCAGACCCTTCTCTGTGAATTTGATCCTTTCGGATCTCTTTGTTGGTTTGAATCTCTTAGGGTTCAGACCCCTTTTCTGTTCAGACTTCTCTTAAGTCAAGACCCTGTGTTGCCTGGGCACTTTCCTATGTCCAGACCTCTCTAGGTCGGGACCTCCTTGTGTTCCAGTGGACTTCTTATATGCCGTCGGACCTCTCCCTGTTTTGAAACTAACGGTTGGGACGTCCCTGAGACGTGTTGACCTCTGTCCTCTGGACCTCCCCACCCATTTGACCTCTTTACTAGTTTATCGTAGGAGCTCTGAACCTCTGGGACCTCCTATATTGAGATCCTCACCGCCAGGACCTCCCATCGTGGAGATCCTAGCGATTAGGACCTCCCCTTGTCAACTTAGTTCTTTAGACCTCCTCTCAAGACCTCCTCGAGCCCGTGGAACCTCTCTTCTTGAGAGCCTAACTGATAGGACCTCCCCGTTGGTGAGATCCTACCAGTCAGGACCTCCCTCCTTGATCATCTGGACCGCTAAGACCTCCCCAATGGAGATCTTAACCGTCCAGACCTCCCTTCTTTGACTTATCTGACCGTTAGGACCTCCCCATGGAAATCCTAACCGTTCAGACCTCCTGTCGGGATTTGATCCTGCGGCCCAGACCTCTATTGCGGGTGAGGTTCTCCTCCCACCTTGCGGACCTCCCCGGTTGCACTAAATCTTGGCCGTTGGACCTCCTCCTTGGAGATCCAACTGTCAGGGCCTCCTCCTTTGACCCGGTTGGTTCTAAATTTGACTGGCCCCACCTGCCAGGCTGATCCATTCTTTTCCCGCCACACTAGTACCATGGGCATTTAATGCATGTCTTGTTGCATTAAATGCAGCGTTGAAAAATGGATGCCTCCATTGAATCTAGTCATTTGGGGGCATTGTTGTTGTCTTTTCTAGTCCTCTCTCGCAATAGTGCACAATGTCCTTTACTATTTTTCTTGGACATTCCCGTACCCTTTTGCCCATCCTCATGTTCATCAAGTCATGTACGCATTAAATGATCCTTACACTCCTTTGACTATAACTAGCCCCAGGAGCCTTCCTTTACCACTTTTTGCCCACACTCTACATTTGACTCACGATCAGTGGCTTCCTGGAGAGCCCTTGCTGCCGAGAGCATCCCCAGGAACGCCTTCATCGCACTTTCGCCATTGGAGGTTCATCTGGAGCTTGGGCATTGACCCTAACCGCCCATATTGCCTCCGACCTCCCCTGTTCTTGCCATCTCTTCCTTATTACTGGTAAGTCCCCTTGTGCACTGACCCGTTCTTGATCTTATCTCCACCGTAAGAGATTATATCCCTTTCAGGACCTCTCCCTTGGGATTCTCGGTGGAACTTTATGGATCTTGTATAAAGACCACCCTTTTGGATTTCACACGAGCGTTTTCATCTTGGTCTTTTGCTATCACCGCCCTTTGGTTTCTGCGAGGACCTTCCTCATTTGACCTTTCTCTCTCCCGTAAGTTGAGACCTCTCTCAAAGAACCTATTTTGAGTATGAGATGTTGCTGTCGGTTGAGTTTTAGGGTTTATTTTGAAGTTCTTTTGGTTCTTTAATTGGAATTTGGTTTGAGTCTGTCTCTTTTTCTCTCGTGTAGACCGTGAGGGCACTGAGGAGATTGAAGGCACTGAAGAGGAAGACTCTCAAGACAGTGAGCAAGGCAAGTCATGCTCTTGATCATATTGCACCCAATAGTTCAATTTATTTATGTTCTGTTTCAAAGGATAATGCATGCTTATTTCTACCAAAATATTTTAATTCCTGTCTTCAACCACATAGTTATGCCTAATTCCTTTATATGGCCAATTTGACATTGAACCAACTCTGTTGTCACCTTAGACAAAACCTGGTGAATCCATTAGTGTGAACCAGGAGCAATTGTGAAAACATATGCTTAGGCTGGCTTAGACCAAAAACATTAGATTTGGGGAAATATTTACCTTCATGACCAACTAATGTTTAAAAGGTTTTGACCATGGCATAGGGATGTCATGGGAGTGTGAAAATATTGCTGGGGAAGCAAAGAAAATGAAAATCGATTTAGACTTGGGCGAATTGGTTTGCTTGGCTGGTGCAAGGTTTGTGCACGGACTCTATCCTGGATAAGGTGGAGGTCCAGGGGTTTGAGATTGTCGCCCAAGTCAGTTGAGGACCGGTCTTTGAGCCGCCAATGCTAGGCCTATGATGGGCTATGCCAAATCGTGCAACCACATGTCTCCAGTATGGGGTGTGAGACCTAGCTAATTAATTTGCAGAACTTCCACCGCAGTTGATCCATTTGGAGGAGTGGGAGGTCCTCTATGGCCAATGGTCCTTATGACCTATGTTCCCACTTGGTGCAAGAGGGGCCCAGATCCATGGATTTGTATCCAAAGGAGGCGAAACCTTAGCAAGGTGAGGCTGTGGTGGAACAATGCATTGTAAAGGCTTTGTCATGAGCTCTAGACCTCTTACCTTTGGTAGTGAGAGGTGGCATCGACGGATGCCGGATAAACTAGAGAAATCATGTCGTGTGGGTAAAATGCACATCCTCGATCGAGTGTAAATCTATTCGAATAGCCGTGTCCACGGTCATGGACATGCTGGCAGCGGCCACTCAGAGTTAGATGTTGTTTTGGGTTTCTAAAATGTTCAATAATTTGTTTTGGGATTTCCATCCCATGGGTCTTTGGGCAGGGAGCCTTGTGCAGGAGGATATCCTTCACCAACTTGTTGATGAATGCTATCCAACTGAAAATCAAGTTTGAAAATGAATTTTAGCTATTAAAAACCTGCCTTGGAACTTAGTATTCGTAATTGAAAGAAACTTGGCTTTATGCAAAACAACCATATTATGCTTTCCTTTGTATGCCCATATATGCATGTCATTTTGTTATCCCACGGGTGTGACTTGCGAGCACAGTGGTAGTGCTCACTCTTGCTCAATGCAAAATCTTATCAGGAGAAGACAATAGCAGTGAAGAAGAGGACCAGGACGAGTAGGTTGTGCCCTCCAGCCATTTTGCCTGTGGTATAGTGGATGGACGTTTGTTTCGGTTCCTTTGTAAGCTGACTTTTGGCCCAAGGCCACCTTTTGTAAACACCTCCTTTGTTATGTTGTAAATAAAGTTCAAGTCGTGGATGTTATCATTCTTGCATGCTGTGAAGAGCGAGCTTAAGATCCTTGGGAGCTAGCTCAGTTCACACTGGGAACCACAGAGTGATCCCCCAGGCCCCACGACCTCCTCAGGTCAGGTCCTGCGACCTCCCCTGAGCTGGCCGTGGTAGTTGGAGACCACCCTGTGACTCCCACCTCCCTCGGTGGAACCCGTGAGAGGTCCTACCAGGGCCTCGATCGGTACTACCGGGGCAGATCCTACCCGAGCCTCGTGAGGTTCTATCGGACCTCCTGGGAGGTCCTAAGGGACGTCCTGGGAGATCCTGAGAAGACCTCTCGGTAGCCCTAGGGTTGGGTCGCCACAGGGGTGATGCTCTCGGTTGGCGACGGAGTGAAACTCTCCATTGTCGTTAATGATTTCCGTGTTGATAAAGGTGCAGAGCTTCCCTCGAATGTCCTTGATCTCTTCCGCAACGAGTGAATCACATTGTAAATCCAAGACCTGTCGCTACCAATTAAGAGTAAAGTGGTAAGCTATATATATTTAAATTTATAATTATGAAATAATTATTTCGAGATTGACAAACCTCAGGATCCTTCTTCCTAGCTCTAAGGATTAGCTGCATATGATAGCAGACGTAGATTGCACATAACTCATCATCTTTTTGTTGGCGGCACTGCAAAAATAGAATTACATATATAGGTATAGTCAGTTCGAGACGCGTTATTATGAAGTATGATATAGGATTATTGTGTTGTAGCGCGTACCGGAAAATCCATCCTGTGTGTTAGTTGGGCGCTCTTTCCATCGTATATTCCTTTGTTGGCAACATAATTGATGAACGACTACATGATTCGAAAAAGTTATCCTCGGCCATTTCAAACGAATGAAGACTACAATAGAGTTATGTAAGGAGGAAATGAGCATACCTCTCGAGTATTCCTCTTAGAATGCTGAAGTCGTGCTTGTTACGGTTTAGGGAATCAAGGTATATCACATGGTTCCTCTTGGGTATAATAACTAAAAGGATCCAGTGGTACCTACTCATGTGTAACATTCTGATTTTTCCAAGTACTTTTTAAAATGTGTAAAATAAATTAAAACTATTTTGCTTTAGTGGGAATTTAAATTTGGGTTCTGTTGGAAGGATTTGGGTTGTTGTGCCTCCTTGCTGGTAAGCTCAGCAATTCTCCTGTAACCTATCTCCTTCGGGTCATGTAGGTTTAGACCTCCTCTAAAGCTTAGATTTTGTCTCATTAGGAAATACTCGTATGACCAGGCCTTCCTTTCTTTGAGCTTAGTTATTTGGACCCCTTTGTTGGTTTGAATCTCTTAGGGTTCAAACCTCTTTTCTGTTCAGACTTCTCTTAAGTCTAAACCTCTTGTCGTCTGGACACCTCTTTATGCCCAGACCTCCTTTCATTCGGACCTCTATGCATCCCAATGGCCCTCTTGTGTGCCTTTGATTTTTCTTAAGTCCATTTGAACCGCTCTTGACCGAGAAGACCTCCCTCGAGTAGAACCCCATTGGAATGTCTTTGGAACCACTCCGCATGGACCTCCTTTGTACTTGATCTAGCGGTCCAGACCTCCTCCCATTTTTAATCCAAGGGTCTAGACCTCCCATGCGTTATGTCCCTTCGTGGACCTCCCCTTTGTTCTGAATCGAACGGCTTGGACCTCCCTCACTTTGAATCCAAAGGCTCAGACCTCCCCGCGCGTCATTTCTCTCTGAGGACCTCCCCCTCGCGCGGCTCTTGGCTGTTGGCTGTTGGACCTCCCTCTTGGAGATCCAACCGCTCAGACCTCCCCGCCAGACCTCCCTTGGTGAGATCCTGGCCGTCAGGACCTCCCCCTGTCTGGACCTCCTCAGCCTTTAGACCTCCCTGTCCTTGGGCGTAGGACCTCCTAAGCCGCTCGGACCTCCCCTGAGGACCTCTCCTGTGGGGGAAGACCTCCTCTATTTTGACCCGACTGTTTCAAAATTTGACTGGCCCCACCTGCCAGTCTTAACCATTCTCATTTCCTCCGCCACGTTATTATATTGAGCATTTAATGCGGGTCTTATCACATTAAATGCACCCATATACGTGGTGTTTTACTTTGAATTGGGTCACTTAACCGTACTCTGACATTTTTCTTTGTTCCTTCCCATAGCAGTTTACGTGTCCTTTTATTGTACCTTTTACCCAGGGTGGTAGTGACACCTGCCCTGACTTTCACCAACTTTTGACTTACTTCTATACTTATCCCTGGCACGTAAGTGCCTAGTTTTTATCACCCAGTATTGACTATAAGCAGTTCGGGGAGCCTTGCCATTTCACTTTCTTCCCATTTATCCTCTCGGCTCTGGACCAGTGACCTTCCCGTGAGAGCTTGGCTCTCACGACCTCCCTTTTCACCCACTGCTGCTTATCCTTGGTAAGTTCTTTGATGATTTGCTCCACTCTTGTGTTTACCTCTACACTGAACCGGTCGTGTCCCTCACAGGACCTTCTTTTGTGGACCTCCGTGGCTCTTTGTGCAAGGACCTCCTCCTTGGTTTTGCGCTAGGGCTGCCTTGCAGGACCTCCTTGTTCTATCACTCATATCACTTCTTTAGGGTCTTTTGTTAAAAGACCACCCTCATCTGGTGAGCCTAGACCTCCTCTCTAAGAACCCAATTTGGAATTGAAACCCCCTCTGTTGAATATGTATTGGTTGTTCTTTTGAGATTCTTATGGTCTTCTTATTGTTCTTAATTGGATCTTTATTTGAATCTTCTTTGAACTTGCCTTATATACATATATATATGTGTGTAGATTGTGAAGGTTCCCAAGAGTCTGAGGGTTCTGAAGAAGAAGAATCTCAAAGTAGTGAGCAAGGCAAGTTGCATTCTTGATCATATTGCACCCAGTAGTTTAAACTATTAAGTTCTGTTTTAAATGTATATGGCATGCTTATTTCTATCAAGATAGTTTAATACCAGTTTTAACTTCATAGTTATACCCATTTCCTTTGTATGACCTCTGTTGAGTTGAACTGAACATATTGTCACCATTAGGTCAAACTTGACTAATGCAGTAGTATGAGTCAAGATCATTTGAAAAACATATGCTCAGTTATGCTTAGACCAAAACAAATGTTTTGGGGAAATCTTTACCAACACAACCAAGAATTGCTTTAAATGTTTTTATCATGACATAGGGATGTCATGAAGGTATAAAGATGATGCTGGGAAAGCAAAGAAAATAAAATGGATTGGACTGGGGCAAATGGTTGACTTGGCTGGTGCAAGTTTATGCACGGGGTCGTGCCTTTATGGTAGATCGATGCCCTTGGGTTTGTGAAAGTTGCCCTAGTCATGTGAGGACCGGTCTTTGAGCGACCAATGCCATGCCTATAATGGGCTATACCACAATCGTGCAACCACATGTCTCCAGAATGGGGTGTGGGACCTGGCTGAATAATTTGCAAAACTCCACTACATGCTGCTCCATTGGTGGTGTGGGAGGTCTTGTTGACTAGAGGTCTTTGATGACCCATTATTCCCACTGGTGCAAGAGGGGGCTTCCCGCTGGATTGCTGTCCATAGGGGGGTGAAACCTTAGCAAGGAAAGGCTATGGTGGAGCAATGCATTGTAAAGGCCTTGTCATGAGCTCTAGATCTCTTACCTTTGGTAGTGAGAGATGGCATTGACGAGTGCCGGATAAACTAGAGTACTCATGTCGTGTGGGTAAAGTGCACAACCTCTGCAGAGTTAAATCTATTCGAATAGCCGTGTCCACGGTCAAGGACGTGCTGGCAAAGGCCACTTGAAGTTAGATATTGATTTTGGGAATTTCTAGAAATGATTTCTAAATCTGTTTTGGGATTGTTATCCCTTGGGTTTGGGCAGGGAGCCTAATGTTAGGAGGGTATCCTTCACCAGTTTATGATGATTGATATCCAACTGAAAAATTGTTTTGATATGAGGAGTATTGTTTGTTAAAAATCTTGCTTTAGAACATAATAATGGTATTTAAAAGAAAATTGGCTTTGTGCAAAATAACCATATTATGCCATCCTTGATTATCCATTATGCATGTCATATTGTTAATCCACGGGTGCAACTTGCGAGCACAGTGGTAGTGCTCACTCTTGCTCATTACAATCTTTGCCAGGAGAAGACTTTGGTAGTGATGGAGATCAAAGCGGACTAGGTTATGCCTCCAACACCGCACTGTGGCTTGTTGATGGACTTTTGTGCTTTCTTTTGACCTCTTTTGCTTTTATGTACTTGTGTTGGGCCCAAGGCCATCCTGTAATCAACTCTGTTAAATATTATGTTTGAGAAGGTGTGTTCGGATGTCACCACCATTGTGTTTATCTTTGTGAAGAGTGGCCATGATCCTTGGGACTGGCTCGGGTTTCACAGGGAACTTGGGAGTAAGCTTGGACCTCCATGTCCTCACCGAGGAGGGTATGCAGAAGGTACTAAGGTGTTCTCAGAACTCCACGACCTCCTCTGGAGGCTCGTGGGAGGTCTTGGGAACACTCTCAGACCTCCTCGTTCTCCTCTGTTTGGTTGTGGTAGGGTTCCTGGGTGCTCCCTGGTTCTAAGACCCTCTCTCGGGTTGTGATCTCCTGGACCTCCAGGAGGTCTTGCTGGACCTCCTGGCAGGTCTTGATGGTCAGCCCGAGAGGTCCTTTGTGGACCTCCTGGGAGGTCCTGCTGGGCTTTCCAGAGGTCCTGGAGGATCTCTCGGGAACCCTAGGATTGGGTCGTCACATCATGTATGTCGCTATAGTCATTAAACCTAAGTTTGTGCTGCGTATAAAGTACAAATAAAATTTGTATAGCAAGTAGTGACACTTATCCCTGGTTGTAGGGCACCACTACGTACTTCATGTTCGTCTGACGAAGCAATGACCTCGTTATGTATTTCTCGACGAAGGACGAGTCTTCTTGGGTGGTTTGCAACGATACCACATGTGGGTCGAGGAAACCCACCGGTTCTTTCCATTCTCGGACATTTTTCAGCATGTATCTATACATAAGCAATGAGTTGTGATATTTATCGGTATTACATGAATGTAGAACTTGATTGTATGCGCGACTTACGATTGTCCAACATCGTAGAAGCGAGACGTCGAGGCCAACGAGGTTGAATAGTTCAAATAAATCATTGAAGCCCACGACGAAGTACCTCGTCCCGTTGAAGAAATGCTTGTCCTCGTATCTGACGGTGATTCCAGTATCGCACCCCTTCTTTTGGGTCTTATCCAAGTACCAGGCATGCAAAGCCTGACAAGCATATCCAACGTGTATTAATACTGCGTCGGAGCACAACGGTTTTTCGATGATGTAGTTCCCGGGTATCGCGGACTTCCCGGACTTGGGAGGCGCCTTAACGTTCGTTGATTTCGATTTGGCCTTAGTGATTGGCAGCGTCTTTTTGTGAGACGACTCGGGAACCGATACGTCAGCACGCTTTTGCTGTTCCTTCGGCGTCTTCTCCACGGGAATCGAAGAGGTGGCCTTCTGAGGCGAAACATGAGGTGGAGCCATCGAGGGTCCCGTTGGAGAGGAATGGTCGTGTCCAGATCACGACCTTCTTTGGGTCGAGCGATGTTCTTCTTGGCCCTTTGGATAAAAGAGAGGACGGCATCCCTAGTGTTGTGATCTCTTCGTTCGGGCAAATCTTCACGGACGGCTCGGAAATTGACATGTACCATATCCACGGACCTGGCGTAACTGTGCGCGCCGGTGGCACCGCGGTCAGACTTGCCCTTCCTCGTATGGATACACCATCCCCTTCGCAGCCTCAATACAAAGGGACCCATCCATCCTCACTTGGATACGCAATTAGCTAAGGCGTCCTATAGGTCTATCTTTGGTGCATTCCATAGATGTACGTTACCTTGATGTCGTCTATCGGTAATCGACGTTGTCATGTTCTCAATTATCTTGTGACGCGACGCTACTCCGACGTCGAGGAGGGCGCCTCCCGAATTAGCGGGGCGGCTTGCATCACTGGCTCATGAGTATATCCATTTGACTCCGCAATGCTGCCATCTATACTTGAAATTGGTTAGTAATCATCTGTACCAACTGGTTGTCGTGCTTGGCCTTGGATCTCTTCCTAGTCCTATACGTGCAGTAGTCGTCCGCGAATCCATGACTCCAAGGTACGTTAACCCCAAGGCCTCGCGTGCGACCCGGGTGCTCCTTGTTTCCCAAGGCCATAGATAGTATATCCTTCTCCCTATCTGCATGGAAGGAGCCTTGGGAAGCTTGGGCAGTCAAGTCACGCTGCAAGAGGTCATCACGTTATTATAGGCACTATGAAGTTATGTACTTATTAACAACTTAGTAGTTCGACATATTTACCACACGTTGGGACACTTCCTGGTCTGCCGGGTTTGTGAAGGAGATGCTGCCCGAATACGAGACTTATGCCCTCGCTTTTAACCAGCTTAGGGAACGCGGGTCTGTGACATCAGGAAACGGGTTCTCCTTCTCCGCCGCTCATTCCTCGTATTTACCCGCGTCCCCAGCGGTGCCGAGTCTGTGCGGGTGAGTGTTTCGTGTCTGGAGAGCTTTGTGCGCCGCACTTTGCTCCTTAAATTCGGCCGACGTTTTCATAGCCACAAAGGTGTCCCATGCTTCCCGCGTCAAGAATCTATCTCGCTTGAAAGGCGTCGCCCGTGTTCACGTGCCGTGACAAGAATACTCTTGAAGGTCCTCCACGATTTACCCATCGTGAGCATCGCCGTCCGTCGCGCGCGTGCCACATGTATACGGAATAGTGAACTTCTCTGAAAGTTCTGTCCACAGTAGCGCCTTCGCTTCTTTCGTCAGTCCTTCCACCTTGGTGTGGTGATGAGGACCCGTTCCTTGCAAGTATCCCGCAGATGGTCCGGAATCTCGCCACGATCTCTTGGGACTCAGAGGGACCCCAAAGTCACCGACCTCGTGATGACCGATCGGCCGTAGGCATTTTCGATTGTCCTCTGCCATCTCACTTCCGTGTCATTATAAATCGACGGTGGCGGCCTCGTCGGCGCCTCTTCCATCTGCGGGGTCACTGTTGGCGGCCTCGTCGGCGCCTCTTCCATCTGCGGCGTTGGTGACGGCGGCGAAGACGGTGCCTCTGCCATCTCGCTTACTTGCTCTCAGGAAGAAGTACAGAGGTTGACTATAGAGATCAAGATGGCAAATGAAAAGTTGAATGAGCTCATACAGACTACTAACATTCCAGCATAAATATGAAACAATTAATCTCAAGAAGAAGTACAGAGGTTGACTATAGAGATCAAGATGGCAAATGAAAAGTTGAATGAGCTCATACAGACTACTAACATTCCTAACATTCCTTAATCCACGAGCTTCTATTCTAACACTCCTAACACTCCTTAATCCACCAGCTTCTCTTGTGATCTTTGTATAGATAGAAACTAGTGATATAAATCTTTTGCCCGAGCCTATCTTTGCCCAAGCCTACTTCATCGAGCCCGACACACTGGAGTGTACCATCTGCTTCATGCCGTGGAGGATTGGCATGAAGCAAAGGTACACTCAAGTGTGTCAGGATCGACGAAGAAAATGCTAAGCAAAGGTTTAATGCTTCATGTACAGAAGACTAGCCTTTAATGAAGACATAGAACTAGAATCAAGTAAAATGATCGACGAAGGAAATGCTAAGCAAAGGTTTAATCCCAACATAGAAACAAAATAGAATCAAGTAAAACTTTCTTTTTGGATTGTTGTAAAAATGCGATTTTAGCAAAATTTCAGAATTAATCCCAACAAAATTAATTAGCATTAAAGCATAATTCCTAAAGAATTTAACACTCCTTAATCCACCGGCTTCTCTAAGGAAATGTGAAGGAATCACAGACGGTTCTTAATAAGAACAAATGCGGATTAAACTCTCACCAATAAAAGGTCTAGAGATTAACGATTGCACGCAGACACTATTCCAACATATTGATTGATGATATTATGTGCTCTCGAAGGAGAGTAGCTAAAGAACAAGTCTTTGCCATCTCAATCCTATTGTCTATACTCTTCATGAAATGAATATGATAATATAAATTCAAACTATGAGCTCTAAACAATACTTTGCTTAATCTGTCAAATGATCTCAACTCATAATCTAAAACAGATTAAACTTCCATCAAACAGAGGTTGACTATAGAGATCAAGATGGCAAATGAAAAGTTGAATGAGCTCATACAGACTACTAGAAGAATCACAAACTAGTCAATACAATCGATCAATTTGCAATAGAACTATGAGCTCAACTGAAAGTAACCAATTAACAAGACATCATATTGACAAGAGTAAGTAATACAATAGAGCTCAAGTATGAACTAACTATCACATTCAATCTCATTATAAGATGAGTTCATCACAGAGCATGTCAACAAAGCCCACCGATCAATTTGCAATATCTTGGTATTAGACTCGTAAATCGAGAACTAATACAGATCAAGGTATCAACTAGCATATATATATATATATATATATATATATATATATATATATATATATATATATATATATATATATATATATATATATATATATATATATATATATGCAAAGATCAACCGAACTGCCACAGAGGAGCAATACTCACAGAGAGGATGCCACACAAGAACTCACGGTGCACAGACACTATTCCAACATATTAATTGATGATATTATGTGCTCTCAGAAGGAGAGTAGCTAAAGAACAAGTCTTTGCCATCTCAATCCTATTGTCTATACTCTTCATTAAATGAATATGATAATATAAATTCAAACTATGAGCTCTAAACAATACTTTGCTTAACTGTCAAATGATCTCAAGCTGTTAATCTAAAACAGATTAAACTTCCATCAAACAGAGGTTGACTACAGAGATCAAGATGGCAAATGAAAAGTTGAATGAGCTCATACAGACTACTAGAAGAATTACAAACTAGTCAATACAACTGATCAATTTGCAATAGAACTATGAGCTCAACCGAAAGTAACCAATTAACAGTACAACATATTGACAGTAGCAAGTAATACAATAGACCTCAAGTATGAACTAACTATTACACTCAATCTCAGTATAAGCCAGAGTTCATCACAGAGCATGTCAACAAAACCCACTGATCAATTTGCAACAGAACTATGAGCTCAACCGAAAGTAACCAATTAACAGTACATATTTACAGTAGCAAGTAATACAATAGAGCTCAAGTATGAACTAACTATCACATTCAATCTCAGTATAAGACAGAGTTCATCACAGAGCATGTCAACAAAGCCCATTGATCAATTTGCAACTAGCATCAATATATATATATATATATATATATATATATATATATATATATATATATATATATATATATATATATATATATATATATATATATATATATGCAAAGATCAACCGAATCGCCACAGAGGAGCAATACTCACAGAGAGGATGCCGCACAAGAACTCACGGTGCAAGGAGGAGGCCAGTGCAGGGGAGGAGGCCGATGCGGGGAGGAGGGAGGTGGGGGAGGAGGTCGACACGGGGAGGAGGACGGCGCGGGGAGAAGGCCGGTGCAGATGGAGGAGGCCGACACGGGAGGAGGACGGCGGCGTCAAGGTCGGAGGCGCCAATGTCGGGGGCGGTGGCACCGAGGTCGAAGGCGGCGATGTCGGGGCTTCTACGGGGAGGTGAACGGGGCGCCGAGGTCGGGCGCACCGAGGTCGGGGCGCCGAGGTCGGGGCGGCGGCAGAGGTCGGGCGCCAATGTCGGGCGGCGGCGCCGAGGTCGTAGTCGGCGGTGAAGGCGAGCCCTAAACCCTAGAGGAGGCGAACGAGCGCGCGAGAGCGTAAGGGGCGCGGGAGAGGAAGTGAGAAGTGAGAGGAAAACCCTAGCGTTTCCCGCCTTATAAAAAGTATATCACAAACGGTTTGTAATGAGAACCGTCTGTGATATTATTATCATAGACGGTTGTATTATAAAACCGTCTGTGATAGCCGAAAACCTGATGACAATTTATGATATCCTGACAAAACATAGTGAACCTGGTGAGACATAAATATCCTGACAAAACATAGTGAACCTAGTGAGACAAGTATGATGACAATTATGACAAGTCCATATGAATTCTAACCTGGTGACAAGTATGATGACAAGTTCATAACACATTTGACTTCAAAATTTCATATCTAATTCAACTCAACTCCAAATCAAGTGAAACCAATTTTGATACTCTACATTACAATGTACGTCCACACATTGACATCAATATCAAATATGACAAGTCCATAACAAGTTCATAACACATTTGACTTCAAAATTTCATATCTAATTCAACTCAACTCCAAATCAAGTGAAACCAATTTTGATACTCCACATTACAATGTACGTCCACACATTGACATCAATATCAAATATGACAAGTCCATAACAAGTTCATAACACATTTGACTTCAAAATTTCATATCTAATTCAACTCAACTCCAAATCAAGTGAAACCAATTTTGATACTCCACATTACGATTGTACGTCCACATTGACATCAATATCAAATATGACAAGTCCATAACAAGTTCATAACACATTTGACTTCAAAATTTCATATCTAATTCAACTCAACTCCAAATCAAGTGAAACCAATTTTGATACTCCACATTACAATGTACGTCCACATTGACATCAATATCAAATATGACAAGTCCATAACATATCAACACATGACAATTTCACGTTGACATCAAAATATATGAGAGATTACAAGTCCATAACACATGATGTTATGGAATAAATTAATTACATTGGAGTAAATTCTTAATTAAGATATAGGCCTTCGTGATGATCGACGCGCATATAGCTAGCTTCCTCACTGGGTTCTTCCTCGAGCCTAATGTCATTTCCGAAAGGAGGCAACTCGTCAAATTGATTGTATTCTTCCTCGTCCACTACATTCTCAACTCCGACAATCCTCCTTTTTCCATGAAGAACTACGTGGCGCTTCTTATTTGCCAGGTCGGTTACATAGAAGACTTGAACAACTTGGTTAGCCAATACGAATGGTTCGTCTTTGTATCCGGCACGTTCGAGGTCCACGGTAGTGACACCGTACTTGTCGACCTTCACCTGTGGGAGATGGACCCAACGACACCAAAATAGGGGGATCTTGAAAAGCACGTAGTCGAGCTCCCATATCTCCTCTATTTGCCCATAGTAGGAGCTCCTCATCCCATCGGTCATGAATGCATCTATGCGACACCGCATTACGGATCAGTGCTCTTCCTATCCGAGTCAGCCAGATAAAATGTGTACCCATTTATGTCGTATCCTTGCCATGCGACAATTGTAAATTGTGGCCCTCGTACAACCATAGCAACAGATCATCACTTGATGACCTCCCGATGATTCGCACCTTTAACCATTCGTTGAACCGACGATTGTGCTCTCTCGTGATCCAAACCTCCGACCGTCTCGGATTCATTGGCGCACCATGTCTTTGTGCTCGTCGATGTACGGGACACTTGGGTCATGTGTTGCAAGACCATGAAATGAGCTTGAGCGACGTATCCGGATCAGAGTTATTGATTTCCTTCGATGGTCCCGATACCATCCGGTCTCCCCTCATAGCGAGATAGAGGCACACCTATCGGTTCCACGAGCCATGTAGTCGACGCAGAACTCAATGACATCTTCGGTTGCATAACCTTCGATGATCTTGCCCTCGGTCGAGATCGATTCCGTACGTAGGACTTGAGAATTCCCATGTACCTCTCGAACGGGTACATATGACGTAAGAACACAAGGCCGCATATCTTTATCTCTCTCACAAGGTGAACAATGAGATGGACCATGATATCGAAAAATGACGGAGGAAATACATCTCAAGATGACATAGAGTGGTCACCACCTCGCCCTGCAGAGCATCTAGTCCTTGGGGATCAATGATCTTCTGAGCAATTGAGTTGAAAAAATAACACAGCCTCAAGATTGCCACTCGGACCTTGTTCGGCAAGATACTTCTAATTGCAACAGGAAGCATTTGTGTCATCAGCACATGACAATCATGAGACTTCATACCAATTAATTTCAAATCTTGCATAGAAACAAGGTTCTTAATGTTAGCGGAGTAACCAGATGGGACTTTCACTCCATGCAAGCTCTGGCACAGTTCATTTCTCTCAGCTTTGGATAGAGTGTAGCAAGTTGGGGGAAGGTACGTTCGTCCTGTATCGGTCTCTTCCGGTGCTAACTTAGTCCTTGTGTTCATATCAACCAAGTCACGCCGTGCGTTAACACCATCCTTTGTTTTGCCACTAATGTTCAGCAAGAGACCAATCAAGCTATCACATACATTCTTCTCTACGTGCATGACGTCGATGCAGTGGCGAACTTCTAAGTGCTCCCAATAAGGCAAGTCCCAAAAAATTGACCGTTTCTTTCAGATGTTCTTCTCACGGGTTCTTAATTTACGTCCCTTCTCAAGCACAACATCGATATCCTTAACCATATCATAGACCTCTTTCCCTCTAAAAGCCCTTGGAGCTGAATCGTTCTCCTTATTTCCGTTGAATTGTTTTTTTATCTTACGGTATGGGTGACTCCTGGGAAGGAACCTACGGTGACGTATATACACAGTTTTACGCGAGTTGTTCAGCCATACACTCTCTGTAGCATCTAAGCAGTGCGGACAGACTTTGGCTCCTTTTGTACTAAAGCCCGACAGGTTACCAAGGGTAGGAAAATCATTGATGGCGCAGAACAACATGGCGCGTAAAGTGAAGTTCTCTCGTTTGTACGCATCCCATACCTGTACCCCTTCGTTCCAGTGTCACAAGATCTTCCAGCAATGGTGCTAGGTACACATCAATATCATTCCCAGGTTGCTTCGGCCCATGGATAAGTAGTGACATCAAAATGTACTTCCGCTTCATACACAGCCAAGGAGAAAGGTTGTACATACATAGATTCACGTGCCAGGTACTATGTCGGCTGCTCATGTTACCGAAAGGATTCATTCCATCTGTACTCAACCCTAACCTTATGTTCCTCGGTTCCGCACCGAACTCTTGGAAGCTCCGATCGAAGTTTCTCCACTGGGCAGAATCAGCAGGGTGTCTTAGCTTTCCATCTCTCTTACGCTCCTCTGAGTGCCAATGCAGCAATCTTGCCTCCTTTGGGTTCGCAAATAAACGCTTCAAACGTGGGATCACAGGCAGATACCACAATAAAAACTGTCTGTGATAATTAGTTATCACAGACGGTTCTCGTTCGGAACCGTCTGTATAATATCACAGACGGTTCTCACTACGAACCGTCTGTGATAATCCCCAATCACAGACGGTCCTTATTGAGAACCGTCTGTGATATTACACAGACGGTTCTCTACTAGAACCGTCTGTGATTGGGGGGATTATCACAGACGGTTTGTGAATAGAACCGTCTGTGTAATATCACAGACGGTTCTATTCACAAACCGTCTGTGATAGATGACTATCACAGACGGTTCTAAAAAATACCGTCTGTGATAGGCTTCGCGCGCCACCCGCAGGTCCGGCAATACCCAATACAGACGGTTCCAAAGGAACCGTCTGTGATGGAGCGTCTACTATAGTCTGTTTTGTAGTAGTGTCTTAGGGCTATCAGTGTAATGGTCCATTCTGATTGTTCTATTTAAGCATTGCAGTTTATTCGTGGGGCTGAAAAGGGGGAGATGACTGCCATGTTACTTTCTCCAAGCTCCCGATCTTCCGTTGTAGGATTCAGTGGAGATTCTACTCGGCAGAATGGTAATCAGTTTACTATGTTTCTCACAGCTCCATTGCAAGCATTCTGCTTTCTGATCGTCAATAATGGAGTGGACATTGACAGGGTACTTGTTTTTAGTATTTGTTAATAATTTTCTTTCTCGCAGGCAGTATATTTTTGTCTGAGCCTTGACATGAAATTTTGTAGGATGCTTATAATAAAGCCGAGGAGTTGTTATCCTTGTCCTTAAATGAATGGGCCGCAACTTTGGTTGGATCGTCGTCACTTGATCCCCTTTTTTTTATAGAAAGGAAGTATAACTCCCGGTCTCTGTATCAACTAGGGATGTACACAGACAAATAGACACCTAAATTGCCTCAGAGAACTAGAACCCGAGTGGTGGAGGTGTACACTCACACCTTCCCACCAACTGAGACTTGCTTGGGTTGAAGTTTTAGGTGATCCACTCTTGAGGCGGCTGCTTCTCAGGTCACCTTGTCGATTCTTTTGTTACTAGTCTCTACTCCATCCAAACGTATTAAAGGTGTTGTGTTTTTGTACGGATAATTCATTGTTTTATATAATCATCAAGCTTGCCGTGGTTATTAACCACTAAAAATAGTGAGTGCAAGCTCACTCGTAAGCTGTTCCCTGTTAGCCTATTAATTTGTCTAACAATCTGCAGGAATGCACCGTGTTGAGCTGATCTTTCAAATATTACTGATTGATACCGTCCAGTCTGCTGTCTACACGATGCCCTGATGTGTATAATTGATATGTCGATGTCTTGCATTCCTTCCTTGTATTGGCTGAAAGCTCATTTCGATTGTTTCTGCAGGTTTATCTTCTGCCGAGCCACCCAGTCACTGTTAAAACTGACGAACCATAAGTTGGAATTCCTCCCAACCTGCATGCACGCCTCCTTTGCCAGAGTCGGTTGACGCAGAGCGCATGCTCTCCCAATGCGAGTCGCATCTTTCTTCGGCGTTGCCAACCAATTTTCATCTGCTGAGACAACCACATGGCCTGACGTCGACGCTGAGGATATTGCCATGAACCCCTACGGTAGTGCCAACAAAGAAGGTGTGCCTACGACAGTCGGAGATTCAGATATGCCAGAATCGTCCACTTCATGACAATAGCAGCCAAGTAGGTATTTTTGTGTTCAAACCCAGTTCCTGGGAACTCTGGCTGGCAGCTGGTTCCCAAAATGGCAGCCATAAATTTCAATTCAAAATTTCATATAATAATTAAAAACACCCATCTGGTTTTTATATTTACCGGTACATGTCAGGAAATCAAGTTCCGTGCAGGAAATGGCCAATTCCCACCGGGAATACTAAAACATGTTATGGTCTAGGATTTGGTTGTGTAAATGGTAAGAATGAGAAGTGGGAGGACGAACGGCAAGCAGCGCGAGGCGGAACCATCGTTTATTCGAGATGCGCCCATGGCGTGCGAGAGAAGAGAGGGAGAAGAATTTCTCTTTATTGCTTGCCAATCACACGATACACCAATCCTCCTTAAGTAGGGTGGCTTGCCTACCAAACTGAATCTAGAGATGATTATCTTCCTAACAAATCCTGACTAGATAAGGTAGCAAATTATCTTGACTAACTAAGATAACAGAAGGGAAACTAGTCAGACATGGCGCCAATCCACTCAGGCTGCGCCGTGCGCACCAGAGTCGGATGCTGCCACATCCTCCGTGCACCGGGGCTGGTTCCTCCTATGGTACTGTAGCCCGACCATTACAAAAACAGAGTTCGAACTTGGAACTATTCTTTTGGGGCTCAACAATCCCACATATAATCAGTTTAAAATATGATGGTTGGATAGCTTGATTTAGTACAAAAGGTACACATATCTCAGGAACATTAAATTCATGTCTGGCTACACAGGATAATTCACAACTAGATTACATGATATGCAAGTTTGTCTTTACAAAGTGCAAACCATGCTTAGCTGCCTTAAAGTTTATACTGTTGTGAAGGCAAGGCAATTTCTATTGCAGCTCCAACATATCTTATCAAACATTTGCTATTTATATATATTTTTTTTCACAACAACTGTCTTGTATAATGTATTCAATATTAACGTGATGTGCAGAAAATAGTAGGACATGTTCAACCTCAAGTTCCCCAAACATTTTTTATTCAGTGAGGCTATATATCTTTACCTAAACCAGAGCAAAGATAAAGTTAGTTTTCCAAATGAATACATAATTTGCGCTAACCTTCATTGATTTGTCCTTAAGATTTGGCAGCATATCTTTTAATGCATCCTCCAGTGCGATAACAAACTTCTCGTACCTGTAATAGTATAAATCAGAACATTAAAGTTGAAACGTACCAAGATCATGTACGAACAAACAAGTAAACAACATAAAAAGTTCTGTGTTGATTCATGTCTCATTGTCTATCCAATATTTTCCCATAGGTCTCAGCATCTGATAACAATCAATTCAGTTGGATAATTTGTTGTGTAAGAATCATCAATAACTAGCTTGACATTTAAAACGCTGACCAATAGAACAATAAAGGGGCCATATATAACACTGGCAAGGAAACTAAGACCTAGTCAAGGATGGAAGGTCCAGCATCTTCATTTTATGAAAGTGTGATACAAAATCTTTTTTTTTTTTGCTACTCTTGCTTTTCAAAGCCAGTGAGGGTTCCTACGTTAAAGGGTTCTTTATCCCACAGTTCAGACTTCAGACCTACATAGCATGTACCCGAAATCCTGGATAACTCAAAGGCAAGTAGCCAAATAGTTAGTTTAGTAGGAATTACCTCTGTTTCAAGCAGTCCTCCCAATGCCAGAAGAGTAGAAGTGAATAGCCATCTTTTGTTTCAGGTAAAAGGTCCAATGGGCGCTGAATAAGAGTTTTCAACTTACGATCAGGCAATAACCTACCAAGAAAATAAAACCAATAACCAAGATGACAAGATAAAAATAAAACCCAACAATTTATGGGGTGAGGAAATAAAAATTGATGGTCTTAATTAAATAGCCCAGTTAATGATCTAAAACAGATCACACATAAGACAGCCGTCGCTTGCTCATATGCGTTCTAATTTTTGCAAATTACTTTTCCCGCATTACTGCATGAAAAAACTACACAAAAGAGGAGGAACGAACTAGTCATCCACAACTTGTTTCCTTAATTACCTATCTAGACTCATCCTTATAAACCACCCGCACCTTATTCACTCACTTCCCCTATCTATAAGTAAATCCAACGAAATTAAGTAAAGCAAGATATTTAGTTAAAATCAGGTACCATATTTTTTTAGCAATTCCTAAAGGACATTAATAACAAAACTTGAAGTATAATTTTCAGTCTACGGGTTGCAGGTTTGTCATGTTTGAATTTACTATACTAACAACACTATTAGTGTTACTGATACATCTACCAACTAAACAAGCAAATGAAACCTGCAAATAGAGGCACAAGGTAAACAAGAGTCCAGTTTTCAGCCTTTGCTTTCAGATTTTTTTGTTGCCAAACAAGTATTGTCACAACAGATTGCTATTCACAGTTTGACACAACTTGTGACCATTTTCAAATGTGCTGCACTGACAAAATTTATCACCACTCACAAATTGGTACGTACACCAAAATTAAAAGCATCATGAAATGGGATCAAACATATAAATATAATTGAACCATTAACAACTACTGTCATATTGAAATAACTACTGCAGCATCAGATTGCTATTGGGTGTTCATGGTGCCATTCTAATATTGCTATTTTGCGACTATACGAACACTGAGCACAATATAACTGTAGTAACACAGTGGAACAGAATAAGAGGAATAAAAACTCCAGCCAAAAGACGGGAAGAAAAGCCAATAATGGAAGACAGTCTAGTCTAACTCAGATGTCAAGGACAAAAAATTACTACGCTGGAAAGACAACAGATATGCAAGATTCTAATGAAGGTGTTTTGAATGCTTTGCTCACAATTGATTACTTGCATAGGCCTAGCACTCTAGCAAAACCAAGATAAGGAATAAGATATTGTAAAATTTTACATGACACGGCAAACAATAAAAAATACCCCACGAATAAGAGCAGTAATTACTAATTAATTGTAATACATATTTTGCACCAGTAAAAAAGGGAGCCCTCAACACTAACACAACACAAGCAGTGCAGCTCAATAAGATGGCTCCCACAAGGATGCATTCCGATTCAATAAACATATCCATGAAATGGCAACAAGGAAAAGAAGGTACAAAATAGTACCAATAAAGACCACAAGAATTGCTTTAGCATGCCATAAGGGAAATTAAAAACAAAGGTGGTTTCACAAATCACAGCTTATATGTAGCTAAAAGGTCACGAAAAAATATACAAGATTACAAAAGCTTCTACCTGAGGAACAACTCCTTCAATGCATCAAAGCCTGTGAACGCATACCTTTTGCCAACCTTTGATGTAACCTTACCTGTTGTGATTTATTTTTTCCAAAAGAGGAAGAACCTCTTAGAGTATCTATGAAAAAATAAAAAAACAAACAAGAAGATCTGCAGAACGATCATGGCATGAAAGCCTAGCTATACTGAAGATTGCAAATGAGGTAAAACATAATTAATAAATTTAAAACAACTGCAGCAGAATAAATTTCCCATATGCACAGATAGATGGACTCTAAATCCAAGCACTAGATAATCTTACAGGATGTCTAATTGCATTGCATGTATATAGTATCAACTGATAGTTAGTAAAATGTCAAAACCTATTATGTGAGTTGATATTTATTGCCATTCATTGTACATTTTCAAGTTTTTGATTGATGATGTTTATCTGAAATTATGCTATTTCATCAATATTTATTAGATAGACACAAGTATGAGGCATAAGGCCCGCTGAGGTTCTTCTTATAAGAAGATTGGTTATATTATAAGGGACTAGATAAAAATTTATAACCTCCGTTTTAAGAATGACCTCTACAAGAGGAGACTAGATGCAGAACATGACCTCAACTCCTCAAGGTGAGTCATCTCGTATGGTGCGATTTGACTCTAGTAATCTTTCTCCAGTAGCAAGCAACTCATTCACTACCAAAGGCCTCGCTGGTGTTTACACTAGGCCAGTGGCACTGACTCCATTGAGTTGCTCACCATACACTACCCAATGACAAAAATATTAATAGTACCAAGGCCTTGGAGAGTGATGAGGATCCAACTAGCGAACTAGCGGGATAGTGTTATTTTGGCCCGATCTTTCACGGTACAGTAAAAGAGCAGTAACACTCCTGCGGTAGTGTAGTAACACTGTCTTTCGTGCAGTAACACTCCGGCGGTAGTGTAGTAACACTATATCTTTCGTGCAGTAACACGACTTTCGTAGCGTTTGATACCAAGATGACATGGGCCAGCATCACTAGACGTGCAGAGTGTCCGATCATTCACGGTACACACGCAACCAGCAAAGATGGATGGTTTCGATAAAACCCTAGATAGAATCATGAACCCACGTACACCACAGCACGCGAACGAGAAAGATAGGATCAATTGATCCATCGAATGAAAGTACAAGAAAGATAGGATCAATTGATCCATCGGATAAAAGTCGACACCACAGCCGAATCCCAAACGCCCAAAGAAGAACACTCGCCAACAATGGGCGCCAAAACCATGGCGATTTTCTGGTTTATTCAACTCAAAAACTAAACTAAACTGATTTTACAATGCAGCCGCCCCTTAGGGCTTTATACTCACGCAGCCCAGTAGTGCAGGATTGGGGCGATCATTTGTAAATATATATGAATTCGCCATGCCCACATTGTACATATATTGTAGTTAAAGGATGTAAATATAAGTGTATAAAATATGATTTATAAGAAAATATGATTAGGCTCAAAGCTGTTACCGCCTCAGAAAACCTGTTCCTTTTTCCAAAAACAATCGTGTGAAAAGACATTGCAATTTTGGTACCTTCCATGCTCAAAATGAGAGGCCAAGTCGGCTTGCTTTGGTCTCAAATTATTGTAGCTGTCCTGCAATTGGAATCTGCGTGACAGCAATGGCCGCTTCAAATTCTGTGGAGAGCAAGCAGATGCAAGTCAGTAGTCAAAAGCATGCTATTTTCTTCTTACCTGAAACTTCGCTGATAAAGACACATTGCACTAAGCAGTGCTGATAGCCTGATACTGACAAGACTATCAAAAGCAAATCTGCTTCTGTGGCTGATCGGTTATCCTGTCAACCATAACATTAGCTCTAATATGCAAGCTTCCACCGATGATGTGGCGGTGACATTTCAGCCATCTGCATTGCTTTGCAGCAACCTACAGATGTGGAACCTTGTGCCACAAAGTTCAGTGGAGAGCTAAAAGAGTAGCTGAAATCAGAATCAAGAAATAGGTAGCTTGAGAGTTAGTTTGGAATGTTTCTCACCTTTAGGGACCTGTATGCTTCCTGTGCTCATCAATAGTGCTTCTTTTGGCTCTAATGATGATTGATTGGATGCACATATTTCTGCTTTGGTTGGTGACATCTGATCTAGAAAGGCATGAAAAAGGCAGCAGCACTGTCTAATAATGCACATTGAGGTCAGAACTAGAGCCTTCAACAGCAGGACATTGCTGAACAGTAAAGCAACTTTGTGCTGCATGCTTTGCACAGAGAAATAGGTGCGGTGCGTATGGGCCATTAGGCGCACGCCTTATTCACCATGAATTGAGTGGAGTTGTCTGAATAATGGCAAAGCAGATGCAAGTGGCCTGTCTGATAAGCAATTAGGCAGATGTAAGCATCGAGAGCCAGGCAGGTATGATAGTGATGTTCTTGCTCTCCATATGAAGCCGTCCCAGTTCAAAGCAGGCCAGCATTTGTGTAGATTTAAAGTGCCTACCTAATTCATCTTCTGATGCAGGAGAGAACCAAGTACAATAGCAGATCTAATTTGGATGCTGCTAAACAATATTTCACTTGAAATATGAGCATACTTGAGAAACAGTGAAGTAGTGAACCATGTGGCAACTTGCCACTGGCATGGCTATTTCCTGACCAAAATTTGCTTCAAGACTCCGAGAATCACAACTGGAAGTCTGGAACACAATTTTCCATCACTTATGAAGTTATGATGCACTCAAGTGGCATAGAACAGTATATTACTAGAGCAACGTAACATATGAATGTTTAATATCAATGAAGGATTTCTTTCCTTTAAATTAGGCAAAAAAAGACAGTACAAAAATTGTGTTTGTCGTTGAAACGTTCACATACATCTGACAAGTAACACCACGTACAAAAGGTAAAAACGAACAAAAACTCTTTGCCGTGCTACATTAAATTGTTATATCACGAGTATAGCACAGTAGAGCAACTCATTCTTGAGTACAAGAGAAATAAAGCCTTTTCCAAGTCGGTGGTTGGTCGAAGAGATGCCATGTCAAGTGCTTGACACATTGCAGATGGCTACACATTGTTCCAGGTTAGCTTATGCAAGGGAATGCTCCATGGACAAACAGGGGCATCTTGGCCATCTACTTTTGTATTTCGGTGTATCCACAAACTTGAAGTTAACAAAAGCAGTTAAAATGGGGCATGCTAAGGTCATCAGTTACATGCCTACATCTATCTCCAGTATATGGAGAAAATATCACCGCCTCCTTTTTCTGCCTTTCCCCAGCTGTCCAGATTTAAAAGCATGTTCCTGTTCTTGAAGGAAAGCCATTGCTTTTCCATACTTTTCAACTCTCTTGCTCTTGTTTTATACTCTCCTTCTCTTTCACAGCAGACAGGATATAATTATCTTTACGAAGCTCACGCATTGCCCCCTTCTTCTCACTCTTCAGGCGTTTCTTCAGCTTCTTCATTTGTGCCCTTTCTCGGTCAGGATCATAATCAAGACCAGGGATAAAAATCCCGGCCGGTAACCGCCGGTTACCGGCTACCGGAGGGTGGCCGGGAAACGGGATCCCGGCGGTTTTTTCAAATCCAAATTCAAATTTTCAGATTTCGAATGAATTTTAATCAAATTTGAACAAAATTCGACCGAAAAAATCCGGTTTGACCGGTTACCGGTACCGGCCCTCCGGCGGGAAATAACCCGGTAACGGGTTTTCAATCCTTGATCAAGACCCTTTATGTAACTGCAGAGAGAAGGAAGTTGATAAAAGGTAACAATGCTTTTACATTAAATACAAAATTAGACCCTTCAAGAGCAAAACAGCAGAGAAAAAGAATATGGCATGCTGACAACACAGAATACCAACAAATACATATTTCTCTTCGAATTTCGAATTCAACTGCTTGATTGGTTCAGGCTTCTGCTTTCGCATTTGGAGTGGTTCTCTTGAAGCATGGTGTTCTTCACTTCTCTTTTTAATCAAGTCGATGACTTCATGAAAAATGCCTTGTAACAGGACAGTTAAGTCAGATTTATCCAGAATTTGTTGCAGCAGAGAAGAGATTGGAAGGAAAATTTCTGGGAAAGAGCGTAGTTCTTCATGTATAATAACAAAGCCCCTTAAACATTCAGCCACAGATAGAAGTACACCAGTCCTGTCACAAAATGTACGAATATAAGATGATATGCAACAGAACAACTTTCAGTATCCAGTCTTGAAGCCAGTAAAACCACATATTTACTTGAAATTATCAGATGAGAAATAAGGGAATCGATCCATGCTCATGATTTCCAAGACATTCACTCGATTCACCTCATGAACTTGCTCATGGATATGAAGCCATGGTTTCAATGTCTTGAGCTCCATAAATTGATCATTAATCTATACCAAAGGGGGTTCCACTTAGCATGAAGCAGCAAGCTGAAAGTATGGAATACCTTAATTCAAATTTACCTGATTGCGTAGTTGAGGTCCCAGTTTTCCTTTAAGTGATGTTACCAAAAGAGTTTGCAGAAAAACAATAGCTTCAGGGCAGAACTTCTTCGATTCTTTAGTAGCCTACAGATTGAAATTTGTTGAGAAAATGAGTATTTGCTGTTTTAGAAAAGGGGGGAAAAGAAATCCATGTCTGCTTGGTACTGAAGGAACAGGATAAATTTAGCTAATAAGTCTTAACCATTCATTTAATCAAGCTAATGATTTTTCTTTAAGAAAGGAAGTAACAACTCCCGGCCTCTGCACCAACTAAGGATGCACACAGCCAAATAGGCACCTAAATTCGCCTAGAAAAGGACTAGAACCTGGGTGGTGGGGGTGTACATCCACACCTTCCCACCAACTGAACTAGGCTCAGTTCCTTAATCAAGCTAATGATATGTAGTCTTCAGAAAAAGAACCTACAAACACAAGATTCTATAAAGTTCAAGAACATACCACAAGCACCATGGAACACAAGAAAGAACCAACAGCTACATCTCGACCAGATTGTATAGGGAATCGCATCAGATATTCGCACATAAGCAGAAGCATTGGAGTTGCTACAACATGGCGGAAGTCAGAGCAGGGGAATATAAGAGACCATAACCTCAGGAGAAGTAATGTCTTCAAACTTGGCCAGCAGCTCTTTCCTGTAAGATTTAAAGAATCACACAATGAAAAACACATATTAATGACAATAAAACCAATTTCCCATAAAACACCATTCTTATCTCACAAACCTGGAACCTTGATGTCTTCACATAGACGAGTACGTGTATGAATAAGTCGTTGCCTTGCACAGATGGCAGCAAAATATGGAGTCTCTCCACTCATTTCAATTAAAGGCTTAACAAGCGTGTCGATTATTTTGAACTTCACTGGACTTTGAGTAGCTAAAACTGCAAAGTACTGCAGGAGAACACCATAGAAAACCCGCCAAAGGGATCTGAATATTTGAGGATATGTTCCACGAGTACAATGGGAATTATAAGATATCTAACGAACCATTAAGCAAATATATTCAAAAATTATAAGTGATAACCTAATGAATTTAGTCAGAATGTCACATACCTGCATTTTCTTTCTGTTTTCAGCTGTAAGCCTTATTGAATTGCAAGTACGTATTCGACTAATAATCTCCATTATTTCAGTTTCTGCACGACCATCCATCAAGGAGCAAAAATCTTGCAAGTTATTGCGTGCTTCTATCACAAAAGGAAGATTGTTGTCCTTGATTTGTGGTTTTCCATGAGATTATCTCTTTGAATTTTGTGCATCTTTTTTCACCACTTTGTCACTATCTTGTTCCTTGTCTTTGACATCCTCCATTTCATCTTCTTCTACAGCAACCTCGTCGTCGTCACTTTGCTCCCAATCTCTTGCAGACATATTACCAAAGTCATTGTCACTTGAATCCTCTTCATCACCAGCATCTTCATCATCATCTTCATTCTCATCAGCCTGACCATCACCACCATCATCACTTTCTCCATCATCAGATGCTACAGCATCTTCACCAATCTCTTCACCCTCCTTTTCATAAATTTCGTCAACCCAGCCCCTTTTCCTTTTTGTTAACTCGTCCAAAGAGAAGGAATCACCAAGATCCTCGCCAGATATAGGTTTTGAGTTGTCCAGCTTCATGCGGCGATCATCCTCGTCCTCATCATCTTCTTCACCGGAGGACTCAGCAGTTCCAAGCATTCGTTTCTGGCGCTCCTCCTAGAATATCATCCAGTATCAGAAAACAATCAAATATCAGTAGTTCAGTACTTCCGTCAACAAAAACATCAGTGATGTGGTAGAATTATAAGCTAAACCTAAAACCACACTAGAGTTCACAAAAACAAACTGTAGGCTAAACAGAACAAGCATGTTTTAAATAAGCACTAGTTGCATCCAATACTAAAGTAAGATCAAACAAACCTCCAACTTCTCAAGCGTTCTTTTTCTTCCTGAGCTATTTCTTATGGGGTTTTTATCCTGTCCGATGGGCGAGCATGTTGATCCATCACCATTTCTTTTACCAGTTTGTCATATGCGTCTGGCTTTTCCTGGCATACGACAAAATAGATGCAAACTTAGTATCGAACTGAAGAAACACACAACTCTTATCATGCAAAAACATGCAGAATTGCCCACAGCCAACAATAAAAATCTGTGAAAATAAAGAGGCACGGTAAAGTGGACGTAAACACCCTTCATCACCAGATACCAAATGAAAAGAGTGGCTCCACACACTATACCCAGATCCTTAGAATAAATGCATAACCAGACTACAACAATTTAAGAAAAATCGATTAATGGCTCACATATGAAGCACGGCGATTTCTGTCAAAAATATGAAGCACTATGCCCATTCTACCCTTTTCAAGCAAACATGTGTGTGCGGTGTGTCGGTGTGCACACCAACATTTTAACAGCAAACCACAGTTCCACCCATGCTACCAGCTCATTTTTCTACTGAAAGATGTGTAAAATGAATAATCTTGTGCTTGTTGACGAAATACGTGAACAAGCACTGCACGCCAAGACGCATACCTTATTAAAACCTCTTTCCCGTCAAACCAGATGAACCTTTATGGACAATACTTGAATTATTTTTGTTTGCATTCATTTTAGCTGACTCAGTCAATGACAATAGTGCCGATGTCTGGGCCAACAGTGCAAAGTCACTATCTAACTTGTCAACAAAATGTTCATCCTCTTCCCTCTCCCTGGCTTTTTGGGCCTGCAACAAGAAAACAAATTGTGTTACTAATCCTGTTCATGCTAAACACCACTAAGAATATTCAGGAAATATGAAAATAAAAGGCTGAACACAGAACACCTAGTATAATAAGTGTAAATCAGGTAGAAATAAGTACCAAGAAACTGCAACATCAATCTAATGAAGTAATGAGGGCATGCATTAAGCAACAGGAATATAGCATAATTCATCAAAAGAATTATATTAGTAACATGGTGGATCATTGGACACCCTGATAAACACTTTATCATTGTTTGTCACGAAGACAGGCGTACAAAGCTACAGTGAGGTTTCTTGGGTCTATCTTTGAAAATGGTTTGAGAAAAGAAAGGTGCCAAGGGTCAAAAACAGTGAAACAGGCATCATGTATCAAACCAAACAACAATTTCTAAGCTAAATTCAAATTACTTTAGTTGAAGCTTCAGAATGAGTGAGCGACAGGTAATACCAGAAAAATAGCAAACTAAAAATAGGATTGATCTAGATCATATTGAAGCTAAAGAATGTTGTTGTAGGTGATAGTAAAAGACCAAAAAGGCAACAATCAAAGTAAGGAGGAATCATCTCTAATCACACAAAATGCTCCACCTTATAAAATTTACTCTTCAAAATGATCTCCGACATAACTTCCTTCTTGCTCTTGTGACCCTGTCAACAAGAGTAACAAAAATTAGGTCACAGCATATGGATTGAAGAACTGAATCAAAATGTAAATTTCTTCCTATGAAAACTTACACGTGTTTCTTCAGGCAGATCAGTTTCAGAAGGAAGATCACCACTTAGGAGAGATAAGCGCCTGCCTGACAGGATCATTTTACCTGAAAAGTACAAAAGATTAAGCACATTGAACAACATAGAAACGCTAACATCAATTCCTGTGGATGGGAATTCAAATTCCTTTTAATGCCCTAATATGACACCAGAAACAATTAGCCCAATAATTCCACCTCATCTTCTCCAATGTTGAGGTTCACAGACAAAAAGCCAAAATTAAAACCAGCACATGTCTGTTGCAAAATTTAGATATTGAACATCACAAACATTCATGCCTAATACTACATCTAGATGTTTCCTCTCAGTATTAACTTAAAAGTGAACCCAATCATGAATACGGGAAGCAAGCCTGGGTACCAGCTTACAGTGCTATGCCCTCAAGATAATTAGATGATCAAAACCGGTGTTGCAACCCATCAAGATTTATCTTTTTCTTCTGGAAGGCCAACATTTATCTTTTAGGTACACCCTTTGAGATACAAAACAGGACACTAACTAAATAAACTTCAAGTTCGTACAGTATACACGTCATATATATAATTAAACAGCACAGCGGGATCTGCAGTACACTGGGAAGCGGAAAACATGAGCAGATTATACTCTAAGATGAGAGGAAAGGCAGAGCATAAAACACACCTTCTTCATCACTCTCGTCATCAAGAGGCACTTCTTCATCAAAATCATCCTTTCCTGAGAGAGTGAGAGAATGGTGAACATCAATCTCGTCTTCCTCCTCATCAGATAGATTGTATTTGCTTTCTCGTTTCAACTTCGCCTAGAAATTATAAGAAAGGGGGAACTTAACAAACTATAGCAACACATGAAACATTTTTAATAGTCTCGTTACTAACATGAGGTAAGAAAAATCTTAGTTACATTACATGGCAGTATGGCACATGCTGGTAAACAACAAATGAAGAGGGCAAAAAAGAGAGCATATTTTCTTTCTATAACAAAACAAGTACACTGGTTCGCTTATTTGAACTCTGATTCATGCAGTTTATGCACCCATCCTTCGGGCCAAGAATCTCATTGGCTAGAGAAATGCTACACTTATCGAGTGGCTCTAAATATACCGTGTGTCCACATAGTGACACGTACCATGTGCTCGCGCTGCTGGCGGAGGATAGCCTTGTCGAACTCGGGCAGCGTGTCGTCCCTCTCGCCGATCCGCCGGTCGTGGAACACGGACGACTTGGCGCTCTGCTCGAACTCCCTGAGAAGCGTGTTCTCCCTCTGCAAGCAGCCACAGCGCGAAATCAACCAACCAGACGACGAGCTCACCCAAATCAAGAACCGGCAGCGGCCGCGCTTAGCTGTTTTTACCTTGTGGATGGCCTCGGAGCGGGAGCGGGCGACGCGGCGCTCCTCGCCCTTGCGCTTCTAGCCCAGCACGTCGAACTTGCGGCGCGACCAGATGGCCTCGAACGGGTTGCTCCGCTCCGCCGTAGCAGCCCCACGCGCCTTCATCGCCACCGCCGCCGGGCCGTTCTTGCCCTTCTTCTTACCCTTTACTTTCTTTTTGTCCTGCTTGTTGTCTTTGTTGGCCGCGGCCGCCGGCTTAGTCTTCGCCATGGCCGGGACGGAGGAGAGACGGGGAAGAAGGCGGCTGCGGGGGAGACAGGAGAGGAGGAGGCCGGCGGCGGAAGCAGCAAGGCGGTGGGGTGGCAGCGCGTCTTGGTAGCGGCTGGGTGGGAGGGAGACGCGAGCAGCTGGAGAGGGTTGTGTTTTAATAGGGAAGTTGGGGGAGGGGATGGACTTTGGATCTCAATCCAACGGCTAAGAAATCTGAATAATTTTAATTACAAAAATAGTCGAATGATGGGTAGACAGATCCAAAAAAATTTGTCCACTGAAACAAAACACGATGCCACAAGAGAGAGAAAAACAACTCAAATGTGATGTGAAGCAGCGGAGGAGACGATTTAGGACTTAATAGGGTCGACAGGTTGCTGGCGAAGGGGGCTCGACGCCGCTGCCAGAGAAGGGGCTTGCCACCCGTCGCCGGGGAAGGGGCTGTCGAGAGAAGGGAGAGACTCGAGAGGGACATAGATATGGTCAAGTCAGTCGTCGCATGACTCGCATCGCTGCTCACTAGAGAAGGGAGGTCACCGCCGGTCACTCATCGTTGTAGCCTTGCTGGAGAGGGTCACCGAGAGACACAAGACTGAGGGAGAGTAGGGAGGCGGCTATGTTTGGGAGAGGGCAGGGACACGTATCGGGCTCTGGGGTTGGGTGGAATTGTTCGGCCATCACATGTTAGTGGGTTAGGCCATGTCCAGGCCGTCCAATACATGTCTGAAATAGAAAATCTTTTTTTCGCGCAGCAATTTTCGGACGCGCCAATCAACAAACAAGCATCAGGTTGTGACATACAAGCACAACCATCAATTTTTGGCATCAACATCAAGAAGTAACGAAATTTTGCTAGTTGCACAAATCAAAGAACTAACAATGTTGCTACCATATCATCATTCGATTCACACAAAAAAAAACACAAGTAAAGCTCAGATCTGAATGGAGGAAGCGGTGGCCAGAAAAAGGTGGTCGACAGGAGGACGGCGGTGGCCGAGGAGGCTGCCACATGTGGCGGTGAACAGGGTGAGGGGCGGCACGCATCTAGAGGGAGGTGACGGCTAGAGGAGGCGCATGGGTTAGGGGCGACGCAGATCTAAAGGGATGTGGCGGCGCAGGGGTAAGTGGTGGCACGGATCTAGAGGGAGGTGGTGGTGAGAGGAGGCCGGTGGCCATGGAGGAATTGCGGCGGCATACCTCGACGGAGGAGCGTGCGGGAAGGTGGCCGAGGATTACGCTTTCGTGCTTGGTCGTCGTTGTGCTCACGGAGGTCACTGTGCTCGCGGCGGTCGAGGTCACCGGTGGTTGCGGACGGTGTCGCCAAGGGTGGAAACGGTGGTGCTCCGGGGCCGGCGGCGGCGACAGACTTTGGGCCGGCAGTGAGGGACTCCGTGGCTGGTGGCGGCAAACTCCGGGGTCAGCAGCGACCTCTAGCCCAGCTAAGGTTTGGGAGAGCTCCATATGCCCGAGAGAAGGGAGAGGGCGAACGGGAGGCAACGATTCTGACTGGGAGAATTACAGCGGTGAGGAGGAGAGGTGGGGGGTTTTTGTTCAATGGCAATTGGTGGTTAACTCTACCCCAACTCTGAGAGCAATTTTGTAACGACCCCGAGTTGCTCCTCCAAATTGCGCTACAGCCTGCTCTGCTCCTCAAGTGATCCGGATTCTCCAAAACTTAGAGCAAGGGCATTTAGCTGCTCCGGCTACTCTGTTGAGAATCCGGAGCTGGAGCTAGAGTCGCATCAAACAGGTCCTAAGTGCTTTCGCAATTTCTTATTTTACTATTCATTTTGTTCCTCTTGGATTGTAATGGGATACTCAGAATTTTTGGCGGAATCTGGCGTGTTTTCATTTTGTATTTGCAAATCGACCACTGCCATCTTTGCGTAATTGCAAAAATCATCGTGGCAAGACGGCCACCGGCGCCAACAAATAAAATCATGACGCATGCCCGCAGTCGCCGCCACCTTACCCGTAAGCTTCAAATCCTATGTAAAAAAATGCTTTTATTACATTGCCAGAATATAAGTGTGGAGATCATGCAGATATGATCCTAATCTTAGTGTGTTGAACAATTGGCAATAACGTCGGGGTGTTTGGAAAAACCCTCATTTTCCGTAAAGTCCTGCTGCTGTCAGGTCTCAAGCGGTCAGACCGGCCATTGTGTGGCGGTCGGGACCTACTGTGTGATCGGGACCGGCCAGCCTCAAGTCGAGGCTCGGAGTTAAGTGGATAGCGGCCGGCCGGCCAATGGGTGGCGGTCTGACCGGTCATAATAGATTTTTTAGTTTTGGAGCTGGGCCAAAAATATAGGGTGTAGGTAAGAAAGGGGATTCTCCTATACTTGGTCTCATAATTTTTGGAGCTTCGAATCAAAAGATCTATTCGTTTAAAATTTCTAGAAGGTTTTGGATTTCTTGTGTGGAAATTTGGCTAAGTCCCAGCTGGGCGGTCAGATCGGTCAACAGGTGGCGGTCAGATCGGTTAGGGGGCGGTCAGACCGGCCAAAGTGGTGGTCTGACCAATTTTGGTTTGTTCATCGGCCAACTCGGTAGCGATAATTGCTTGGTTAGGTCATATTCATGGGTTTCAGTGCATATGTGTTGCATGATGCATGTTTTGACTAACGTGGGTCAAGTTGCGAAGAACTTGTTTCCGGAATCGATTTCTTGGTCTATTGTTGTGCAGGTTGCTTGGAGGTCAACGACGGTCAACGGCGAGAATGATTGGGACTAGGCTTGAGAGCTGAGGTTCAGAACGATCGAGGATGCCGGCTGAAGTCAATGGAGTCAAGCATGGTGCAGAATAGACAAAGGTGACCGAACGGACAGTTCGGTGCGACGGGTTGGATCAAGCGGCGCGGGGGTCGGTGCAAGTGCCATGGTGGTTTCGGTGGGAGCTGGATGGGAGAGACTTGCCGACATGATGAGAATCGCTGGATCAACCTACATGTGGCGAAGCATGGAAGTGCTTCACGTAGTTTGGACTCGGTCTTTGGAAAAAGATCGAGAAGGGTATTTTGGTAATTTTACCTAAATACCACATTGGTGACCTTTAGACAACCCGCAGCGCAAGACGGTGCGTGGAGAAGCGGATTAGGTCAAGAAAAGATAAAGACGACGCTTAAAAATGCGTGCGTAAGTGAATCCGTTTGTGTGTGGGCCTAACGGGTGCCCATTAGGGTTTACTCTTCTAGAAGGTTTAGCCACCACTATAAATAGGAGAGGGAGGTGGTGTTGGCCGGTGGGGGAGACGGCGGAGGTGGTGGGGCTCGAAGGTGGTGTTGGCCGGTGGGGGAGACGGCGCTCGGGGACGGCGGCGGCCAGCGGGGTAGGAGATGGGCGACAACGGAGGTGGTGTTGGCCGGTGGGGGAGACGGCGCTCGGGGACAGCGGCGGCCAGCGGGGTAGGAGATGGGCAGTAGCGGATGGATCAATAGGGGAGAGGGGAGGTCCGTGTGAGGGAGAGAGAGAGAGAGAGAGGGAGAGAGAGAAGATTGAGGGAGAGAGAGATAATTATTTGATTTGTCATGTAAAAACCACCATCCACGTGGCGCCACATCACCCAAAACCACCCCTGTTTAGGTTGAGGGGGTTAAAATGAACGGTTTTGATAGTTGGGGGGTGTAGGATGTCCGGTTTTGTAGTTTAGGGTTGGAATTCAGACTTTTCGAATAATTCAAGGTTGTAAAATAGACTTTACCTTATTATTTTCACATAGGCAATTTATATATTTTTACATATATTAATGGTCAATATTTTAAAACCTTGACCGCACAGATCCCAAATGGACTTATATGGCGAGATGGAGGGAGTATTTGCAAACAAGGGAGTACAAAATTAAATTTATTATTGGAAATATTTTTAGAAAATTACCCTACTTTAATGCCGTAGTGGGTATTAAGCATCGGAGATGCCCTTAAGGGCATGTACAATGATATAGACAACTACTGTCTAGTATCTTTTCATGTTATCTATAGACAGCGCCAAAGACAGTTCCTACAATGAATTGTCTTTTTATGTCTTTATAGACAGCTCCTTCATATACAACATGTCTTGTTTTTTGTGTTACAGTCGACTATTGCATGAGAGACGGCTCAATTCTCTGTACTCGCTCCCTCTCATCTACACTATTGTACATATCCTAAGGCTAACTTTCATGGCAAGACACTGGGATGCCCTTAGGGCATCTCCAATAATGTATTTATTGTCATCTCTTAGCTATGCCATATCAACAAAATCCTACGTGGAGAAGAGAGGGAGAGGAGAGAGAGCACATGTCGTTTCTTCCTGAAGAGACTGTCGTGCACGCGAAACAAGACATGATACATTAATCTACTCTAGTTAACATGTATGCCCGTTTCAAAGAAAAAATATAAAATATAAATGTTGAAGAGTGTGCTAAAGACCATCTATTGGAGATGTTATCTCTAAAGATGATGTAATATATATTAGAGACAAAACTATCTCTAACTATTGAAGATGCCTTTAGTGCACCTATGCCAGAGTTATATACAATGTTGTACACTAGTCCAATATTTTAATTAGGGCATCTTCTGTTGAGTCGAAGACAAAAAAATACTAAAATTTTACCGACTGTAGTAAATGTAGTACTGTGTATATCTTTCCTACTATAGCTGTTTTGTTTCACCGTTTTATTTCGCCAAACATCATCATGTAGCCCTCTTTAAACAAAGGAGAACCCTGTATCTTTAGAAAAAGCAAAGCAAACACGGCGATTCCATCCTTAGGAAAAGAGAGAAAGGAGGCAAAGCAAGCATGGAGACAAGAAGCAAGGAATCGCGGTTTCTGCTGTGATTTGGGAGCGTACTACTGGTAGCAAAGTTCTTATTTGGAGTTCTTGGAAATTTTCGGATCAAGCACTGCTTCTCAAGCTGCTCGTATTTGGTGTGCCTTGTTCGTCATCAGCCGGCACCGACTTGCTCTTATTTGGTCTATATCTTGGTACGTACGTACTTGTGTACTACTACTGATTATGACAATGGGGAAGAAGAAACGTCGTAACAATGTAACATGTCCTTGTTATTGTGTAGGCAGCCATGTAGGTGGTGGCGGGAGATGTTCGGCTGATGGGTTAGATCGATTAATTTGTTGGTGCTTTTCTTTCTTGGTCTTCGTCAGAGGAATTCATCATGAGGACCAGGGTACTACTGCTACTCTTCTCTGCATTTTACGTTCACCAAGTAGTACATCAACATCACTCGTTCATGCATGATTATGAGGGTGTGATGTTGTTTTCAGTTCCATTCAACTGGCAATTGCGTATAGAAAAGAAGCCGAGGATGTGATTTTGGTCAATTTTTACCTCTAGTCAAGCAAACCCAAGTATTTCATACGTATTGACTAGAGCCTTTATGTAGCCGTTTTTATTTTTGACCGGGAACCTTTATGCAACCAACTAACCTTGCAAGCTCAAAATGTGAATGGATCTTCCGATCCTAACTCCAAACCTGACCCAGTTATTTAGTTGGAAGAATTTGATGAGTTGGTCCATTACCATCTGTTTGCTCGTGATCACAATTGTAGAGGGAAAATGAGGGATATAGTTAATCTCACTAAAACCGTGGGGTGATCCCGAGATAAACAGGACAGATGACAGGCAACCATCTAATCTTTTTTTTTTAAAAAAAACACATCTAATTAATCTCTGCAGCTACGATTAAATTCATGTGACCATAAGCAGTAATACTTTTGATTCATAAGAGTTTTCAAACATCAGTACAATAGTTCTAAATCTATATTAACTGGCGGCTCTATTAGAAGCTCTTACAATAGTTCTATGAGAGAAAATGTCAAAAAATATAGCTTTCAACTTCTCTTTCGGTTCTTATGGCGTAAGGCTCTATTCTACCTATATACGAGTCTCATACAATTATATGTTATATTCTTCCATGATCAAATTGTACAAAGCAGTTAACTTAGAAATATTCAAACCAATACACTAATTTGAGGCTCCTCTAGGAGTTTCCACGTTAATCATAGGTGGAAAATATCTCTATACTAATTAGAGGCTCATCGAGGAACTCCCACCTTAATCCAAGGTAGAAAAAAAAACTAGACATTCTCATATTAATATGAGAAAAAAACAGCTAGAAATTCTCACATTAATTGAAGAAAAAAAAAATCCCATCCATGCATCTTGTGGCGTAAGGCTCTGTTCTACCTATGTACGAGTCTCATACAATTATATGTTATATTGTTCCACGATCAAATTGTACAAAGCAGTTAACTTAGAAAAATTCAAACCAAAATAAATGTTGCATATGCATGTGTCCGAATAGGAGACATGAAGCCAAATTGCTTCCGTACATGGATATACATGAAAATATTTTCCTTTTTTAATGAATATATTTCCCTCTTTTTTTTCTTCTCTATCATAACTTATCCAGCCAATATGTATAGTTGCTCACACGAAGACAAAAACAATATATTTTTATCTAAATCTATATTAAGCTGGCGGCTCTATTAGAAGCTCTTACAATAGTTCTATGAGAAAAATGTCAAAAAATATAGCTTTCAACTTCTCTTTCGGTTCGATTCATGTAGCTTGAAATTTTATATTTAGGATAAAAAAGTACTAAAATATAGACTATAGTAATGTTAAAAAAACATTTCTACAAAATATCTAATTACTTTTGAAATAAAAATGAAGAGTGCACTAGTAAGAATAAATTGACTACTTATATTATGATTCAAAGCGAGTTTTGAAACTCCGGTCACGATGATTTAGGTGTCCTGGAAGAGTGCATCACGCGTTTTGAAACTGTAGCACGTCCTAGTTTGGCCCAATAAGGTCTGATGGTGCATCACGCATGGAGTAGTTGATGGTGTATCACACGTTTTGAAACTAACCCTAAGCCGGAGCTAACATCATTGCAACAGGACTTTAACTGCACCAGTTTTGATGAAGCTGTAGAGTGGATACTTCGATATTTTGTTGACAACCCGAGGGACACAAGAGTCATCTACTTTGATGGTTGGCGTGGTGGATTCGGGCATCTACCGTTCTTAGAGGTGTGGCGGATCTTTGTAACATCAAGGAGAACTCCTCGAATTACACCTTGACAAAGTAATTCATATAGATTGCTCCGTATGGAAGCGAAGCAACGCAGAGGGCAATTGCGGTGGAATTAAAGCTCGATCATTTAGTAATGGCGCTTTTGATAAAGAGGATGAGGAGGATGATTTCAACGGTGTGGATGAAGGCTCTAGAGGTGAGATATTCGGTGTCGCACAAATGATTGATGGGGCCCTTAGAGATCATAAATTTATGATGGTTTTCCATAATGGAAGTGGCGGCGACATTGATCTAAGTAGCTTTGGTGTTCCTCCATATACGGTTTGGTGCGAACCCAATCTTGTGGACCTTCCGGAGGAGGTTTGAGCAAGGAACTCTACTCGAGATGCAAAACAAAGTGAAGAGCGCTCATCTTTTGCTTATGAACCGGTGTATATAGAAGAAGAAGAATTTTCTTCCCAAGATCTTGCATAGAGGCCTCGCCATAGTCGCTAATTATCCATGCATGCGGAGACCAACCCGAAAGGATTGTGCGTTCTTTGCTTGTATGAATTATTTCTACACCTTAGTTTCCCCAAAATCACGGAATATGGTCGCGGCCCGTGCTTCTAGCTCTTGGATATGTGATGGCATCATACAAGGTGATCGGGCATGGGAGATTAGCAATGCACTCCGTGAAGAAATAAAATGGGAGCTGAGTCCTCGTTTACTTGACAATGTGCGCGGAAGGTTCCAAGATGAGTTTTGGTCTGAAAGTAATTCTAGCCATTTTCTGACATTCAAAGACAAGTATGCTGGTGGACAACAGCCAGTTCCGTACCCTTGGATTGCAATAACCTCCAGGAATAATCTGCAAACAGAGGATATTGCAAGCTCTGAGATCTTGAAGGTGTCGTCTTGTTTCGGCACTGGAAGTCCCGATCATGTCCCATTAGTATTAGCCGATGGCTTGTTTAACCAATCTACCAACCTCCGTGTGCTACATTTGTCATCTTTGTGCCTTGACTTTGCATCACCACCATTCACTCTTGCCACAACCTAAGATTCCTTGGATGGACCCTTTGCAAAGACAATATAGCTGTTGAAGGAGAGGATCAAAGGAAGTGGGAGTTTCTCCATAGCTTATGGGTATTGGACCTATCTAACACAGATTGGTACCATGTATTATCCAAAGACATGATGGATCTTATGGAGCTAAATGTAGGAGGAGTCAAGTTCTCTCCCACTAGTTTTGTATGGGGCCAGATGGACAGCCTACACAAGGTCCGAATAATCAAACCGGTGTACCTAGTACCCGAGACATCAACGAACATGGGCAACATATTTATAGGCAAGGCAAAGCTACAACTTCTTGACTTGTCTGGCAATAAAGACGTGAAAATTCTTCCAAGCAGCCTATCAACTGCAAGTAGCCTTGAGGTGCTTATTTTGGATGGTTGTAATGATTTAGAAAATGTTGCTGCCCCAGATTGCCTTCCTCCCTCGCTCAAGTCCTTGAGCTTGGACAGCTATGGACCAGCATCTCATTGGACACCAGTTGTTGAGCTACCTCCCAAAAAATGTCGTCCATCTTCTGCGGATCAAAAGCATGCCAAGATCACCAAGATCTCCCTAGAAGGCTGCACACAACTGGAGAATCTGTTCTTGCGTGAACTACCCAACCTTGTGGAGCTGGACCTCTCAGGAACTGCAATTAAGACACTTGACTTTGAAACTATGGTGGTGGAGGTCTCAGGGCTCAAGCGACTATTCCTGCTGGGCTGTGAGCACCTTCGTGCCATAAAATGGGGCCAGAGTGGTTCCAGGGTGTCCAAACTAGAGTTTCTGTGCATAGACACCCGAGCTGGAATCGGATGTCCTCGGCCATCCTTTGACCTGAATAAATCCTTCCGGTTGCAGGTGCATGCTACTATTGCGGATGCAAGGCTTGCACGCTCCCTGTGTGATGCAATATTGTATTATAGTGCTGTGGGTGTTTGTTTCAATATCTGCATCACCTCTTCACCTGTGTATAGTAGTGGGGTTGTTCAACTTGAATCAACCAGTGAGGAGAAGATTGGCCTCGGTGATCATCAAGTGAGCCTGCAACAGCCTGTTCCAGCTAATCGATATGGTGATGTCATTAGAATGGTTGGCGATGCTCCAATGCATGCTTTCCGCACCTCCGTCTACAAAGTTGGATCGCCATATCGAGATTCTTTGAAGGGAGGTGCGGCGTGGAGAGCGAAGCGGTCGCATATTCTCCCCACGTAATTTAGCCGATCGATGAATCGGTATGCGAGTCCTGCATGTGCACGAAGTCGCCATAATTGCTAGTATGCCTTCAAGATGGTGGGATTACCTCGAGGCGGTGCGTGTGGAGAGCGCCCACGTTGGAGAGCTGTCTTCCCTCGGTAGCGTCTGGCGTTCAAGGAACTGCGGACCATCTGGGCGTCGGATCTCTGATGGCCTTGCATTTGGAGCAAAGGTTCCCGTAACGTAACTCCTTGAGATACTGCGGCACCTACACTGCGCTCTGCACGAGCTCCGCCGTGCTCGGTGTGGGTCTCCTCCTTCCCGGCTTGGAGACCCTCCACATCATCCATCGTGGCGACCTCAGGCACGTCTTCGTACTGGACGGAAAGTACCCAGAGGAAATAGCCGACCTCGGTGTAGCATTCCCGGCGACCACCGTCCACTGCACGACCTCCCGATGCTGCGGCAGATATGCGAGGTCAAGATGGTGGCGCCCGCGCTCGAGACCATCAGGATCAGGGGATGCTGGCGCATGCAGCGGGTGTCGGTCGTCGCCCGTGGAGAAAGCAAGAAGAAGCTGACCGTGGACATCGAGAAGGGCGTGTGGGGCCTATTTGGAGTGGGACGGGGTGGAGGCCGACCACCACTCCTCACTCTTCGAGAGGCGCCACTCGCGCTACTATAAGAAGAAATTGCCCAGGGTCTCCGTCCTCAGGTACTCTGTTTGTACATCAATGAATCCATCTACTTTTTTGATTACGCTAGACCGCTACTCACTCTCTGTTTCTCCGTCTTTGTGTTGCCTCCATCTATGGAGACATGAGAGTGGTTTGTTGATTCTGCTAGACTGCTACTCACTCTGTTTCTCTGTCTCTCACATTGCCTAGGTGACACGAGAGTGGTTTGTTGATTCTCGATGATTGGTGTGAGGTGCGGGCTTATTGTGGCTCTTACCTTCGTGGCGAGTTAGCTCGTGTTTGATACAATAATGATGGTTTGTGTCGCTTTGCACTCTGCTGCGGCTTGGCTTTGGCGATTTGTGTGTCGGTGTGGCTTGCGATTTTATGAATCTGAAACTAAGAAGCGGCAGGTGCCGCTGAGTGCATCGACTGGCGCACGTGTGTGTGGCTTGAAATAGTTGAGGAGCAGCTATGTGTGCTGTGTGCATCTACATGGCTGCACAAGTGTGACTCAAATAGTGTGTTTGCTATGTATCTGAACCAAGAGGCAGCTGGTTGTGTGCTTGCATCGTCGACCTGCTTTGCTGTGTGTTTGTTATGCTTCGAAATAAGCGGCAGACTATACTTGTGTCTTTGCCATTTGTTGCATTACTGTCGCGTGTGCATCATTGAGCTACTTGTGAAGTTTGTGTGTGCCACTTAATACTTGCATGAATCGTCAATTAGGATGAGATGTTTGCATGCATTGTCGTGACCCTAACCAAAACAAAGCAAAGACATATCGTCATCCATGCCGCTTGGCGGCGATCTAGATAAGCTTGTGCATGAGCGGGATGAAGGAGGAGGGTATTATCACATGTAACTCAATCAAATAGGATACTCTTTGTTTATTTATCGGTTTAGTGTGAATGATGTTCTTTAATATTGTATTGTCTGACAGACTAGATAAGGTTGTGCATAAACCAACCGAGGGAAATCGTGGCATGTAGATCATATAACGATGTCTCGTAACCTCCGACTCGTATGCGTTTGAAGGCACAATTTCTAGTTCATGCACAAGCTTATCTAGACTTTGGTATATCCGTGTTATGCGATTATGTTTGGGTATATTTGTATTCATATTTTATTTTGCTATATTTATACGCATATTTTGGTTATTACGTGTGTACTCGGCACCATATTGTATATCAACATCTTTAATAGAGTTGCAATGTAGCTTTTTTTCTACATTCCAAGTCACATGAAATCATGAAACCCTAATTTCGAAACTTAAAATCGAAATTTTCGCGACCTAAATCATAAATTTTGAGACAATACCGAACACATATAAAATTGCGAAACATTACACAATCAAGTCCATCTTGGAGGACCCTTCAAAATAAAATTCATAATTTTTGAGCTCATTTTCTACATTTATTGATTCATACGAACATGACACTTATCTGAAATAGCGATAACAATTCTGAACGAATAAAATTATGAAAAATTTACACAAGCAAGTATACGGTGTTGAGGCGCTCCACAAAAAAATTCATAGTTTTTGGGCTCATTTGCTATATTTTAAAATTCCTCTAAATTTTAGCCTAAAACTAACTTTTTTAACTAACCTATTCACTAATTAACTAACTAACCTACACTAATTAACTAATCAAGCTGTGCACTGTGTGTGCGCGCATGGTGGCCATGCGCCAAGGGGCTGGCGCATGGCCACCATGCGCCAGCGTCCGAGGTGGCGGCAGCTGCGGGCACGTGTCGTGATCTCCACCGCTGGCGCACGGTGGCCGTGCGCTGGCACCGTGCACCAGCGGTAACATTTTTGCAATTACGCAGTAGCCATTGTCAGATCTGCAAATACGAAATGAAAACACGCCGTATCTGCCAAAAATTCGATACTCAGTTGGTTTTTGCTTTTCGGTAGTCTGGCTTTTTGACATGTACTCTTAGGGCTATCAGTGTAATGGTCCATTCTGATTGTTCTATTTAAGCATTGCAGTTTATTCGTGGGGCTGAAAAGGGGGAGATGACTGCCATGTTACTTTCTCCAAGCTCCCGATCTTCCGTTGTAGGATTCAGTGGAGATTCTACTCGGCAGAATGGTAATCAGTTTACTATGTTTCTCACAGCTCCATTGCAAGCATTCTGCTTTCTGATCGTCAATAATGGAGTGGACATTGACAGGGTACTTGTTTTTAGTATTTGTTAATAATTTTCTTTCTCGCAGGCAGTATATTTTTGTCTGAGCCTTGACATGAAATTTTGTAGGATGCTTATAATAAAGCCGAGGAGTTGTTATCCTTGTCCTTGAATGAATGGGCCACAACTTTGGTTGGATCGTCTTCACTTGATCCTGTTTGGGTTGAACTTTTAGGTGATCCACTCTTGAGGCGGCTGCTTCTCAGGTCACCTTGTCGATTCTTTTGTTACTAGTCTCTACTCCATCCAAACGTATTAAAGGTGTTGTGTTTTTTGTACGGATAATTCATTGTTTTATATAATCATCAAGCTTACCGTGGTTATTAACCACTGAAAATAGTGAGTGCAAGCTCACTCGTAAGCTATTCCCTGTTAGCCTATTAATTTGTCTAACAACCTGCAGGAATGCACCGACCGTGTTGAGCTGATCTTTCAAATATTACTGATTGATACCGTCCAGTCTGCTGTCTACACGATGCCCTCATGTGTATAATTGATATGTCGGTGTCTTGCATTCCTTCCTTGTAGCTCATTTTGATTGTTTCTGCAGGTTTATCCTCTGCCGAGCCACCCAGTCACTGTTAAAACTGACGAACCATACGTTGGAATTCCTCCCAACCTGCATGCCTCCTTTACCAGAGTCGGTTGACGCCGAGCATGCTCTCCCAATTGCTGCGTGATGCGAGTCGCATCTTTCTTCGGCGTTGCCAACCAATTTTTCATCTGCTGAGACAACCACATGGCCTGACGTCGACGCTGAGGAGGCTATTGCCATGAACCCCTATGGCAGTGCCAACAAAGAAGGTGTGCCTACGACAGTCGGAGATTCAGATATGCCAGAATCGTCCACTTCATCTTTTTTATTTTTTAGATAATGGAAGAGAAAAGTCTCTTCTGGCCTCTGCATCAAGGATGCACACAGCCCAATTTATTACCACGAACCAAAATCCAGAATATCCCCTTAAAGGTGGCTCAAAGCCTTACAACCAGAAAGTAGCTAATTAATTAATTAAAGCGGCTCAAAGTCTTACATCCAAAAGACGCATAATGCTTAAAATCAGTCATTACAAATCCTTCGACTACACCGCCACCCATTGTTGTGAAATAATTGTTTAGCCACATACTCCAACAGCACTTCCATTCAACATTAACTCATACTGGTTTGGTTTCTGCATAGTTGCCTATGCTCTCATCCAGTGCCCAATCAAAAAGATAACCTGCAAGGGATTAGTAATGACCTTTTTATCAAAAACTGTATCATTCCGACATAGCCAAATAGACCAACATAAGGCACCGGCTCCTATAAGGAGTTGAGTTTTTAAAATGTTTGGAATACCATCTAACCAATTCCCAAACAAGTTGGCTATATTCACTAGAGGAGGTAGATTAAATGCACATTGCACAGCCCACCAAACAAGACGTACAAATGGACATTCAATAAACAGATGCTGAATTGTTTCCTCTGCAACACAGAAACAACAGTTTTTGCTTCCCCTCCAATTTCTCTTGAGTAAGTTATCTTTGGTTAAAATTACCCCTCGTTTGAGATACCACAGGAATATTTTCACTTTTAAAGGAATTTTAAGTAACCACAAAAGGTGCTTATTTGGGACTTGACAATTGCCAATAAGTGCCACATAGAAAGTCTGAACTGAAAAGAGCCCAGACTTGTTTAAATTCCACCTAAAAATATCATGTTGAGAACTTAAATGCACAGTAATGAGTCTCGACACTAACTCATTCCAAGCCTGTAACTTAGATCCAATAATAGGTCTACGAAACGAGATATTTAAAGGAGTCGATCTTAAAATATTAGCTATTGTATCATTCTTTTTCCTCACCACATGATAAAGGGTTGGATATTGGCTTTTTAATGGTGAGCTTCCTAACCAAATATCTTCCCAAAACCTAGTTTGCATTCCATTTTTAATCTGGAATGAACCAAAGCGAAAGAAAAGATGTTTAATATTCATCAGACCCGACCAAAAATGGGATGTCCCAGGTTTCTTAATCACCTGCGAAACACTCTTCTCTTTCAAATATTTCCTTGTTAACAAGGTTTGCCAGACCCCTTCTTCATTAAGCAACTTAAAAAGCCATTTCCCGAGTAAACTTTTATTTTTAATGTCTAAATTCTGAATTCCTAGACCACCCTGCTCTTTGGGTGTACACATTTAATTCCATTTAGCAAGTCTATATTTTTTCCTATGATTATCACTTTGCCAATAAAATTTAGATCTATAATAATCAAGTCTTTTGAGCACTTCTTTAGGAATCTCAAAAAAAGACGACATAAACAAAGGCATACTGCTTAGTACCGAGTTAATAAGTACTAAACGCCCACCTGTGAGATAGATTTTTTCCTTTCCAAGCTGCTAAGTTTCTTTGCCACTCTATCTTCAACACCTTTCCAATCACTATTTCTTAATTTTCTATAATGAATTGGAATCCCTAGGTACCTGAAAGGAAAAGTACCCACTTTACAGCCAAATAAATGAGTATACTGTATTTCAACATCTTTGGCTTTGCCAAAACAAAAATTTTCACTCTTGTGGAAGTTAATCTTTAAACCTGATAATTGTTCAAAGACACATAGCAGAAGTTTGAGATTTTTTGCTTGCTCTATGTCATTATTTAAAAACAAGATAGTGTCATCAGCGTATTGAAGAATTGATAGCCCATCATCAATCAAATGAGGAACTAGTCGATATAAGCCCTTCTTCTTTAGCTCTTGAAATAAATATAGCAAGCATATCCACAACAAGATTAAGCAATTGGGGACATCGGGTCACCTTGTCTAAGACCTTTATGAGTTTGAAAAAAGAACCTAAATCATCATTAACTTTAATTCCAACACTCCTCCCTTAACAAAACTCTCCACCCACGAACACCACTTAGGTGAAAAACCTTTCATCCTCAAAGTTTGGAATAAGAAAGGCCATTTTACTTTGTCATAAGCTTTTTCAAAATCCGACTTGAGCACAATCCCATCCATGTTTGCTTTATACAACTCATGAGCAGTTTCATGAAGGATAACCACTCCATCAAGAATATATCTCCCTTGCATAAAGGCTGTCTGAGATGGTCTAATAACCTTATGTGCTACATTAGCGATTCTATTGGATGCCACTTTTGTAAACACTTTAAAACTAACATTAAGCAGACAAATAGGTCTATAATGTTGAATTTGTTTAGCATCCACTTTTTTGGGAAGCAGCGTAATAATCCCAAAATTCAAGCTAAAAAGGTGCAAAGAACAACTATGTAACTCTTGAAACATAGCCATCAAATCAAGTTTAATAACTTCCCAAAAAACCTGATAAAACTCTGCTGGGAAACCATCAGGTCCAGAGGCTTTATTATGCTCCATTTGAAAAATTGCTACGCCACCTCCTTCTCGAGAGAAAGGCATGGTGAGCAAGTTGTTTTCGAATCGAGACTTGAGGAATATCATTTCTAAAACCATCTAACATGGAAACATGATTAGTGTCGGACTGACCCAAAAGATCTTTGTAATAATTAGTGATATACTTTTTAATTGTACATCACCTCTAATTATCCCTCATCTGTTAAATTTGAAAGATCTTTTGCTTTCTATGCTTACCATTCGCAATCAAATGATAAAAAGCGTATTCCTATCTCCCTCCAAAAGGAATTTCGCTTTGGACCTTTGATACCACTTAATTTCTTCTTCTCTTAAAAGTTGTGCCAATCTCTCATTAGCATATCGTTTAAGATTAAGGTCTTCATTAGACAAACTCAAAAGCTCAGATTTTTTATCTAGTTCATCAATTATTAAATTGAGCGCTACCTTTTCCTTTTTATAAGTTCCACTACAATTCTTAGCCCAACCGCGAAGATATTGCCTGAGAGATCTAACTTTCCACTGCCAACTTTGTAATGCAGAACAACCTCTGTTTTCATTTTTCCACACCTCTTTCACCATCTGTCTAAAACCCTCCCTACATAACCAACCTAGTTCAAATTTAAATAAATGTTGATTTCCTCGGTGAGAGGCCGCTCGTGTATTTAAAAGCAGCGGCGTATGATCGGACGAGAGACGTTCAAGAGCATGCAGATGACCAAAGGAAACTTATGCTCCCGATCTGTACTCATTAAAACTCTATCTAGTTTTTCAAAGGTTGGATTAATTAACGAATTAGCCCAAGTAAACCGTCTGCGGATAACTCAATTTCCCGTAGATCCAGAGTATTAATCACAGAATTAAACAGAAAAGGCCATCTAGAGTCAAAATTATCTTTATTTTTCTCACCCGCATGTCGATGATATTAAAATCACCCCCCACTAAAATTGGAAGATGTTCTTTCCTCTGAGGCATGAACTAATTCTTTGAGGAATTGCTCTTTGAAATGAACTTGGGAAATTTGCAAAATGTGACCACAAGAACCCATTGAAATCATCCTCTCTATTTTTAAGATGAAACTTCACATAAAAATCGCTTGACATCAATAGAACCAATATCATAAACCTTATTGTCTACCGAGAAGAATGCACCGACGCCCTTGCGGTGGAGAGAAATGCCACAAAAATCGACGACCCCACACAGATGATTAAGACTAGAAAGCGAAAAATCTTTTTACCGGTTTCAAGAATAGCCACAAAGTCTAATTGTTGCTCCTTAACCATCTCACAAATATACCGATGTTTAGCCAAGTCTCCTAGACCTCTGCTATTCCAAAAGAGCCCTTTCATTTAAACTTTAATTTTATTGGCCTATTAAAGGAACTATTACTTCTCTTCTTTCTGGAGCTAGACAACCTCTTTTTCATGGTTACTAAAGTAAAATCGTTGTCATCATCCACTATAGGCTCACCATCTAAATCACTACAAAGATGATTAGGGGAAGATATGTCATCTGATCCTCATCGCCAATTCTTCAATCTCCATATGACCTTTATTTTTACTCTGCCTAACTCAATATTCTTAATACTTTTAACAGAACTATCAATTTCAGCATTATTATCACCTAGAGAAATTCCAATGCTAGATACTTTTCAATAATTTGCTCATCGGAAAAAGACAAAATTGAAAATTTGTTACTAGACTTACTTGGATCCAATTCGAGATTACGATTTTTCATGACGCCTTGTTGAGCCTTCTTGATTGAATCCTCATCTCCTAGCTTCTTTGCTTCCTAAGTCTTTCGCTTTGCCTATGCTCCACCGGATTAGCATTCGTGAGCATCATGAAATCACCTCTCCACTTCACTTTGAGCCCTGACATACTTCTTTGACTGCCTCCATCTCGAGAGAATCTTCAAAAGCTCCCCACCAAAGACATTCAAATCGCCTTCTTGTCCAAAAGCGCCAAAGCAGACAACCAAAGACATCCCTTCTCTTTGGCATCCTCTGCAGAACTTCCCCACTATCATGACCAAGGCTTCCTTTTTATCCACAGGAGATATAGAAGACTATTTGTTGCTCTTAGTCGGAACTGCTCTTCACATTATTTTGTTTTCTACTCATCTGCGGATAATTCTTGGCAATCATTCATGTGTGATACTATCTGACAAAAATTAGCACCACCTACTATGATATTAAATTTTACGAGCATTGTGATAATCGGTTTAAAAAACTTTAAAAAGTCACTCTGATGCGCTTGTTTGTATCCTTAAAAATGTCGGAGTAGGAGGATGCGTATGGTTGCTTAGCTTAGCTTGCCTAGCTTTGCCTAAGTATAGTTAGCACATTTGCTTCAGCGTATAATTTGAAACTTCGACCATTATATGAAGGAGCAATCGGCGGGCAATCAACAATCGAGCGACAGCGGAGGCATATATACATATTATCTAGGTGCTTTTATGTTAATTGATGCAGGGCTCCTAACTCTAACAACCGTAGTAAAACTCGACTCAACACCGAGCCTTGAATACCACTAAACTACTCTAACAATTTAATTTACATCAACTTACAATAAAATTACAGCAAGCAATTTATTATCAAAGCCCGTCCATGGGTCACAATAAAATATGAATAAAGACTTGACAATCATAATTAATTAAACCCTAGAAGCATAGCAAGATAATAATTTAAAATTGGCACAAAACCAAAAGAACAAATTCTATGAAATGAATAAACAAGTCATAATCAATCATCTAGGATTATTCAATATCTTTCATATCCTAATAGAATAAACTATCGTGCTAAGGCAAAGATTTCTCATAGCAAGTGATCAAGTAATTGAGTTTGTGGAGTGTCCAAGTGCTATCCCTTCCTAAGTGACACGTCATCAACGATCACCTAAAAACAACAGTAGAACAAGGGTGGGTCAACGACTCAGCAAGCGCAATAGTAAGCAATGTACAATGCTTAATCAGCAGTACACAATATCATTATTAACGTTAATTGTTCGCTCTTTATTCTCGTGCTCAATCATTCAATTCTCTTTCTTTATTCACATACTCAATCATCAACTACATTTCATTCCATGCATCTCTACACTACATGTCCACATGCACTTCTTTTGCGTATACAGGTATAGCATGAGTGTTCACCCATTGATGACACACTCTCAAGCCCGTCCTCCTCAAGGATCGGGAACCTCCTCCACTCTCGTAGAGTTGTGATCAATATGATCACATTCTCATATGCAATGATGTTTATGAATACACAAATATTCATAGTTTTATCAATATTACCATTGTCCAACAATATCATATCCAACAATAAGGAACAAATAATGATCATTAACATTACTTACAATTAAATAAGTAAAAACACAGTAATATGATGATAATAAATGGTAAAGCATACAATGATCAACAATGACCCTTTATCTACCATGCACTTGTCTCTTATCCTTGTATTTTGGAGAGCGAAAGCGGTGGCAACGCTACGAGACCACACTCACCCTGGATAAATAATCCAAAACGCATCTCAAAATCTTAAATTACAACACCTACACTTCATTCTAACCGTAATCATGCGCCTACATCAAACCGACCTTTTTGCGAAACTACGGTTACACTACCCCTTGTCCCAACACTAAAATTATCATAACTTCATTCTACTCGCCCAAAAATTATCTTCTTGGGTTCTCTGGAACGCTTAAGAAATTATCTAACACTTTTCATGTAGAGCAAATACACTAATTACCTCATTTATTATTTTTAATTCATAGATTAACACGTACTGCCAGACGACAGTTCCTTCGGACAGCAGGCTTACAAAATTCATAACTCGTAATCTAATCATCTGATCAACATGATTAAATATTCTACAGAAAGCTACCAAAATTCTCTACAATTATCTAGTAAAAGACATCCTCAAATTACACCCATACGGTACCCAAAATAATTGTACAATAGTACAGCAAAGTAAATTGATCTATTAATCATTCCCTTATTATAAATTGCTGCTATCCTTTCTAATCTCGATTTTTTAATCCCTAATTAAATTAACAAAACAGATATAATATAACAGATCGTTACCCAGGAATTTCTTCAGACGCTTCCCCTTGGTTAGAAGGCGACGTAGGCACGCGTAGGGATGGTAATCGGGCGCGGCAGGTACGAGTAGTGATTTCCCATACCCATGCTCGCGACCCCGATTTCCCTCCACGGGTATGCCCGCGAAGGACGCCGAGCGAAGAACCTCGTCCATACCCATCATCCGCGGGCATGCCCGTTTACCCGCGAACAATGCATCGTCGCCCGCTGGCATGATCGTCACACATAAACAATGCACACATGTCGGACCCGGATTCCGAGAATCCAAATCCTCTGTGAAAACACTGTGCTATTCCCTGGATTAGTAGCTAGCACTTCACAGTACACATCGCTGAATCATTCATACAAGGCGTGAACTGAAACAAATATATTACAACACAGGGTAACATAGACCTCATCGGGTCGAGTTTTACAAAAGGGCCGCACAAGGCAAAATATAATACATTACAAAAGAACGACCAAGTCTCAGCGGAAGCAAAGGGGAGGTAGGGCTCATCTCACACGAACAAGCGGCGGGGTGACACATGTCTGACGGATATTAACCAAAATTTGGATAATATCGGTTGTCTGTGGTACCAATAGTCTACTTAGATGGCGAGATCTAAACTCTGAGAACTATGAAGGGCTATGGGTAGGCTACACTAAGCGCAAATTAATAAAAATTCTACCCGTAAACCAAGATCACTGCGATTATAGATCACGGTCTTACCACTAGGCAGCAGTGCGGAATTGATGCAAAGACGTCAGGCGAGTAGTCGTACTAAGTTGATGTAGCACGTCGGGCGAGTAGTCGTACTACTTCCTCGTCCTCGTCGCGGCGCCCCACGTCTGACTCCTCTCTTGCGGTTCGTCCAAGCGCTTCTGATCTGGCGCCTCCAAGGTATCCACACGTGCGGAGGAAGCGGCGACGCCGGACTACTAGATCGCGCGGCGACTAGAGGCGTGGGAGGGTGGCGGCGAGGTTTGAGGAAGTCACGAAAAACTCATCAATCAACCCTGTGCGCCCTTGCCCTCCTTTTATAGACGTCCTTACAATGGGCTTCTACGAATAGAGGCCCATTAGGACTCAATGCCCAGTCTAATTCGGATCCAATCCGAATTAGGCTTCAACCCATAAGTGTGTGACCCTATAGGTTCACGTACGTTTAGACATGACGCGAGTACACATACTTGGTCAATAGTTGGTAGCGGCCTCTAGCAAGGCGTGCCAACTCCTAAGCGTACACAAAGATCATATCGGACGAACCATCACAGCGTTATGTACATGCCAATCCCTCGCCTCACGATATTGGTCGAGCTCCAAGTGACCACTCTTTCTCGATCATGTGATCCGGAATCCCTTACTAGGTTAACTCTTAACCTTAAGTAGCATGGCCATGCATTTCGGATCCGATCACTCGAGGGCCCAGAGATATCTCTCTCGGTAGAGAGGGCAAATCCCATCTCGTGACCATGCCTCATGACATGCTTCATGACAAACCGAAAGCTACCTTTATAACTACCCGATTTGAGTAGCGTTTGATAGCCCCTAAGTAGGTCGATTCACATCTCAAGTACATGCGACAATCTCGGGTCTAAGGACAAAGGCGTACACATTGTGTAGAGAGAACCATAAGTATAATTGTTATGTCTCATGTTGGGTCGGTCCAACCCCATGTTCTAAACATGTGTCCACATTATTGGTTTGACATCTCCATGTCTATGACACTGTGAAACATGGTCATCAACCGATACATGTGCTAATCCATCATTCACGTGTGTCCTCACATGAACTCCGACTAGGGATAATTTTAGAATAACCATACAAGTAAAGAGTTTCACAAACAAGTCACATACTTGTTAATCAACACAAAGGCAATATTCAAGGAACATTTATTAAATCATGGATACAACGAAATATCATCATCTCTATGATTGCCTCTAGGGCATATTTCCAACAGTCTCCCACTTGCACTAGAGTCAATCTAGAAGATATCTAATACCCATAGCTCTTGTGTGTGCCTCATGCTTAGGCTGTGGGAGAGGCTTCGTCAAAGGATCTGAAATATTCAAATCCGTGTGTATTTTGCATATCTTTAAATCTCCTCGATTGAGGATCTCTCGAATGAGATGAAACCGCCCTTGATATGTGTTTGTTCTTTTGGTGATTCCTCGGCTCCTTGGCTTGCATAATGGCCCCACTTGTTATCACTGATAAAGATCCGGAGGATCGCACGCACTAGGAACCACACCTAGTTCGATTATGAACTTCCTTATCCAAACACCTTCCTTTCTTTGCTTGAAGCGCAATGTACTAAACCTCCGTTGTAGAGTCGACCAGCATCTCTGCTTGGAACTCTTCCAGCCGACCGCACCACCGTTCAAAATGAACACAAAACCGATTGCGATTTGTAATCGTCTTTGTCGATTTGGAAGCTTGCATCGGTGTAACCATTTACAACGAGCTCTTCCTCACCTCCGTAGACTAGGAACACATCCTTAGTTCTTCTCAAATACTTGAGAATGTTTTTAACATTGTCGATTGACTCTCACGGGATCGACTGGTATCTGCTCGTAACACTTAGAGCATAGGAAACATCTGGGCGAGTACATAGCATAGCATACATGATAGATCCAATGGCCGAAGCATATGGAATCTTACTCATGCGATCTCGCTCATCAGTTGTCGAAGGACACCGAGTCTTGCCAAGATTTATGCCATGAGACATGGGCAAGAACCCTTTCTTTGCCTCCTCCATGTTGAACCGTTTCAACACTTTGTCAATGTAAGTACTCGGCTTAATCCTATTAGCCTTTTGATCTATCTCTATAGATCTTAATACCCAAAATATATGCCGCTTCCCTAAGTCCTTCATTGAAAAACTATTTTTCGGTGAGGTCTTAACGACTCGAGCATAGGAATATCATTTCAATCGGTAATATGTCATCTACATATAAGATTAGAAATCTGAGCGAGCTCCCACTTGCCTTCTTGTAAACACAAGATTCTTCTTCGTTTTGATGAAGCCAAACCCTTTGACCACTTCATCAAAGCGAATGTTCCAACTCGAGATGCTTGCTTCAATCCATAAATGGATTTTTGAAGTTTGCATACTTTTCTAGCATTGATCGGATCGACAAAACCCTCGGTCAGTATCATATACCGTCCTCGGTTAAATTTCCATTAAGGAAAGCCGTTTTGACATCCATCGCCATATCTCATAGTCGAAATATGCAGACAATAGCTAGAATGATCCATATAGATTTAAGCATCGCTTCTGTGAGAAGGTCTCATCGTAGTCAACTCCTTGAACTTGCCGAAAACCTTTTGCGACAAGTCGAGCTTTATGGATATGAACATTTCCATCCATATCAATCTTCTTTTTATATATCCATTTGCACTCTATGGTTTTAACACCATCAGGCGGGTCAACCAAGTTCCAAACTTGATTGTCTCCCATGGATGCTATCTCGGATCTCATGGCACTATGCCATTTCTCAGAGTCTGGGTCCATCATTGCTTCCGCATAGGTCGTAGGCTCATCATTGTCTAACAATAACATATCTCGCGTATTGCGGAGCCTTTCCGACCTTCGTGGTGGTGGTGCTTCCTTTGCCATGGGTTCCTCAACATTACGCCGCGTGGGCATCATTCGTCGAGTCTTCCCCGATTGGTTCATCTTGAACCTCTTCAAGCTGCACCGTTCTTCCACTTGTCTCCCTGTTGAGAAACTCTTTCTCTAGGAAAACACCACTTCGAGCGACAAACACTTTGCCCTCTAGTCGGTTGTAGAAGTAATATCAAAGGTTTCCTTGAATATCCACGAAAATGCATTTATCAGACTTGGGTGTGAGCTTGTCCGATTGTAAGTAAACGACAAACGCCTCACATCCCCAAATCTTTAGAAAAGACAAGCGTGACTCTTCGGTCCATATCTCATATGGTGTCTTAACTCTGATTTAGGCGGTACCCTATTAAGTGTGAAAGCTGCCGTTTCTAGGCGTAACCCCAAAATGATAATGGTAGATCTGGTGGCTCATCATCGATCGAACCATGTCCAACAAGGTCGATTCGCCGCTCGGATACCCGTTTCTTTGAGGCGTTAAAGGCGGTGTTAGGCTGTGGAACAATTCCGCAACTCTTGAGATGATTGCTAAATTCATGACTCAAATACTCGCCACCACGATCGGATCGCGAGCCTTAATTTTCTTGGCACGTTGATTTTCAACTTCATTACGGAACTCTTTGAACTTTTCAAAAGTTTAGGACTTATGTTCATTAAGTAGACATATCCATATCTACTAAAATCATCGATGAAAGTTATGAAGTAATGAAATCCACCTCTAGCGATCGTGCTCATTGGTCCACATACATCGGTATGTATGATTTCCAACAAGTCTAACGCCTCTCAAAAGAACCTTTGAAAGGTGACTTGGTCATCTTACCAAGCAAACAAGCTTCACATGTCTCGTATGATTCAAAATCAAGCGAAGTTAGAAGACCATCATCATGGAGCTTCTTCATGCGCTTTTCACTTATGTGACCTAGCGACAATGCCAAACATAGGTGGGATTCAAATCATTAGGCGAAGTCTTTTAGCATTTATGTTAAAGATGGGCGCATCATCAAGATTTAAAATAAATAACCCATTCACAATGGGCATAAAAGCCACAAACATTTCATTTTAGAGATCAAACAACCATTGTCTTTACTTGCAAATGAATAACCATCTCTCATCAAACATGAGGGGATAAAATGTTTCGACTCATACTAGGAACATAATAACAATTATTCAATTCCATAATAAATCTTGAAGGAAGCTGAAGTTGCATGGTGCCGAAGCGGTCAACGCGACAACCCTTGCTTTATTCAAGCGAAAATCAACTTCACCTCTTGCGACTCCTCTACTTCTTATTAGCCCCTGCATCGAGTTGCAAATGTGAGCAACTGATCCGGTATCAAATACCCAAGAGTTAATAGGAGAATCAGCGAGAAAGATGTCTAAAACATTTATGACAAGTGTACCATGGGTGGAAGTCTTACTTCCAGCCTTCTTCTTGCATTCCTCGGAATCTAGGTACTTCTTGCAGTTTCTCTTCCAGTGGCCAGTTTCTTTACAATAGAAGCATACTGTCTCAGCTCCAGGTCCAGCATTAGGCTTAGGCGTTGGCTTCGAGATCATATCTTTAACCTTGCCCTTATTCTTTGCCCATGGCTTCTTACCCTTTTTCTTGAAGCTAGACTTGTTACGCCTGACCATCACATGGCTAGGCCACGCACACTTCTTAATGTCACTCTTTCTTTGTTTTGAGCATCCCACAAAGCTCATTAAGGCCCTTTTCCACCCCATGCATATGGTAGTTCAAATGAAATGTCCATAGCTAGGTGGAAGAGGCGTAAAATGAAATCGATTGCCAACTCTTGGCCAATTGGAAAACCAAGTTTATCCAAAGTCATTGTAACCAACCATTTTGATCACATGTGGGCCTCTGGGTGCACCTTACATTAACTTGCATTCGGAAAAGCCTTAGAGACATTGAACCGTTCGGTCTGGCACGTATGCGGAACATGTCCTAAGCGCTATGATCATATCATACGCTTTCGATCCTCAAAGCGCTTTTGAAGGTCGGGTTCCATGCATGCAAGCATAAGACAGCTAACCTCAAGAGAGTCATCACATGCTTTCTTGTGGCGGTTTTAATGACGGCCGCATTGTTATGAGCTCTTACGGGATTGGGGTGTCGAGCGTTTTCCTTTTATACGCCACGAGAACAATTCTCGAGTTACGGACCGATCGAATAGTTTATTCCATTTAATTTTTCTTTCTCAAGAATCGATCATAAAGCAAAAAGGGTGTCTTGCGGTTGCTAGATGCCATTGATCTACAATAGGAAATGCAAAATACTAAGACAAATAAAACCATGATAGAGTAAATTGTATTAAACAAATTTAATAGAATGTACTCCCACTAAAATCAACATCCTCTATTGATTCTTAGTGATTCAAGATCCGCAATTAGCGAGTCTACTAGTGAGCTTTTGCATCACCGCTAGGAGACAAGACAATTGATAAGTAACACCTTACTAATCATATCTCTATATGACTCTTGTTGTTGGGTGACATATCTATGCCCCGGCGCCCAACCTTTATGCCCCAAGGCCCATAACCTTTATGATAGCCTTGTTAAGTTCACCAACCCTTATGCATGTAGGTATCCGATACAAACCCATCTAGTCAAGGAAAGTCGATGGTGCCCTAATTTTATAGACCCACCATCAATTTACAAGACATGGGATGGTGCAAAGTTTAGTTGGGAGGGCATATGTTTAACTTAACATTTTGTGAGGGATCGCTCTACTTCTACCATTCAAACATGCATAGGAGTAAAACAAACAGGAATAGCATTCACACAGTTGTGACTCAGTATGGCCCATTTTCTCATGGTGATCTCCATCGCCATAGAATCTGTCCACCATGATGATCTCCATCTCAATGGTTAATGTGTGCCATCCCTCCAAGTGATGTGTCCTCCGAGTACTAATATAAGCTATTACTCATAATAGCTAGTAATAAAATACATGGATACAAGGAATCATCACAAGTAAACACGTGGTAGTTAATACAATACTTTGACAACACAATGGCTCGGTAGTGTTGCGAACCCATGACACTTGAGTCATGAAAATATTACAAACATGCATCACATACACATTAGGCCATCTTGGTCACATACATCTGCAAAAACAAGTTATGCATAGAATTGCAATCTCTGGGATAAGGGGTCGGGGGTTTCCCCCTCAGGGTTCGAAGGGCGCGCCCACATTAAAAAAACAGAGATCCAATCTATGCAATTTTTACCTAGGATTTTGATCGGCAAATCATATTTACCACAAATCGACTCTTGTTCGATTCGACCAATTTGTATTGATCTTCGCATTCGCAACCGGTTTTATGTGTCCTTTGTCTACCCGATGGCGAATCCGACCGGTAGGGTATGTTGTTTCACGGCCAAAGCGACATGATCACGGTACATCGATTATCAATCTAGGTTCGATTCGACCAATCATATTGATCTTCGCATTCATAACCGGTTTTACGTGTCCTTTGTCTACCCGATGGCGAATCCGGCCGGTAGGGTATGTTGTTTCACGACCTTAGCGGCATGATCACGGAAACGGATCGAGATCAATCCATTACGAGAACTATACAATCGATCACATCGATCATACCGACTTACATATTGCCATATGCAAATCACGAACCTATAACATGGCAAACAACGCTCGATACCCTTTGAAGGGCTATGGGTAGGCTACACTAAGCGCAAATTAATAAAAATTCTACCGTAAACCAAGATCACTGCGATTATAGATCACGGTCTTACCACTAGGCAGCGAGTGCGGAATTGATGCGACGCGTCAGGCGAGTAGTCGTACTAAGTTGATGTAGCACGTCGGGCGAGTAGTCGTACTACTTCCTCGTCCTCGTTGCGGCGTCCACGTCTGACTCCTCTCTTGCGGTTCGTCCAAGCGCTTCTGATCTGGCGCCTCAAGGTATCCACGTCACGGGAGGAAGCGACGCACGCCGGACTACTAGATCCGCGCGAGCGACTAGGGCGTGGGAGGGGTGACGACCAGGGTTTGAGGAAGTCACGAAAAACTCATCAATCAACCCTGTGCGCCCTTGCCCTCCTTTTATAGACGTCCTTACAATGGGCTTCTACGAATAGAGGCCCATTAGGACTCAATGCCCAGTCTAATTCGGATCCAATCCGAATTAGGCTTCAACCATAAGTGTGTGACCCTATAGGTTCACGTGCGTTTAGACATGACGCAGTACACATACTTGGTCAATAGTTGGTAGCGACCTCTAGCAAGGCGTGCCAACTCCTAAGCGTACACAAAGATCATATCGGACGAACCATCACAGCGTTATGTACATGCCAATCCCTCGCCTCACGATATTGATCGAGCTCCAAGTGACCACTCTTTCTCGATCATGTGATCCGGAATCCCTTACTAGGTTAACTCTTAACCTTAAGTAGCATGGCCATGCATTTCGGATCCGATCACTCGAGGGCCAGAGATATCTCTCTCGGTAGAGAGGGCAAATCCCATCTCGTGACCATGCCTCATGACATGCTTCATGACAAACCGAAAGCTACCTTTATAACTACCCGATTCACGGAGTAGCGTTTGATAGCCCCTAAGTAGGTCGATTCACATCTCAAGTACATGCGACAATCTCGGGTCTAAGGACAAAGGCGTACACATTGTGTAGAGAGAACCATAAGTATAATTGTTATGTCTCATGTTGGGTCGGTCCAACCCCATGTTCTAAACATGTGTCCACATTATTGGTTTGACATCTCCATGTCTATGACACGTGAAACATGGTCATCAACGATACATGTGCTAATCCATCATTCACGTGTGTCCTCACATGAACTCCGACTAGGGACAATTTTAGAATAACCATACAAGTAAAGAGTTTCACAAACAAGTCACATACTTGTTAATCAACACAAAGGCAATATTCAAGGAACATTTATTAAATCATGGATACAACGAAATATCATCATCTCTATGATTGCCTCTAGGGCATATTTCCAACAAACTATTCTACTCCTCGTCATATCCTTGTCCATCATCTTCTGGTCCATCGTAGTAGGCGTAGTCTTCTTCATCTTCATTATCTGAAGGGTGGGGGAGAGAAGCGAGAATGAGCACTACTACCGTGCTCGCGAGCCAACACACAATGCAAATGTATATATGCAAGGCTTAACAAGGGATGGCTCGGGTTCTTTTATTTGCTAAAGCAAGTTTTTCAATATACTAGTTACAAATCCTATGACTTAGCATTTTTAACAAATTGCAATTTTGATAAGGAGAGTAATGTGCAATAATTAATTCAGTAGAGGTTACCTCCACCTTCATGCTTATTTTGATTAAGGTTACATCCACCTTATTAACAACACTGGGGTACATCCACCCAGGAAAAAAAAACAAATTCAGGGCTAGATGAGCCCGCTACATTTTTATACCACCCACAAAGTTTTGAAATAGATCTAACTCAAGTTAAGTTCCCATGTCCGCCTTTGACCGTAGGCACGGCTGTTTAAATAGTTTAATACTCTGCAGAGATAGCACACTTTACCTACAAGAGACAATTAACTCGTTGCCCTACACAATTCCTTAGATGTGTAGTCGAGAGGTTGTCACAATAACGTTTCGACTTATCTCGCCCTTCTGTCATTTCGCACATATAGGGTTCGCCCATAATGTTGGCGGGATGTTTTACCTCGGCGGCGGCATAGCGGTGCTATACCTCGGCCGGCAAAGCGTCACCCTCCTCTTGGTGTCCCATTCAAGCGAGAATGAATCCACTTGGCTCCCCATTTATCCGCCCGGTGAAATGGCATCAAGGTTCAATAAACCTACTAAGCTAGGTCGCGATTTTTTTGCAGACTTGTGGTTGTACTTGTTTAACACAGGAGGTCATGACGAGATTAAGTCCTTAGGGTTATCTGGGCGGTTCATTCCACAACCCAATCATTCTCGTGCTCCCGGAGCACCCACCGCCTCACCATCCGCCCAGATAGAGCTAGCAATTTAGGGTTTTTGAGGAGTAAACCAAATTATTTTCTTGCCTTAGTCATCGGACCACCAATGACTACCCAAAACATTTTATATTTGAAGACATGATGATTGGGGTATTTAATACCCGGTACTTGAGCAAGGCTAGCATGTCGCTCAAGTACACCCTATAACTAGTATTACCATATAAATACTAGGGTGACAAAGGTTAATGGATTCAAGTTATCAAGGATGGCAATATTAATTAATTAAACATCAAGCGGGTATTTAACTACCTTAAGCTTTAACATACATTTGATTAAAAATTAAAGCATGCAATTTGTTAATTTAAAAGAATATAATTTACATAAAATGTAGGAGCAACATGGTCAAAGTATTGAATCGTCTTGGTTAGAGGCAAAGTGATCGTGATAGTCTTGGTCTTGATCAACTTGAGGATCTCCAGCGTCTTCGAATCCTAAACGGGCGATTTACCGGAAAAAAGCACAACGGCAAAGAGAGCAAGTAAATACAAAAAGAATACACAAGTGAACTCCAAATTAATCAAGTCCTATGCCATTAGCAAGATCTTGATTTAACGAATTTTTAGAAATTTATTTTACAATTTTTGGAGTTATAACGGAGGAGATATGAATTATTGAAGATTGAAATGAATTGAAAGAGGAAGAAATAGAGCTGCGGTCCACAGCACAGTGTATGGACCACATCCATGCGCCTGAGGTGGTGGTCCACGAACAGTGGCATCGCGGGCCTTGTCGATGAGGGGAGAAATGGGTGATTCTTTGCTTGAGCCTACAGCGGTGAGAGCAAGGAAGCTTAAGACAACTTTTAACACTAATGATGGCGGCAAATAAAGGACCCATGATTAATTAGTGGCTTAAAGCACAGCCATTAAGGCTTGGAGATTAGTGCAAGGGTCTGTCCGAGCGAGCCACTGCGCGGGAGTTTCTCGAGCACGCCTGCGGCCTCGGCTCACCGCCGGCGGGAGAGAGGGCGGCGCCAGTCTTGAGCGGTGGGGAGCCCTCGGAGGCGGTCCTAGTAATGGTGAAGGCGGCGCCGGAGGCTGTGGTGGCGGCGGGTAAAGTGGCGGCGCCGGCAGCCCGCAGTGGAGGGCGGCTCGGTGATTCCTAAGCGCAAGTGAGTGAGAGCACGGGCAAGAGGAGGTGAAGGAGCTCACCAAGCCAACAATGGCGGTGGGAGGTGGGCGGTGGGCGAGGATCGTGACGAAGAACTCGGCCGAGTCGAGGAGAAAGCCAAATTGAGTCCTCTTTGAACCAAACCTGAAATTACATTAGAAATGCTCAACGGGGTCCAAGGCACATGGTGGCGAAGAGGGGAAGGAGCTTCACTAGTCGGAGAGTGGCCGGCAGGTGGCGGCTCGGCCTGGGCTTCTTGGAGCTTAGGGGCGGCTTGGCTGTGGACTTACGGGGCTCCAATGGGGGTGACGTGAGGGAGCTCAAGGGGCATAGGGGAGCTATATAGAGGGCAAGGCGGCGGGAGGAGTTCGGGTCAAGGCAGGGCGAGCGGGGGGCTGGCCCCCCGGCGGCATGGCGCGTGGAGATGACCAGCGAGGCGGCGAGGCGAGGCGGGGCATGGGCGTCGAGAGGATGAAGCGCCGCGCGTGCTTGCAGCAGGCTCGATCCTGGCGAGGCGGCGATAGCGCCATAGCTTGCAGACGGCGGCAGGCGGGGAGTTGGTGATGACCGGGCGCTTGGTCCACGAGAAGGACGACAGGTGCGCCACGGTGACGGCGGCTCGCCGACGGCGGCTCCGGGGTCAAAGCGAGGGCAGGCGAGTCTTGCGAGGAAGCGAAGGGGGGCAGCAGCGGCTGCTGCGGAAGAAGCAGCGAGAGAATGGGCGGCTGCTGCTCGGCTTTTGACGAGGAGAGCAGGATGGAAGGCTGCTGCTTCTTTGCTCGAGCGAAGCAGTAGCGGCTTAGTGAAGGCGAGGCGGTAGGCTGCTGCTGCGATCTTTGCGAGAACAAGTGGAGCAGCGAGTGGTGCAGCAGCGAGAGTGGGCAGACGAGGGAGTGGCGACTTCATTTCTTATCTTGGAAGCGAGAAGAAAGGCGGCGAGGGCGGGGAGGTTGATGGGCTGCTGCGGCTGCTGCTTGAGGGAAGCGAGCGGCTTCGGTTCTGCTTCTTCTGCAAAGACGGCTTGACTGGGAAGCGGGGAAAAGAAGGGAAGGAGAGGACCTCGAGGTCTTTGCTGGTGGGGAGAGAGAAGGGCAGGCGGTGGTGACAGAAAAGAGGGAAATTTGGAGCGTGGTAAATTTGAGCAGAAGGAAGGAAGGTTCACTCAAATCGGCTGAGGAGAAAAAATGGAGGAGAAAAACTCCAACCGCGAAATTTGAATTTCAAACGCTACGAACATTGCATTTGAAACTCAAACCGAGAAAGAACGGGAGTTTTTGAAAATAGTTGATACTTGAATTCGGCGAAGAACGAAAGCGGAAATTATTTACTATTCATCCGTCAGAAAAGCGGATGTTACAACACATCAAGTTCATCAATTCATATATCAATAGTGTATCACATATTCAACAACTAATCAAGTTCATTACAATTCATACATCAAGTTCGATAAGACAACTAATCAAGTTCAACAAATAAAATAAAAATACAAACTGACATAGTTCCTCACACAAACAAATTAAGTTTGCAACAAGAGTAGAACATATGAGGTAGTAGGAGGAAAGATGGCAGCAATGGGATGAAGTGATGGTCGAGGGTGGCGGTGCAACCAAACAAGAACTTGATATCTGTAGCCAAAACTAAACTGTAAGAGGAAATACTGATTGCAACATCAAAGACAAATCTTTTTTGGGATTAAGAAATGTTCATAACCTGCGTAAAATGAACTGAGCGTCTACGTTTAGGGACAACTCAACGGATGACTGATTGTTCTCCAACAGATCGAGCCAACGCTACAAAAAGGAGATAATTTTGTAAGCCTTGTAGAAACATGGAAAGCTCAGTGTTCACTGATTAAAACTACCACAAAAAAATTTCACTTCTTGTAAAACATTGCTGCGCAGGTCAAAAAGGCCGTGAAACAGGGCATCATATACTTGTGCGTCCAACAATCCAACATGCATGTAAGATTAAACAAGTGGTATACTCTCTAATACAAGAATAATGACCGCAAGAGGAACGGCAATCAGCTCTACAAACTAGCAGGTAAAAACCGGTGACAACATTAACTTGAGAACTGATAGATGACAGTGAATATTACTCAGGTTCTACAGCATAAACTCCTAATTGCAGAATTGGAAAATCTCATAACAACAAATCACAGTCTAGAATTGAAGCTAATCTGCCAAAGTAAGGAGATAAGTGCTAGACAATGTCATGCCGAAATAGTCTATGAATAGTACTAAAATTACATGAAAAAAGATGTTGCTTTACAATCAAAGAAATTGCAGAAATTATTAACACAACCATAGACAGCAAAAATAAGAACATTATTTAAGATTCAGACCAACATTTTGGAAGCCCTACATTCCTAGTTATTTGTATAAGACCAAGATTCAGTTTTGCCCTTCAATAAAGAACAATAGCACAGCCTTAAGCTCGCCTTGAACAGGATATGGTTGAAGCTTGCAGCAGCCACACCAACTTCTTCAACGAAGTTGGTGTGGCTAAGCACCAACTCCGGGATCTGGGTGACGAAGCACGCACACACAGTTGGCCGGCTACCGTTGATGAATCACCATCCAGTAGTATGAGACCGGCCAGGCCATGCTTTTATGTTAGCTTCTTCAGTTTATCTTTTTGCTGGTCTGGTGGATCAACTAAGTCAAGAGTGGCATCCATTTATCGTAAAGAGACATCAGATCTGGAGAGAAAAAAAAAGAGGATAATTACCCGTTGAATTGAAATGTACAACATCACCGCTTGAAAAATGAAATGTACTACAACTATATTGCGTGTACGTACAAACAAACGCATGGACCAATATCTTTCTTGTGCATTTCAATATATCATTTTACCATCACTTGTGTCTAACTAATACAGTCTACGCTTCCAAGTATTTGGTCAGTATTTTGTTTTGTTCATAGAAAAGACAATATTTGATCACGGACCACTATCCCAACTGATTGACTCTGTTGTCAGCTTCATCAATTCATCAATGTTTGCTCGTCCAACAACCGAAGTAAAGCTTTCCCTAAGAAACAACCAAAGTCAAGATGCATGCCTGGTGGCATGGACTTGTAAGAGACAAACAACCATCTTGCTAAGTTTCATGCAGATGCCATATACCCTGTTCTAGACAACATTATACCGTACCTAATCGTGTACGCCAAAAAAAATGTAGAACCCAAAAAAACAGTATGTCCAATTCAACAAATACACCTACTGTCATGCCAATCTACAATCAACAATCAACAGGCATCAACGCGAGCAATACCAACCTAGTAAAAGCTCATTCTCACTATGATCTCTTCAACCTTCTCTTTTGTGATCCCAACTTGTTTGGTTTTTCCTTACCGCCCACACTGTCCCCGGTCACCTTGTGCTTCAGCTTCTTCGACGTTGGCTTCTCGGCGTCCCCATCCATGAGATGTTCATAGTCTTCTAGTCTTGCAAATGGAGATGCACCATGTTTCGCTTTTGCCCACGGGCTGCATCTCCATTACTAATGTTGTCATCTGAATCGTCAGCACTCTCAAGGGCTTCAGCATCCATACAGGAAATACTAAGACCATCTTCGTCGTCATCATTTTCCATTCCTCCATCCCTAGAAACGCTATCATCTGAAATGCCATCCAACTCAACATCACTGTCATATCTAAGCAAATCCCCTTCCTCCTCAAATGCTTTTGCGTCCAGATTGTCAGTCATATTCTCCATCTTCCGTCAACCCATCTCCCAGCTCCTCCATCTCATCATCACTTTCATCAGTGGCATCATCAACATCATCAGCTAAGAGCTCTCCAGTATCATCATCAACTACTGAAGCTTTCTTCTTTGCCTTATGTTTAATAGGGCCAATCTTGTTCATGTAGAAACGATGGAAAACAACATCTTCAGGAGGCACTTCATTTTCTGCCAGTTCTAGTAGCTCTTCTCCAATGAGATGATGATTCAGGTCAAGCTGCAGACACACACAAAGATCAGCCAAAGAAATTGAGGCCCATGAGAGTGCTCACAAATCCAGACTACTACACCAGTTAAGTTTTTCTGACATGATCGGGCAAAAATCGAGGAAAAGGTCAACAAATCCAGAGACAATTTTAAAGGGAAGAAACAACACAATATGAACAGTTCAAAGCCAACAAAAGAAAAGGATAACATGTAACAAAGGGATACCTTTTTAGCTGGTGCAATTTGAGATCCACCATGCCATTTTCCTTCAGCAATGCGATTTCCTTTCGGTTTCTTCTCCATGAATTTGTCAAGGAAGGCAGGAAGTGATAGGTCTGTTAATGGATCACCACTATATACAATATTGTTGCCAGATAGCAGCGTCCTGGCCATGGTAGATACTGATGGGTGCACATGTGAGGCCAATAACGTTAGCTCCACCAACTGACACGGTCTGCATTGCTGAGAACACAGCAAAAGGCACATCAAATCAACAACACTCTTTGCATTTGTAACAAAAGAGAATATTAAAAATGAAAGAAAATTTTCATATTACAAATTATCAGGGATCTGGTCAGAGTCGGGTCAAATGGTGACTATAAATTTTTGTATACCAAGGTACCTATTCTTTTTGAGATTTTGTTTGAAATTGGATTGCATTAGGATTTTAGGATGAATTGGATTAAGAGCAATTTTCAGAAAACCCCAAGTGTTGGGGAACAGGCAACACAAAACCACAGGTCCTAAATTTTTTTTACACGAACAAACATGTGCTGGGGCAAAAGGTAACACAAAAAAAAACATATCTCCGTTCGATCCCATTTATCCTAACTGGAACTGAATGGAGGGCACAGAGCAATTTACCTAGGTTTTTTCTGAAACTTACTCGTTGGATTATATTCAGAATGTCTTGAGATACATGGCCTTAAAAACATTATCATTAGTGTTTCCTGATGAATAAACGACTATTCGTTACACTTGAATGAGATAGTAGTACTAATCATGACACTTTAATGGATGTCTGCTGCAATTTATATATTTTTACTTCATCCAATAGCAGCATGCAGTAAAACCCAAGGTAAACCAGGGTGTTTTGCATGCTGGTAGAACTAAGCTTCTGGCATGTTGGTAGAACAATATTTCTAGCATGGCACTGTGGTTTGCACTAGGCTACATTTAACGAGGTGCCAGACAATATAAGAGATGATTACAGAATATTCCAGAGCAGCACAGCAGATGTATAAAGAGAGAACTCCCTCAAAATCGGACAAGTTGAACTAGCAATCCGGTGAGGGTTCTCATGTGATACACACTAAAATACCCATATTTCATGCCTTGCATTTAAACAAAGTAATCCGAAAGATCCATGCAAAAAATGAGAATAAATAGACAATACCAGTAAGAAGGCTCCCTGTGACGTGGATTGTATAATGCATGTAGTGTCGACCCGTTAGTTGATGCATTGGTTTCATCCTTCTCATCACCAGCGACCAGTTTTACTTGATTTATATTATCAGAACCACCCTCGGTATCAGAATTGTATTTCTCAAGGAATATGTCATTGTGTTTATCTAGAATTGTTGAGGAAATAGCAGGGTTATCGGTGCTCTCTACAATGCCTTCAAAGTGCTCAATATCATCATCAACAGATTCACTCTGGAGCACAATCGCCCTGAAGATTTAGATGTAAAATATATCTTCAATAAAAATCTGACGACATGTTTTGATTATGAGTTATGACAACTAATCACATACCATAATGGTGGCTTTGCTTTGACAGTATGAAAAGGCATCCACAAACATATTGAGGAGGCCGTTGAAGAGCCACCTGTTCAGAGACATTACAATTCAATTATAGAACTTCCATAGTTTCATTCAATTCCGTAATCATAATTCATAAACAATACTGGTAAAACTAAAATATTCAATATTTCAAATTTGTTATTATTGTGCTGATCCTGGCTGGCTGTGCACGTGTCCTGGCTGGCCACGTCCACAACAACAGAGACAAAATTGCCAGCATGCTATTGCACAACTTGGAAGACAATTTTTATGCCATCCATTTACAGATACACCACAGCAAAACAGACAATTGTGGTGGTATAAACGAAAGCAGTCACGTTTTATAGTGATACATATGCAATCAATGTTTTGCAATGGCATATACAAGTTTGCAGTAGCACAAATAATATTTCATATTTGCATAGCATACTAGCAACTAGCTCTTTTCAGTGGTATATCTGCAGTTACAAACTTAAATAGCATATTTACATAACATTCACATCATTAAAATCAGCTATCGCGTTAACTAAAGAGCCATGTTCAAACAACAAACCTGCAGCAGCCGCTTCGAAAATGCAGCTACCCTCTTGAACAATAAATCATTCTTCAGTGCTTTCACCAACAGCCCTAGAAATAATTCTGGCTGAAATATGTAAGACATAACCAGTCAGGTAAACTATAACATAAAGGTGCCCAACAATGTGTAAGTGTGCAAAGTTCAAAGCTACTTTCTCCATGGTTACTTCTCAGGCTAACCAAACCATGTTATTACTTGTTTTCTACTTTTGAAGTTCTTGACAAGTCCCAAGCCTGATCAGGGATAATAAATAAAATAGGAACCGGGAAGTTCAAAGAAGGGTAAAATCAAGAATAATTCAGAACAAATAGAAGTAAAGCAAGCAAAAAAGGACCAGGAGCTAAAACCTTTGATGAACTAACAGCTGCAGGACTCAAAAGTTTTGCACACAACGCACGGTAAAAGCGGTCGCTTGTTATCTGATTTTTGGCAGAGATTTGGTACACAGAAGCATTAACGACTGAACACCAACATTGAAATTCTCAGAGTGCACCTACATGAAACAAAAATGATTAGTTAGGGAAATCTTTATTTCCTTCAAACAACAACTTAGCAAGGTACTTCTTATCATTAGCTAATAAGCTCACCAATCTAAATAGAATTGGTGTCTGAACTTCCACAATATCATCAACTTCTGAGCTTGCGACATATGGTAATGCTCTGTTTACACCCTGCATAAGATGATAAGATTAATACAGAACTAGAGACACAAGTCAAGCACCAATTTGAGCACAAGAAAGGAAAGACATGCATATGAGCATACTGTTAGCACATAACATGAAGCGAAGACAGTATTCTGCAGTGTTAGACATACAGTTAAAAGTGCAGAGAGAATCCGGGAGTCCATATCTATATCTGATCTTGCTGATGGACCCACTTCATGGTTTCCATGAGAAATAGTCATTGACCTTGTCCTTTCTCCCCTTTGCTTTTCCATTTTCAACAGTTTTCTTGCCATGTTTATTGTGTTTATACCCTTTAGTATCACGGGAGCTAGACATGAGCACCTGACATAACAGTGGCAAAAAACAAAAACCATAGTTTAAATCTTTAAGGTCAAACTATACAAATGAGAATTGCGAAAATGAACCAAACAACAAATGGCAAAAATTGAAATATATTGTGAATTGCAGAAAACTAAATCCTAAAAAAAGAAAATGTTGCTGTATACTTCAACACAATAGTGGTTGGTAACTTTATGCGACACAACACTAAAGACAACTCCTACAATGGGTTGCTCTTAAGTTGTCTCTGTGGCCCCACAGTCTTTTAATTCTTACACGAAAAAAGTGTTTGTTTTAGACAACAACCCATACAATGGTGTTTTTTGTGCTATCATCTCCTTATTTCACAGCTTGGGTCGTCTCTTCACCAAGAGACAGTGACTCTCTCTCTCACCTTGTTCTCTCTTCCACGTCAACAAAAATCCTATGTGGCGGGACGAAGAGACAATGACATCACGCCATTGTACATGCCCTAAGAAGACATGGGGCCAGTAAAATGGGGAATTGAGGATTGTACCACCGGAGAGGGCCATGTGATGAAAGGATAGTAAAACTAAAAGATGACAGAAAAAGGGCCAAACACAAAATAACTGTTCCTACAGGAAGCACAGCAGCAATTATACACTATTGAAACACATCCAAACCTTGAAAAGCGCAATGTAAACATCAACCAACCGCTTTGCGATTTTAGGTCCATCTCCTTTATTGGTAAGAAAAATCTGGCTCAAAAAGTTGACCTGCGCAATAGTAAATGAAGTTAATTAAAAGGCTATCTGCTATCATCACCATGACAACCATATTTCAAATAACTATACAGTAGTTTGGCTAGATAACTCTGTATATTCCAATATTCAAAAAGTAAAACTTTAGACCAAATATGAACTACAAGAGAACCAATGTGCTCTGTTTATGACATTATGAAACAATGTTACCATAAAAAGGTAAGATAAACAATAACATACAGTTTGGTATTTGGCCCTAAGCCCAACATGTGGTCTGAAGAGAAATGAGTCCACCTCATATATCACAACAATGTTATTGTGTTTATGACATTATGAAACAATGTTACCGTAAAAAAGTAAGATAAACAATAACATACAGCTTGGTATTTGGCCCTAAGCCCAACATGTGGTCTGAAGAGAAATGAGTCCACCTCATCTATCACAACCATCTGCAAATTTAAAAAGTTCAACGAGACAAAACATAATTGAATTTTGTGAAGTGCTTCGTAAGCAAATATTCATAATTAACCATCTTGATCAAAATAGACAATTCATGACAATCAAAGAAATCTGACATCTTTGTAACGAACAAATATATACCTTCATATTTGGATGAAAAGACAGGAGACGTGTTAACAGATATGCAGCACTTGATGCTGCCCTCCTTTCAGGATCTCCAAGCTGCAGTAGATAAAGTTGCATCAGGGTGACTAAAATATGTTCACTTCTCATAAGAATCTAAAGTATTGCTGCTCATACGTAATCTAAAGTTTTTTATCTTAAATTTAAATAATATCAGCTTTGCACATGTTAAAAGTGAAAATGGAAAAATATCAACAGTTACATTACTTGCATGGTGTAGAAAAAGGACAACTCACTTTGTTAACAAGAACTGTAAGTAACCGGCGTTCCTGTTCTGATTTACTCTCTAAAAGGTCGAAAACCATCTGCAAATAAAGACTGTATAAACATCTAACCATATTCAATATCACATGAACCATGCATGAAGGAAAAAATAACAAAACAAGAAACAATAAAATATTCCTGAAAGGGAAACACACGAATAGTTTTGGTGATGCTATGTCATGTGGGGACAATATTACCAGCGACGCCTCCGGCGCATGCCGCAACTACATCCAATTCGGTATCAACCGAATAGGCTATCTCTTAGTTCTTTATCTTCTCATTAGTTCAAAGATCAGATATCTTGTTTAGATTAGATATAAGATTAGTTATTTGAATTAGAGATTGGTTAGTCAATTAAATAAGAGATAAGATTAGAGATAAAGTTAGAGATTCAATGTTAGGGGTGGCTACTTAATAACCAACCGCATGGTGATTGAGAGGAAGCAAGAAATATCAAAAGGGTTTACCCAAAACTGCTGCACCCTGTGCTCTGGTGTGGCCGACACCACAGCACCGCCGAGGCGCAGGCATGTGGTTCCTTGTCCACTTCCTTCACACTCGTATTTCTTGCGCTCGTTCTTGTCGACAAATTCAGGTCGTGACAATTTGGTATCAAAGCCAACTGTCACGCTTCCAATGGCCGACGCAATCGCTCGAAGAAATTGCGAAGCACTTGAAGCAATGAATAACCAGAACTTCTAAGCCTCCCTCTCCTTGTACGTCTCTTCCTCTCTACCGAAGCCTCTTCTTCTCTGTCCCTCTGCTGTTACCATCTATCTAGTGTTATCTTCTTCAATACTACCCATCTACCCTTCACAAATCTAAAGCCCATAACATGCTAGTAGTAGCACAAATCAGCATATGAAAGTCTATTTTATGAAGCATGGATAAATAAATTCTGAAAAAATAAATGGCTTGCCACTTGCCAGATTCTCAAATGACACAAATAATCAGAATTCAAGCTTCCAGATTTGATGAAAGTCTCACACCTTGGCTGGAAGAGAAACCAACCAGTTCCAGGCAAGATTTGAACCTCCTGGTTCTCTCATAAGTCAAGTAGGTATTTTTGAGTTCAAACCCAGTTCCTGGGAACTCTGGCTGGCAGCTGGTTCCCAAAATGGCAGCCATAAATTTCAATTCAAAGTTTCATATAATAATTTAAAATACCCATCTGGTTTTTATATTTACGGTACATGTCAGGAAATCAAGTTCTGTGCAGGAAATGGCCAATTCCACGGGAATACTAAAACATGCTACATATTTGATTGGAAAATTGTTATGGTCTAGGGTTTGGTTGTGTAAGCGGTAAGAATGAGAAGTGGGAGAATGAGCGGCAAGCAGCGAGGCGGAACCGTCGTTTATTCGAGATCGCCCGTGGCGTCTTGAGAAGAGAGGAGAAGAATTTCTCTTTATTGCTTGCCAATCACACGATACACCAATCCTCCTTAAGTAGGATGGCTTGCCTACCAAACTGAATCTAGAGATGATTATCTTCCTAACAAATCCTGACTAGATAAGGTAGCAAATTATCTTGACTAACTAAGATAACAGAAGGAAACTAGTCAGACATGGCGCCAATCCACTCAGGCTGCGCCGTGCTTTCAGAGTCGGATGCTGCCACATCCTCCGTGCACGGGGCTGGTTCCTCCTATGGTAGGTACTGTAGCCCGACCATTACAAAAACAGAGTTCGAACTTGGAACTATTCTTTTGGGGCTCAACAATCCCACATATAATCAGTTTAAAATATGATGGTTGGATAGCTTGACTTAGTACAAAAGGTACACATATCTCAGGAACATTAAATTCATGTCTGGCTACACAGGATAATTCACAACTAGATTACATGATATGCAAGTTTGTCTTTACAAAGTGCAAACCATGCTTAGCTGCCTTAAAATTTATACTGTTGTGAAGGCAAGGCAATTTCTATTGCAGCTCCAACATATCTTATCAAACATTTGATATTTATGTTTCTTTTTTCATAACAACTGTCTTGTATAATGTATTCAATATTAACGTGATGTGCAGAAAATAGTAGGACATGTTCAACCTCAAGTTCCCCAAACATTTTTTTTATTCAGTGAGGCTATATATCTTTACCTAAACCAGAGCAAAGATAAAGTTAGTTTTCCAAATGAATACATAATTTGTGCTAACCTTCATTGATTTGTCCTTAAGATTTGGCAGCATATCTTTTAATGCATCCTCCAGTGCGATAACAAACTTCTCGTACCTGTAATAGTATAAATCAGAACATTAAAGTTGAAACGTACCATGATCATGTATGAACAAACAAGTAAACAACATAAAAGGTCTGTGTTGATTCATGTCTCGTTGTCTATCAATATTTTCCCATAGGTCTCAGCATCTGATAACAATCAATTCAGTTGGATAATTTGTTGTGTAAGAATCATCAAAAACTGGCTTGACATTTAAAAGCGCTGACCAATAGAACAATAAAGGGGCCATATATAACACTGGCAAGGAAACTAAGACCTAGTCAAGGATGGAAGGTCCAGCATCTTCATTTTATGAAAGTGTGATACAAAATCATTTTTTTTGCTACTCTTGCTTTTCAAAGCCAGTGAGGGTTCCTACATTAAAGGGTTCTTTATCCGCAGTTCAGACTTCAGACCTACATAGCATTTACCGAAATCCTGGACAACTCAAAGGCAAGTAGCCAAATAGTTAGTTTAGTAAGAAATACCTCTGTTTCAAGCAGTCCTCCCAATGCCAGAAGAGTAGAAGTGAGTAGCCATCTTTTGTTTCAGGTAAAAGGTCCAATGGGCGCTGAATAAGACTTTTCAACTTACGATCAGGCAATAACCTACCAAGAAAATAAAACCAATAACCAAGATGACACGATAAAAATAAAACCCAACAATTTATGGGGTAAGGAAATAAAAATTGATGGTCTTAATTAAATAGCCCAGTTAATGATCTAAAACAGATCACACATAAGACAGCCATCACTTGCTCGTATCGTTCTAATTTTTGCAAATTACTTTTCCGCATTACTGCATGAAAAACTACAGAAAAGAGGAGGAACGAACTAGTCATCCACAACTTGTTTCCTTAATTACCTATCTAGACTCATCCTTATAAACCACCGCACCTTATTCACTCACTTCCCTATCTATAAGTAAATCCAACGAAATTAAGTAAAGCAAGATATTTAGTTAAAATCAGGTACCATTTTTTTTTAGCAATTCCTAAAGGACATTAATAACAAAACTTGAAGTATAATTTTCAGTCTATGGGTTGCAGGTTTGTAACTTTGTTTGAATTTACTATACTAACAACACTATTAGTGTTACTGATACATCTACCAACTAAACAAGCAAATGAAACCTGCAAATAGAGGCACAAGGTAAACAAGAGTCCAGTTTTCAGCCTTTGCTTTCAGATTTTTTTGTTGCCAAACAAGTATTGTCACAACAGATTGTTATTCACAGTTTGACACAACTTGTGACCATTTTCAAATGTGCTGCACTGACAAAATTTATCACCACTCACAAATTGGTACGTACACCAAAATCAAAAGCATCATGAAATGGGATCAAACATATAAATATAATTGAACCATTAACAACTACTGTCATATCGAAATAACTACTGCAGCATCAGATTGCTATTGGGTGTTCATGGTGCCATTCTAATATTGCTATTTTGCGACTATCTGAACACTGAGCACAATATAACTGTAGTAACATAGTGGAACAGAATAAGAGGAATAAAAACTCCAGCCAAAGAGGGAAGAAAAGCCAATAATGGAAGACAGTCTAGTCTAACTCAGATGTCAAGGACAAAAAATTACTACGCTGGAAAGACAACAGATATGCAAGATTCTAATGAAGGTGTTTTGAATGCTTTGCTCACAATTAATTACTTTCATAGGCCTAGCACTCTATAGCAAAACCAAGATAAGGAATAAGATATTGTAAAATTTTACATGACACGGCAAACAATAAAAAATACCCCACGAATAAGAGCAGTAATTACTAATTAATTGTAATACATATTTTGCACCAGTAAAAAAGGGAGCCCTCAACACTAACACAACACAAGCAGTGCAGCTCAATAAGATGGCTCCCACAAGGATGCATTCGATTCAATAAACATATCCATGAAAGCGGCAACAAGGAAAAGAAGGTACAAAATAGTACCAATAAACACCATAAAATTGCTTTAGCATGCCATAAGGAAATTTAAAACAAAGGTGGTTTCACAAATCACAGCTTATGTGTAGCTAAAAGGTCACGAAAAAATATACAAGATTACAAAAGCTTCTACCTGAGGAACAACTCCTTCAATGCATCAAAGCCTGTGAGCGCATACCTTTTGCCAACCTTTGATGTAACCATACCTGTTGTGATTTATTTTTTCCAAAAGAAAAGAACCTCTTAGAGTATCTATGAAAAATAAAAAACAAACAAGAAGATCTGCAGAACGATCATGGCATGAAAAGCCTAGCTATACTGAAGATTGCAAATGAGGCAAAACATAATTAATAAATTTAAAACAACTGCAGCAGAATAAATTTCCCATATGCACAGATAGATGGACTCTAAATCCAAGCACTAGATAATCTTACAGGATGTCTAATTGCATTGCATGTATATAGTATCAACTGATAGCTAATAAAATGTCAAAACCTATTATGTGAGTTGATATTTATTTGCTATTCATTGTACATTTTCAAGTTTTTGACTGATGATGTTTATCTGAAATTATGCTATTTCATCAATATTTATTAGATAGACACAAGTATGAGGCATAAGGCCGCTGAGGTTCTTCTTCTAAGAAGATTGGTTATATTATAAGGGACTAGATAAAAATTTATGACCTCCGTTTTAAGAATGAACTCTACAAGAGGACACTAGATGCAGAACATGACCTCAACTCCTCAAGGTGAGTCATCTCGTATGGTGCGATTTGACTCTAGTAATCTTTCTCCAGTAGCAAGCAACTCATTCACTACCAACGGCCTCGCTGGTGTTTACACTAGGCCAGTGGCACTGACTCCATTGAGTTGCTCACCATACACTACCCAATGACAGCAATATTAATAGTACCAAGGCCATGGAGAGTGATGTGGATCCAACTAGCGAACTAGCGGGATAGTGTTATTTTGGCCCGATCTTCCACGGTACAGTAAAAGAGCAGTAACACTCCTGCGGTAGTGTAGTAACACTGTCTTTCGAGCAGTAACACTTCGGCGGTAGTGTAGTAACACTATATCTTTCGTGCAGTAACACGACTTTCGTAGCGTCTGATACCAAGATGACATGGGCGGCATCACTAGGCGTGCGAGTGTCCGATCATTCACGGTACACGCAACCAGCAAAGATGGATGGTTTCAATAAACCCTAGATAGAATCATGAACCCACGTACACCACAGCACGCGAACGAGAAAGATAGGATCAATTGATCCATCGAATGAAAGTACAAGAAAGATAGGATCAATTGATCCATCGGATGAAAGTCGACACCACAGCCGAATCCCAAACGCCCAAAGAAGAACACTCGCCAACAATGGGCGCCAAAACCATGGCGATTTTCTGGTTTATTCAACTCAAAAACAAAACTAAACTGATTTTACAATGCAGCCGCCCTTAGGGCTTTATACTCACGCAGCCCAGTAGTGCAGGACTGGGCGATCATTTGTAAATATATATGAATTCGCCATGCCCACATTGTACATATATTGTAGTTAAAGGATGTAAATATAAGTGTATAAAATATGATTTATAAGAAAATATGATTAGGCTCAAAGCTGTTACCGCCTCAGAAAACCTGTTCCTTTTCCAAAAAAACGTGTGAAAAGACATTGCAATTTTGGTACCTTCCATGCTCAAAATGAGAGGCCAAGTCGGCTTGCTTTGGTCTCAAATTATTGTAGCTGTCCTGCAATTGGAATCTCGTGACAGCAATGGCGCTTCAAATTCTGTGGAGAGCAAGCAGATGCAAGTCAGTAGTCAAAAGCATGCTATTTTCTTCTTACCTGAAACTTCGCTGATAAAGACACATTGCACTAAGCAGTACTGATAGCCTGATACTGACAAGACTATCAAAAGCAAATCTGCTTCTGTGGCTGATCGGTTATCCTGTCAACCATAACATTAGCTCTAATATGCAAGCTTCCACCGATGATGAGGCGGTGACGTTTCAGCCATCTGCATTGCTTTGCAGCAACCTACAGATGTGGAACCTTGTGCCACAAAGTTCAGTGGAGAGCTAAAAGAGTAGCTGAAATCAGAATCAAGAAATAGGTAGCTTGAGAGTTAGTTTGGAATGTTTCTCACCTTTAGGGACCTGTATGCTTCCTGTGCTCATCAATAGTGCTTCTTTTGGCTCTAATGATGATCGATTGGATGCACATATTTCTGCTTTGGTTGGTGACATCTGATCTAGAAAGGCATGAAAAAGGCAGCAGCACTGTCTAATAATGCACATTGAGGTCAGAACTAGAGCCTTCAACAGCAGGACATTGCTGAACAGTAAAGCAACTTTGTGCTGCATGCTTTGCACAGAGAAATAGGTGTGGTGCGTATGGGCCATTAGGCGCACGCCTTCTTCACCATGAATTGAGTGGAGTTGTCTGAATAATGGCAAAGCAGATGCAAGTGGCCTGTCTAATAAGCAATTAGGCAGATGTAAGCATCGAGAGCCAGGCAGGTATGATAGTGATGTTCTTGCTCTCCATGTGAAGCCGTCCCAGTTCAAAGCAGGCCAGCATTTGTGTAGATTTAAAGTGCCTACCTAATTCATCTTCTGATGCAGGAGAGAACCAAGTACAATAGCAGATCTAATTTGGATGCTGCTAAACAATATTTCACTTGAAATATGAGCATGCTTGAGAAACAGTGAAGTAGTGAACCATGCGGCAACTTGCCACTGGCATGGCTATCTCCTGACCAAAATTTGCTTCAAGACTCCGAGAATCACAACTGGAAGTCTGGAACACAATTTTCCATCACTTATGAAGTTATGATGCACTCAAGTGGCATAGAACAGTATATTACTAGAGCAACGTAACATATGAATGTTAATATCAATGAAGGATGTCTTTCCTTTAAATTAGGCAAAAAAAGACAGTACAAAAATTGTGTTTGTCGTTGAAACGTTCACATACATCTGACAAGTAACACCACGTACAAAAGGTAAAAACGAACAAAAACTCTTTGCTGTGCTACATTAAATTGTTATATCACGAGTATAGCACAGTAGAGCAACTCATTCTTGAGTAGAAGAGAAATAAAGCCTTTTCCAAGTCGGTGGTTGGTCGAAGAGATGCCATGTCAAGTGCTTGACAAATTGCAGATGGCTACACATTGTTCCAGGTTAGCTTATGCAAGGGAATGCTCCATGGACTAACAGGAGCATCTTGGCCATCTACTTTTGTATTTCGGTGTATCCACAAACTTGAAGTTAACAAAAGCAGTTAAAATGGGGCATGCTAAGGTCATCAGTTACATGCCTACATGGCTACATCTATCTCCAGTACTCAAGAATGATGGTGGACAAACTGAATGGCAACAGCAACATAATCAAGGCATTTACACTGGATAAATATATGGAGAAAATATCACGCCTCCTTTTTCTGCCTTTCCCCAGCTGTCCAGATTTAAAAGCATGTTCCTGTTCTTGAAGGAAAGCCATTGCTTTTCCATACTTTTCAACTCTCACTTGCTCTTGTTTTATACTCTCCTTCTCTTTCACAGCAGACAGGAAATAATTATCTTTACAAAGCTCACGCATTGCCCCCTTCTTCTCACTCTTCAGGCGTTTCTTCAGCTTCTTCATTTGTGCCCTTTCTCGGTCAGGATCATAATCAAGACCCTTTATGTAACTGCAGAAAGAGAAGGAAGTTGATAAAAGGTAACAATGCTTTTACATTAAATACAAAATTAGACCCTTCAAGAGCAAAACAGCAGAGAAAAAGAATATGGCATGCTGACAACACAGAATACCAACAAATACATACTTCTCTTCGAATTCCGGATTCAACTGCTTGATTGGTTCAGGCTTCTGCTTTCGCATTTGGAGTGGTTCTCTTGAAGCATGGTGTTCTTCACTTCTCTTTTTAATCAAGTCGATGACTCCATGGAAAATGCCTTGTAACAGGCCAGTTAAGTCAGATTTATCCAGAATTTGTTGCAGCAGAGAAGAGATTGGAAGGAAAATTTCTGGGAAAAGCGTAGTTCTTCATGTATAATAACAAAGCCCTTAAACATTCAGCCACAGATAGAAGTACACCAGTCCTGTCACAAAATGTACGAATATAAGATGATATGCAAAAGAACAACTTTCAGTATCCAGTCTTGAAGCCAGTAAAACCACATACTTACTTGAAATTATCAGATGAGAAATAAGGGAGCAGGATCCATGCTCATGATTTCCAAGACATTCACTCGATTCACCTCATGAACTTGCTCATGGATATGAAGCCATGGTTTCAATGTCTTGAGCTCCATAAATTGATCATTAATCTATACCAAAGGGGGTTCCACTTAGCATGAAGCGGCAAGCTGAAAGTATGGAATACCTTAATTAAAATTTACCTGATTGCGTAGTTGAGGTCCCAGTTTTCCTTTAAGTGATGTTACCAATAGAGTTTGCAGAAAAACAATAGCTTCAGGGCAGAACTTCTTCGATTCTTTAGTAGCCTACAGATTGAAATTTGTTGAGAAAATGAGTATTTGCTGTTTTAGAAAAGGGGGGAAAAGAAATCCATGTCTGCTTGGTACTGAAGGAACAGGATAAATTTAGCTAATAAGTCTTAACCATTCATTTAATCAAGCTAATGATTTTTTTTTAAGAAAGGAAGTAACAACTCCCGGCCTCTGCACCAACTAAGGATGCACACAGCCAAATAGGCACCCAAATTCATCTAGAAGAGGACTAGAACCTGGGTGGTGGGGGTGTACATCAACACCTTCCCACCAACTGAGCTAGGCTCAGTTCCTTAATCAAGCTAATGATATGTAGTCTTCAGAAAAAGAACCTACAAACACAAGATTCTATAAAGTTCAAGAACATACCACAAGCACCATGGAACACAAGAAAGAACCAACAGCTACATCTCGACCAGATTGTATAGGGAATCGCATCAGATATTCGCACATAAGCAGAAGCATTGGAGTTGCTACAACATGGCGGAAGTCAGAGCAGGGAATATAAGAGACCATAACCTCAGGAGAAGTAATGTCTTCAAACTTGGCCAGCAGCTCTTTCCTGTAAGATTTAAAGAATCACACAATGAAAAACACATATTAATGACAATAAAACCAATTTCCCATAAAACACCATTCTTATCTCACAAACCTGGAACCTTGATGTCTTCACATAGGCAATGCGTGTATGAATAAGTCGTTGCCTTGCACAGATGGCAGCAAAATATGGAGTCTCTCCACTCATTTCAATTAAAGGCTTAACAAGGGTGTCGATTATTTTGAACTTCACTGGACTTTGAGTAGCTAAAACTGCAAAGTACTGCAGGAGAACACCATAGAAAACCTGCCAAAGGGATCTGAATATTTGAGGATCGTTCCACGAGTACAATGGGAATTATAAGATATCTAACGAACCATTAAGCAAATATATTCAAAAATTATAAGTGATAACCTAATGAATTTAGTCAGAATGTCACATACCTGCATTTTCTTTCTGTTTTCAGCTGTAAGCCTTATTGAATTGCAAGTACGTATTCGACTAATAATCTCAATTATTTCAGTTTCTGCATGACCATCCATCAAGGAGCAAAAATCTTGCAAGTTATTGGGTGCTTCTATCACAAAAGGAAGATTGTTGTCCTTGACTTGTGGTTTTCCATTAGATTATCTCTTTGAATTTTGTGCATCTTTTTCACCACTTTGTCACTATCTTGTTCCTTGTCTTTGACATCCTCCATTTCATCTTCTTCTACAGCAACCTCGTAAATCGTCACTTTGCTCCCAATCTCTTGCAGACATATTACCAAAGTCATTGTCACTTGAATCCTCTTCATCATCATCTTCATTCTCATCAGCCTGACCATCACCACCATCATCACTTTCTCCATCATCAGATGCTACAGCATCTTCACCAATCTCTTTACCCTCCTTTTCATAAATTTCGTCAACCCAGCCCCTTTTCCTTTTTGTTGACTCGTCCAAAGAGAAGGAATCACCAAGATCATCGCCAGATATAGGTTTTAAGTTGTCCAGCTTCATGCGGCGATCATACTCGTCCTCGTCATCTTCTTCTTCACCGGAGGACTCAGCAGTTCCAAGCATTCGTTTCTGGCACTCCTCCTAGAATATCATCCAGTATCAGAAAACAATCAAATATCAGTAGTTCAGTACTTCCGTCAACAAAAACATCAGTGATGTGGTAGAATTATAAGCTAAACCTAAAACCACACTAGAGTTCACAAAAACAAACTGTAAGTGTAGGATAAACAGAACAAGCATGTTTTAAATAAGCACTAGTTGCATCCAATACTAAAGTTAGATCAAACAAACCTCCAACTTCTCAAGGCGTTCTTTTTCTTCCTGAGCTATTTCTTATGGGGTTTTGTCCTGTCCAATGGGCGAAACACGTTGATCCATCACCATTTCTTTTAGCAGTTTGTCATATCGTCTGGCTTTTCCTGGCATACGACAAAATAGATGCAAACTTAGTATCGGGAACTGAAGAAACACACAACTCTTATCATGCAAAAAACATGCAGAATTGCCCACAGCCAACAATAAAAATCTGTGAAAATAAAGAGTGGGCGTAAACACCCTTCATCACCAGATACCAAATGAAAAGAGTGGCTCCACACACTATACCCAGATCCTTAGAATAAATGCATAACCAGACTACAACAATTTAAGAAAAATCGATTAATGGCTCACATATGAAGCACTCGATTTCTGTCAAAAATATGAAGCACTATGCCCATTCTACCCTTTTCAAGCAAACATGTGTGTGCGGTGTGCGGTGTGCACACCAACGTTTTAACAGCAAACCACAGTTCCACCCATGCTACCAGCTCATTTTCTACTGAAAGATGTGTAAAATGAATAATCTTGTGCTTGTTGACGAAATAGGTGAACAAGCACTGCACGTCTACGCATACCTTATTAAAAACCTCTTTCCCGTCAAACCAGATGAACCTTTATGGACAATACTTGAATTATTTTTGTTTGCATTCATTTTAGCTGACTCAGTCAATGACAATAGTGCCGATGTCTGGGCCAACAGTGCAAAGTCACTATCTAACTTGTCAACAAAATGTTCATCCTCTTCCCTCTCCCTGGCTTTTTGGGCCTGCAACAAGAAAACAAATTGTGTTAACTAATCCTGTTCATGCTAAACACCACTAAGAATATTCAGGAAATATGAAAATAAAAGGCTGAACACAGAACACCTAGTATAATAAGTGTAAATCAGGTAGAAATAAGTACCAAGAAACTGCAACATCAATCTAATGAAGTAATGAGGGCATGCATTAAGCAACAGGAATATAGCATAATTCATCAAAAGAATTATATTACTAACATAGTGGATCATTGGACACCCTGATAAACACTTTATCATTGTTTGTCACGAAAGACAGGCATACAAAGCTACAGTGAGGTTTCATTGGTCTATCTTTGAAAATGGTTTGAGAAAAGAAAGGTGCCAAGGGTCAAAAACATTGAAACAGGCATCATGTATCAAACCAAACAACAATTTCTAAGCTAAATTCAAATTACTTTAGTTGAAGCTTCAGAATGAGTGAGCGACAGGTAATACCAGAAAAATAGCAAACTAAAAATAGGATTGATCTAGATCGTATTGAAGCTAAAGAATGTTGTTGTAGGTGATAGTAAAATACCAAAAAGGCAACAATCAAAGTAAGGAGGAATCATCTCTAATCACACAAAATGCTCCACCTTATAAAATTTACTCTTCAAAATGATCTCCGACATAACTTCCTTCTTGCTCTTGTGACCCTGTCAACAAGAGTAACTAAAATTAGGTCACAGCATATGGATTGAAGAACTGAATCAAAATGTAAATTTCTTCCTATGAAAACTTACGTGTTTCTTCAGGCAGATCAGTTTCAGAAGGAAGATCACCACTTAGGAGAGATAAGCGCCTGTCTGACAGGATCATTTTACCTGAAAAGTACAAAAGATTAAGCACATTGAACAACATAGAAGCGCTAACATCAATTCCTGTGGATGGGAATTCAAATTCCTTTTAATGCCCTGATATGACACCAGAAACATTTCACCCAATAATTCCACCTCATCTTCTCCAATGTTGAGGTTCACAGACAAAAAGCCAAAATTAAAACCAGCACATGTCTGTTGCAAGGCAAACCAGTAATTACAAAATTTAGATATTGCACATCACAAACATTCATGCCTAATACTACATCTAGATGTTTCCTCTCAGTATTAACTTAAAAGTGAACCCAATCATGAATACGGGGAAGCAAGCCTGGGTACCAGCTTACAGTGCTATGCCCTCAAGATAATTAGATGATCAAAACCCGGTGTTGCAACCCATCAAGATTTATCTTTTTCTTCTGGAAGGCCAACATTTATCTTTTAGGTACACCCTTTGAGATACAAAACAGGACACTAACTTAATAAAATTCAAGTTCGTACAGTATACACGTCATATATATAATTAAACAGCACAGCGGGATCTGCAGTACACTAGGAAGCGGAAAACATGAGCAGATTATACTCTAAGATGAGAGGAAAGGCAGAGCATAAAACACACCTTCTTCATCACTCTCGTCATCAAGAGGCACTTCTTCATCAAAATCATCCTTTCCTGAGAGAGTGAGAGAATGGTGAACATCAATCTCGTCTTCCTCCTCATCAGATAGATTGTATTTGCTTTCTCGTTTCAACCGCCTAGAAATTATAAGAAAGGGGAACTTAACAAACTATAGCAACACATGAAACATTTTTAATAGTCTCGTTACTAACATGAGGTAAGAACAATCTTAGTTACATTACATGGCAGCAGGCGGAGATGGGCCTCGGGCGGTTGGGCCTTGGCCGAGGCCGAGAGAAGAATAGTAGGGTTTTCTTACTATGTATATATTCAGTTTTAGTCCACAGTGGTCAGGCCGAGGTTTCCAGCCCGGCCGAGGCAAACATCACCCGGCGGGCAGCGTCCCAGCCAGCTCCCGCTCGGCCACTCCCACTCCCGGCCGATGGCAGCAAGCACCCAAGATCAACAGAAGCACCCAAGCACGACCAGGCGAGGCGACCAGCCCTAGCCCTAGCCCTAGCCGAGTAGCCGCCTTCGGCCTTCCGCCCTTCCCCTAGTGCTCCTCTCCGCCGCCCCCCGCCTCCTCTCTGCCGCGGCGCCGCCCAGCGATGAACCTCAGGAGTCAGGATGCTCCTATTGCTCCTCTCATCGCATACTATGGTCTACAAAAGGCATTTGTACGGTGAGTAGATCAGCTCTCAGTGTTCACATTTCTGGTATCCATCAACGGTCAATTCCTCACTTGCATCAATTACTTATATAGTTATATGCAATTTTTCTGAAGATGTTTTGGATTTCTAATCAGGGCTGTGCTCACAAAGAATGTTATGACGCATGTGCTTGGCGTCGCCGGAGTTGGTGGATCAATGGCAATATATGGTGTCGTCGGTGTCGTCGTAAGCGAAATCACCACGAATTCGATCTCCGTCAACAAAATATTCCTGCTCTATTCATTACGGTTTCATGGCCTCAAAGTTTCAGCTAACGTTCAGACATTGCTGGACATTGCAGAGTTCACTGGCTGCTGGCTGTCTGACTTCTGGCCTTTATTCAGCTACATTCAACGTCTCAGCTGGAGCTCTTCTTCAGGCCGGAGTGCTACTCTGGTTGCTTCTTTTCTACAGGTTATTAATCGATTGGTTTCTTCAAATATCATCAAGCACTAGCTAGCTCTGGTCAATGCTGTGATTTCAGACTTTCAGTATGCTCATGTGTGTATTTCTGGCTACAGTCCTATGGATGGACAACTTGGCTCAGTAGCTCCGCTGCTTATAAGCGCCTTATGGGGTGGTGGTGATGGTGTCTTCAACACTCAGACAGCTGCACTACTTGGGCTTCTCTTCAAGAATAACAAGGTGATAATCTTTGATTGGTCAATCACTCCGTTTTTTACATTGACTTAAATTTCCTTTCAGGGCCAGCACTGTTGAACTCTTTACTATATTTGTCATCTGTATTATCTGCTAAAGCAGTTTCTGTTCAGTGATTGCTCCAATTTTTCTGACGAAACTGCAAAATGTTTTAGTTATTTTGTCGTATCGTTAAACATGGAATTTAAATTTTATTTCAGTTGTGTATTTGTGTTGTACTTTTGTTATACCTCGGTGTGAATAGTATTTGATGTTAGTTATAGCCCTTAGTTTTGTGCCCGAGGCTTTGTGGAATCTGGCTCCGCCACTGCATGGCAGTATGGCACATGCTGGTAAACAACAAATGAAGAGGGCAAAAAAGAGAGCATATTTTCTTTCTATAACAAAACAAGTACACTGGTTCGCTTATTTGAACTCTGATTCATGCAGTTTATGCATCCATCCTTCGGGCCAAGAATCTCATTGGCTAGAGAAATGCTACACTTATCGAGTGGCTCTAAATATACCATGTGTCCACATAGTGACACGTACCATGTGCTCGCGCTGCTGGCGGAGGATAGCCTTGTCGAACTCGGGCAGCGTGTCGTCCCTCTCGCCGATCCGCCGGTCGTGGAACACGGACGACTTGGCGCTCTGCTCGAACTCCTTGAGAAGCGTGTTCTCCCTCTGCAAGCAGCCACAGCGCGAAATCAACCAACCAGACGACGAGCTCACCCAAATCAAGAACCGGCAGCGGCCGCGCTTAGCTGTTTTTACCTTGTGGATGGCCTCGGAGCGGGAGCGGGCGACGCGGCGCTCCTCGCCCTTGCGCTTCTAGCCCAGCACGTCGAACTTGCGGCGCGACCAGATGGCCTCGAACGGGTTGCTCCGCTCCGCCGTTAGCAGCCCCACGCGCCTTCATCGCCACCGCCGCCAGGCCGTTCTTGCCCTTCTTCTTACCCTTTACTTTCTTCTTGTCCTGCTTGTTGTCTTTGTTGGCCGCCGCCGCCGCATAGTCTTCGCCATGGCCGGGACGGAGGAGACGGGGAAGAAGGCGGCTGCAGGGGAGGCAGGAGAGGAGGAGGCTGGCGGCGGAAGCAGCAAGGCGGTGGGGTGGCAGCGCGTCTTGGTGGCGGCGGGGTGGCAGGGAGACAGGAGCAGCTGGAGAGGGTTGTGCTTTAATAGGGAAGTTGGGGAAGGGGATGGCTTTTGGATCTCAATCTAACGGCTAAGAAATCTGAATGATTTTAATCCCAAAAATAGTCGAGCGATGGGTAGACAGATCCAAAAAATTTGTCCACTTGAAACAAAACGCGATGCCACAAAATAGAGAAAAACAACACAAATGTGATGTCTGTGTGAGAGACGATTTGGGATTTAATAGGTCGACGGAGTTCTTTGGCGAAGGGGCTCAACCATTGCCGAAGAAGGGCTTACCGCTGTTCTTGGGAAGAAATTTGTCGAGAAGGAGAGACTCGAGAGGGACGGGGATATAGCCACAATCTGGTCAAGTCTGTCGTCGCATGACTCATCATCGGCCCTTTCATTTGGAGAAGGAGGTCCTGGGTCACTCATTGTTGTAGCCTTCTTTGAGAGGTCAAGAGAGACAAAGTGAGGAGAGTAGGGGCGGTGTGTTTGGGAGAGGCGGGGACACGTGTCAGACTCTGGGGTTAGAGTGGCCAAGCAGGCGTCTTGGGATGGGTCGATCTGAAACCGCGACACTATTGGTCAAACCTGTAAACCGCGACACTGACGCTGTTTTTCATGGGTAAACGCAATACGATAGCTCGGGTCGTGCACAGGCGACACCCGAAACACGCACGACGCGAATAGGCCGCGACTCTTGTTTTAATATACATATATAATTTTATTTTTATTTATTAATATTTATCGATTTTCTTTCCATTTTTAATACTTATATGGTTTTATTTTGTAGTTTTAAATTTTATATAGTTCATTTTATAAGTATATATAAATTTATTTTGGTTTATATATATATATACATATATATATATATATATATATTATAGGATTGTTTTCAATTTTTCATGTCTTATGAGCTAAATGACAAATGTTTTAACGAGCTAGCTATTTGAACATTAATAAAATTCTATTACATTTTCAATATGGTTGTCTCATTGTTTTTCAATTTTCATGTCAACTTCTAAATTCTACACATTTTCTAATTTTTTGGGAATTTTTGGAATTTTTGATTTTTTTCATTACAGCGGGCCAAATGGGCTAAACGAGCCACATTTGGCCGATAAATCATCTTGTCGTCGTGCCGGCCCCTGAAAAGCGATGGGCGTGCTGGCAAAATCTGCATGCCGTGGTAGGTAAACAACAAGCAAACGATGGTCGGTAGGATGGTAGGGCCATCTGAGGCCGTCTTAGTGCCGTAGGAGCCGCCCATTTAGCCACCTCTGTCTAGGGTTGGGTGGAATTGTTGGGCCATCACATGTTAGTGGGTTGGGCCATGTTGGCAAATCAATACATGTGCGAAATAGAAAATCTTTTTTTGTGACAATTTTTGAGAGCGCCATTCAACAAACAAGCATCGAGGTTGTGACATACAAGCACAACCATCAATTTTGGCATCAACATCAAGTAATGAAATTTTGCTAGTTGCACAAATCAAAGAACTAACAATGTTGCTACCATATCATCATTCGGTTCACACAAAAAAAACACAAGTAGAGCTCGGATCTGAATGGAAGCGGTGGCTAGAAAAAGGTGGTGGCGGGGAGGGGCCGGTGGCGATGAGGTGCCACATGTGGCGGTGAACAGGGTGAGGAAGCCGCATCTAGAGGAGGTGGCTAGAGGCGCATGGGTTAGAAGCGTGATCTAAAGGATGTGGCGGCGCTGCGGGTAAGTGGTGGCACGGATCTAGAGGAGGTGGTGGTGAGAGGCCGGTGGCCATGGAGGAATGGCGGCGGCATACCTCGGCGGAGAGTGTCTTGGGAAGGTGGCGAGATTACGCTTTCGTTGCGGTCGTCGTTGTGCTCCACAGAGGTCACTTGTGCTCATGGCGGTGTCGAGTCACCGGTGGTTGACGGTGTCGCCAAGGGTGAAAGCAGTGGTGCTCACGGGTGGCGGCAGCAGACAGGCCGGCGATGAGGACTCCGTGGTGGTGGCGGCGAACTCGAGTCGTCGGGCGACCTCTAGCCCAGCTAAGGTTTGGGAGAGCTCCATATGCTGAGAAGGGGAGAGGCGAGCAGGCAACGATTCGGTTGGGAGAGGTGCGGTGGTGAGGAGGAGAGGTGGGGGTTTTTGTTCAATGGCAATTGGTGGTTAACTCTACCCCAACTCGAGAGCAATTTTATAACGACCACTGAGTTGCTCCTCCAAATTGCACTCTGACCGCTCTACTCCTCAAGTGATCCAATTCTCCAAAACTTAGAGCGAGGCGTTTAGCTCGGCTCGGCTACTCCGATTGAGAATCAGGGGCTGGTGCTAGAGTCGTACCAAACAGGTCCTAAGTGCTTTCGCAATTTCTTATTTTACTATTCATTTTGTTCCTCTTGGATTGTAATGGGATACTCATGAATTTTTGGCGGAATCTGGTAGCGTTTTCATTTCGTACTTACCGTCGACCACGACTACTGCGTAATTGCAAAAATGTCACATTGGCGTCGACCACCATGCTCCAACAGTGGAAATCATGGCGTGCCATAGCGCCGCCACCTCACCCGGCCCGCTGCCACCTCACCCATAAGCTTCAAATCCTGTGTAAAAAAATGCTTTTATTACATTGCCAGAATATAAGTGTGGAGATCATACGGATATGATCCTAATCTTAGTGTGTTGAACAATTGGCAATAGCGTCGAGGTGTTTGGAGAAACCCTCGTTTTGAGTAAAATCATCTTTGCTATCGGGTTTGGCGGTCAGGCCGGCCATTATGTGGTGGTCGGGCCGGCACTGTGTGTGATCGAGACCGGCCGAGCCTCAAGTCAAGCTCGGGCTAAGTGGATGGCGGTCGGGCCGGCCATTGGAGTGGCGGTCGGACCGGCCATAATAGATTTTTAGTTTTGGGTGGGCCAAAAATATAGGGTGTAGGTAAGAGTGGGGATTCTCCTATACTTGGTCTCATAATTTTTGGAGCTTTGAGTCAAAGATCTATTTATTTGAAATTTCTAGAAGGTTTCGGATTTCTTGTGTGGAAATTTGGCTAAGTCCCAGCTGGGCGGTCAGACCGACCAGCGGTGGCGAGTTAGGCCAAGCCGAGGCGGTCAAGCCGACAAAGTGTGATCGACCAGTTTTGGTTTGTTCATCGGCCAACTCGATGGCGATGATTGTTTGGTTAGGTCATATTCATGGGTTTCAGTGCATATGTGTTGCATGATGGATGTTTTGACTAACGTAGGTCAAGTCGCGAAGAACTTGTTCCTGGAATCGATTTCTTGGTCTATTGTTGTGCATGTTGCTTGGAGGTCAACAACGGTCAGCGGCGAGTGATTGGGACTAGGCTTGGTGAGGTTGAGCGATCGAGGATGCTTGGTGAAGTCAATAGAGTCAAGCATGGTGCGAGAATGGACAAAGGTGACCGAGCGGGTAGTTCGATCTGACGGAGTTGGATCAAGCGGCGAGTGCGTGCAAGTGCCATAGTGGTTTCGGTGGGAGCTGGATGGGAGAGACTTGCCGACATGATGAGAGCCGTGGATCAACCTACACGTGTGAAGCATGGAAGTGCTTCCGCGATTTGGACTCGGTCTTTGGAAAAAGATCGAAAAGTGGTATTTTGGTAATTTTATCTAAATACCGCCTTGGTGACCTTTAGACAACCCATGGCGCAAGGCGGTGCGTGGAGAAGCGGATTAGGTCAAGAGGAGATGAAGGCGGCGCTTTAAAATCGTGCGTAAGTGAATCCGTTTGTGTGTGGGCCTAACGGGTGCCCATTAGGGTTTACTCTTCTAGAAGGTTTAGCCACCACTATAAATAGGAGAGGTGTTGTCGGCACCTCTCAACCCTTTCATTTGGAAACCCTAGCTTGTGTTGTTAGGGCTTGGAGAGATTAGTGGGAGGTTAGCGTTCTAGAGATGGATTGATTTGAGTGCACAAGTGTTGAGCTTTGTCCTCCATGGTGGAGTGGTGTAAACATACATCTATCCAATCAATCCACGAAAGATTTCACAACATGAGTTCTTTTGTGTTCTTACTCTCTATTTTGTGATTTTGAGTCTTTCTTTGATCCATAAGTTTTCTCTTGGGTTCTTACTTTGATCTAGCTTTGTGACATGTGGGAATACATCTAGGGTCATCTTGATCATCAATCACCTCTGAGCAAGTCCTTAGATCCTATTTTGATTTTGACTTCGGTTTTGGAGCAACCTTCATTCAAGCGGAAAAAGTTAGGAACTTTGGCATGGATCTACGATTCTTGGTGGAATAGGTTCCTAATATCCTAGAAAGTGTGTCTCAAGTTTGGTAAGGTTTGGAGTCACGAATCAAAAGTTAGATCATTTTGTGATCTTGAACTCAAATTTATTTTCCTGTTCATCGTCGGTGTGGTCGACCGCCCTTTCAACGCCGGTCGAGACCGCCCAGTGATCGAGACCCATGATTCTGTTGGTCGAGACCTTCCTCCGGTCCGACCGCGCCATACACGTCGGTCAGACCGCGTCCTAAGGTTTGAGCTCCTTGTTTTTGTCTTTTGCTTTGGGTTTTTGGATTGGATTCAATACAAGTATTCCTCTGTACTTGGTTATTGATCTTCATAGCTTTTATAGCTATTGGAGTGAAATTGGTATTGAGTCCAATCAAAGTGAAAAAAGTGAGCGCGCTCATATTCACCCCCCATCTAGTCGTCTTTTCGGTCCAACAAGTGGTATTAGAGCAAGGTTTGCTCTTTTGTGATCTTCTAGATCTTTGAGCATGGTGACTAGTAGAAGGTCTTGTGAGTCTTCTATTTCATCTTCTTGTGACTCTTTGGCCGATGACCATGTGAGGCATGAAGATTTTTGGAGTTGGTTTGCTAGAGATCAAATTTGTGGTATGTGTGGCGCTCGTGGCTACTTTACCTATATGTGCTCTAGTTTCAAGTATAAATTCTTCATGAAGCCGAGGAGAAGGAGCCCATTGGCATTTGTGGAGTAGCGATCGAGGATGATCATGATGGAGAGCTTTTGAGGATGATTATGATGAGTCATGCGAGGCGATCCCTACTCAAGCTAAGCAAGGTGAGCAACGAAAAACTCATTGATGGCTTGTTATCATATGATCTTAAATTGCATGCTCTTAGGAAGGAAATAAAATTGCTAGAAAGAAAATGGTGATTTGTCTCATGAGCTCGCCAAATTGAAAGCGTTCATCCATGCTTTTGATTCATTGCTTGTGGACATGGATAACTTGAATAACTCTCTTGCATGCCTAAAATTTAAAAATGAATTATTGAAATCAAATGCTTCTATGCCATGTGATTCTTGTGTTGCCTTACATCATGAGCTTGATAATGCTAAGTTAGAAATAGACAATTTTAGATCTATTGCTAGAAATGATTGTGATTCTTGTGTAGGCATGCTTGCTAAACTTGAAAAGTTAAAATTGACTAATTTCATTCACATAGAGCAATTAGAGAATGCTAAGGCTGAAATTATTGAATTGAAGCTAGCCCTTGTAGCATGTGCTTAGAGTATGAAAAATTGCTTAAGGATGGTTTAGTCTCTTGCAAGAATTGTGCTAGTTTAGAAAATAAAATTGATGCTTTGAATTGCATGTATCTGAAAGCATCATTAATTTCTTGCACATCTTGCATTGCCTTGAGCGAGATTGAGTCTTTGAAGAAATTAGCGATGATATGGCGCCAAGTCATGTAACTCTTGTCTTTGCCTCCACTCCGAGATTAGCGTTTTTAAGATTTCTCTTGCTTCTTTGCATTCGCGATTGGAGTCTTCTCGTGCTAAACATGAATCATTTGATGTTGGCATTTGTGCCATTGCCTTGAGTAGCTCTTTCTTGGCAAGTCGACTCTTCTTGTGTTGTCCAAGGATTTCTAAAGACAATGGTGTTTCTTCCTCAAATGGTACTACATCTTCAAAGAAATATCATTGCACCTTTTGTAAGAAAGATGGGCGTATTATTGAGTTTTGCTTCCGCCGTGTCAAACACAGCGTCGAATGTCCGTCGAGCTTTTAGGCACACATTTCTCATCTCATGGCATGTGTGAGCCTAGTCTTGAACACGAGGGCAAGTTATGATGTTGGTTCTTCGGCTTGTCCCAAGGGATTTCTCTTTTGAGCGATAATGGTACTTCATCCTCTCGGGCCATATCTCCTAGTAGGCATTTACACCATTGCTTATTCTATGGGAAGGATGGACATCTTGTGGATTCTGTTTTTTGGTGCAAAACACATGCGTCGATCTCATGCTTGTAAGTCTTCTAGTGGGCATAGTCTTTCTCATGACATGCACACTAAAAGCCTAACATAAGGACTCGCTCTGTTGATGGCGTCTTTGACACCTTTTCTAGTGGTGTTGGGCGATGTCGAGGACTCGGTTTACGTGATTTTGGTTTTGGTCCACGAGGCTGCCGGGGAGGATTTTCCTCGTTTTCCAAGAGGTGGATCTCGTTTATTCATCGAGGTACACACCACGGCGAGATGTGTGAGTTCCTTTGGTGCTTTTGTTGGTTCTCATCATAGTGCTTTCAAGCAAGGCCATCGCAGCTCTTCTAGAGATGGACCTCGTTTTTCTCATTGAGTGGTCCACTCATGGCGTGCCTCTAAGGATGGTGTTGGATCTTCTTGCATGAACCATCATTTGCATCATGCTAACTCACATAATGGTTCAAGCTGCTTCTAGTGGCCGTGTGTCTAAGGTTTGGGTTCCCAAATATTTGCTCTCTAACCCTTGGGATCAAGACTTGAACATCTTGCTTTTCTCATGTGTAGGTACAGGGGGCCTTGAGTTGGAGAACATGGAATTAAAGGTTACGGTCTTTTGCTTCATCACGTGTCGGGACACTTGATGGTTCTCCATCCCCATGATGGCCTCCAAGAGACATGTGCTTTCATGATCGGCGTCTTCACCTATTTTGTGAGCTATCTTACACCTTCGTGCATTTACCTTCATGATTATTCATTCTTGGCGTGTTGTGTTTTCCTTGTGCTCACTTATATCATATCGGCATGTGTTACTCTTATAATATCTTTCATCGTGCCTTTGCTAGTACCTTGCTTATGTATCCATAAATTTGGATTGTTATTCATTATTTCTATGGGTGTATAAGCTTGGTTTTGTCATCAAGAGCTTGTGCTATTTTGTACTTTTATTATCTTGCTCTTGTTCATTTTTGCTTTATGTATCCACATGCTTGATATCCATGTTAGCATACATTATCTATGATTTGTTCTATAACATATTTTATGCTTCGTGGTATTGTGCTTATTGTTGTCGTGGATACATGAGCTTTGCCATAGCTTCACTAGCATGCTTTACCCTTGATTGGTTGTATGTTGTGCGATATGCTATGTGCTACTTGCTCCTATGCCTTATTATGAACTAAGGATATTTTGAGCTTTATCATATCTTGAATAGCATGTGTTGCAATTGATATATCTATTTTCATGCTCATGCCACGATTGTTGATTATATCTTTGTTATGAGCTTTGGATCATCTACTACTATTCTTGCTAGTCATGTGCCTCATTATTGTTTCCCTAGATAATGTCTCACTAACCCGATACCAAGGCATAGACTTCTTACATCTCTTTGGTGTAGTCTTTTTAGGTGGGAAGGAGAACATGTGGCTCATGACTCCGATTGTTGATTCTCCTTCCTCATATGTGCATTCGATGCTAGCTATCACTTCTTGGAAGCCTTGATGGTACAACTTCTACTCATTCGACTACATTTCACTTTGCCCAGTGCGTTTGAGTTCGAGCCCTATACCTTATATTTGTGTATGGTACCCTATTCTACTTTGCATAGCATCTGGTTCTTGTCGGGGTTGGGCTTGTTGAGTTCAGGGTAGATAGAAGGTTTTGTTCTATACGTGTCCTTTCTAGACACTCTTCTTATCCCATGGATTGCTAGGATGCATTCTTCTCCTGACCTAGGTCGAGCTTGTCTCCCGGTCACTAGTTCTTAGCGAGGTTTTGAGCGGCTTGTAAGCTTTTTAGTGTTGGTGTTTCGCTCCTTAGCTAGTCGAGTCTTTTTCCTTGAGATCATGTGGGTAGGAAGCCTTTGTGCTATAGTTTATGGAGTCCAAGGCACAATTGGCGGACATCCTCACCAAGCCTTTAGATCCAACTAGGCTTGCCACCACGAGAGTGAGTTAGGGATAATTTATCCCTATGGGTTGGTTTGAGGAGAGTTGGATCTTTTTGATCTTTTCTTGTTCATCGATCTTTTCTCGATCTTCTTTTGAACTTGTTGATCTGTTTGATTTTTTAGGCTTTTGAGCTTTTCTCGCATCTCATTATATCATATTGCATTCATATGAAAAACACAAAAAGATGCATTGTAATATAAGCTTCACTTTGCTTGTCTTTTAATTGATGAAGCTTTGCTTATTGCCCTCTTGAGCTTTAGTATTTCAATTCTTGCGTAATACCATGTCTAGTTCTTTGACTTGCTAGAATTATCATGCTTTCACATGTGTAGCTAAGTCTTTGCTAAATGAGCTAGAACTTTAAGACAACTTGAACTAAAATTGCAATTTGTGGATTTCTTAGCTAGTTGTACAACTAGTGATCCTTTTGTGACACCAAGCCTGTCAAAATTGATTTGTTAGCTCTTGAATCTAGGATTGATCATTACTTGAGCTTCTTGTCCTACGAGAATCTAAAAGCGCTTTTGTGCAAAATGAAAAATCAATTTTTAAGATTGTCTTGTGGTTAAATTATGCCAAACTACTCTCATGAGAATGCATGTCAAAGACATGAACTTGGAGAAAGTTTGATGATCGAACGATCTCATGGGGAATGCTTTCGTCAAAATTGACATGAACCTCAAGATTTGTCATCCTAGTTGAAGCTTAGGAAGAGTTTGTGGATGGCTTCTATTCGAGGATCTTCTTCACTAAGATAGACCTTTAATCAACTTTTAAATTGAAGCTTAGGAAGGGTTTGTGGATGGCTCCTAGTCCGAGGATTTTCTTCACTAAGATAGGCCTTTTATCAACTTCAATATTCATTGCAAATGAAAAATTGTTGAAAAATGGGCGTTTGAGAAAATTTGAGCAAAATAATTCAATTCAGGAACTGTTTGTCTCTTAAAGTGGTCATTGTTAGCTTCTTGATTTTACATTGACATTCTGACATGACCATTATGATTTTAGGATCCCTGTTGATGAACTTGCTAAATTTGAAGCTTTTCTTAAATTGTTACAATTCATTGCTTTACATTGAGCCTTCTAGCTTAGCTTTGATATATATGTCTTAACATGATCTTGCTAAGCGCCTTCGGACTTGATATGTTTTGTGCAATATTAGAAATGCTAGCTTGTTCTTTTGGGTAATCTCCAAAGCTTCTTGTACTCAAAAATTGAAAAATACAAAAAATAAAGCCACTCCATTGCATTTCATGCATGCTCTTTCTTATGTTTTTTCCTCAATTCTACATTTGTCATCTTTGGATGAGAGGAAGGCGTGATTTCTTGATGACTCCATTGTCAAAGGGAGAAGATGTAACAAAATGTTAAAAAGTGGGAGCCTTTTGGAGAAAATTGGAGGATTTGAAATTTTACGAAATTTAAGGATCATAGTGAGGGAGTATTCTTTTTTGCATTCTTATGGTCTTATTGCCATTTCTGAACTTGAATTGCAATTATTGCAACCTCACAATAATCAAAGGTCAATTTGAACAATTGTTCTTTCACATGGACCTTAAGTGAGATTGTTAACTCTTTTCTGGAAATTGGAGCTTCCTTGCTTTCTTTGACTCGATCTCACTTGCCTATACTAATCTGAAGCTATCTTGGTCATTTTACTGACTTTTTCTTACTTGTGTACCAAGATGTGCCTTTCTTGTAGCGAGAGTATTTTCATTTTCAAACCTCCAATTTGCATTTTTGAGAAGATTGTCAATGTGTTCATCAAAGGGAGATTGTGGAGATCATGCGGATATGATCATAATCTTAGTGTGTTGAACAATTAGCAATAGTGTCGAGTGTTTGGAGAAACCCTCGTTTTGATGAGAATCATCTTCTTGTCAGTCCTGAGGCGGTCGGGGCAAGCTGTGTGTGGTCGGTCAGGCGAACTGAAATCGAGTTGAGCTAAGTGGATGGCGGTCGATCCGGCCAATGGGTGGTGGTCGACCAGGCCATAATAAAATTTGAGTTTTGGTGGGCCAAAAATAAAGGTGCGAGCAGAGAGAGATTCTCCTATACTTGGTCTCATAATTTTGGAGCTTAGAGTCAAAAGATCTATTCGTTTGAAATTTCGAAGGTTTGATTTCTTGTGTAGAAATTTGGCTAAGTCAGTTAGACCAGTCGGGCAAACCAACAGTGGCGGTCGAGGCAAGCCAGAAGGTCGAGGCGACAACAAAGTGATCGCCGGTTTGGTTTGTTCATTGGCCAACTCGGTGGCGATGATTGTTTAGTTAGGTCATATTTATGGGTTTGATGCATATGTGTTGCATGATGCATGTTTGACTAACGTGGGTCAAGTGGCGAAGAACTTGTTCCGGAATTGATTTCTTGGTCTATTGTTGTGCGAGGTTGCTTGGAGGTCAACGGCGGTCAGCGGCGAGGATGATCGGGACTAGGCTTGAGGCGAGGTCGAAACGATCGAGATGTCGGGTAAAGTCAATGGAGTCAAGCATAGTGCAGAATGGACAAAGGTGACCGAGCAGGCGATTCGGTCGACGGATGGATCAAGGCTGGCGAGGTCGGTGCAAGTGTCATGGTGGTTTCGGTGGGGCGGATGGGAGAACTTCTTGATATGATAGACCATTGGATCAACCTACGTGTGAAGCATGGAAGTGCTTCAGCGGTTTGGACTCGGTCTTTGGAAAAAGATCGAAGAGTATTTGGTAATTTTACCTAAATCGCCTTGGTGATCTTTGCTAATTAGCGGCGCAAGGCGGTGCGTGAAAGCGATTAGGTCAAGAGATGAAGGCGGTGCTTTAAAATCGTGCGTAAGTGAACCCGTTTGTGTGTGGGCCTAACGGGTGCCCATTAGGGTTTACTCTTCTAGAAGGTTTAGCCACCACTATAAATAGGAGAGGTTCTTTGTCGGCCTTCTCAACCCTTTCATTTGGAAACCCTAGCTTGTGTTGTTAGGGCTTGGAGAGATTAGTGGGAGGTTAGGGTTCTAGAGATGGATTGATTTGAGTGCTCAAGTATTGAGCTTTGTCCTCCATGGTGGAGTGGTACATGCATACATCTATCCAATCAATCCATGAAAGATTTCACAACATGAGTTCTTTTGTGTTCTTACTCTCTATTTTGTGATTTTGAGTCTTTCTTTGATCATAAGTTTTCTCTTGGGTTCTTGCTTTGATCTAGCTTCGTGATATGTGGGAATACATCTAGGGTCATCTTGATCATCAATCACCTCTGAGCAAGTTCTTATATCCTATTTTGATTTTGACTTCGGTTTTGGAGCAACCTTCATTCAAATGGAAAAAGTTAGGAACTTTGGCATGGATCTACGATCCTTGGTGGAATAGGTTCCTAATATCCTAGAAGGTGTGTCTCAAGTTTGGTAAGGTTTGGAGTCACGAATCAAAAGTTAGATCATTTTGCGATCTTGAACTCGGGCTATTTTCCCTGTTCATCGTCAGGTGCGGTCAGACTGCCCTTTCAACGCCGGTCAGACCGCCCAGCGGTCAGACCTCGGTTTACACGCCGATCATACCTCCCTCCGGTCCACCGCGTCATACGTCGGTCGGACAGGCATATAGGGTTTGAGCTCCTTGTTTTGGTCTTTTTGCTTTGGGGTTTTGGATTGGATTCAATACAAGTCTTCCTCTGTGCTTGGTTATTGATCTTTATAGCTTTCATAGCTATTGGAGTGAAATTGGTATTGAGTCCAATCAAAGTGAAAAGTGAGTCACGCTCCTATTCACCCCCTTTCTAGTCGTCTTTTGGTCCAACAATAAGAACATGTATAAATATGTAGAGCTCTTCTTGGTTTAAACCTCATTTTGCACATCAAATTGTTAAGAAATATACACGAGATGAACTACATTTTCCACAGGTATCATCCAAGATGTAGGACTTCCAAAAGACATCATATGATGCATGCGATCAACACTTTGACTATGATTTTGTATCATCATATATTAGCAAAAATAATAAAAATTATATAGTATGAAAGTATTTAGTAAGAAAACCCCAATGATATTATTTTGGGTAAAGTCTATTTTACAACCTTGAACTATTAGAAAAGTGCGGATTCAACCTAAACTACAAAAGCAGGACATCCTACTTTGACTATCAAAACCGTTCATTTTACCCCCTCAACCCAAACATGGGTGGTTTTGGGTGATGTGGTATTGACGTGTCAATGGTTTTGATATGTAAGATTCTTTTCGATGACATGGCAGCCACTTAGCAAATAAAACAAAAAATCTATTTACGGGGGCCCACATGTCATCCTCTCATTCCTTTCTTTCCACTCACGGTAGAACAAAGTGATGCGGGACCGTCTTCTTCTCCCCAAATCTCCAATCCCCAAATCCCCCAAATCGTAAAACCACTAATCTGCCGTTGCCATCGCCCCTACATCTTCACGTCACCTCTGTAAACCTTGCCATCCAGGGTGTAACATCCCAAACATAAGTGTGTGTTTCAAATGTAATAAAAATGAGGAGAAATTAAAACTTTTTCTTCAATTGAGAATGCTTGACCAAATCTGTAATTCTTAAAAAGGAATTATGGAAAATCCAAACTCAAAAATCAAATTCTCCAGTTCACTCCTATCAAAAACCTCCTTGGTAAAATCTTGTGCCAAACCTCTGTAAATAATTTTCCTAAGTTCCTTGGGTGACTTGCAGCCCCTCTGAATTATTTCATAATTTTTAGAAATTATTTGAATAATTGGGAGCAAGTCAAAATCAAAACTAAGTCAATGGTCAAACCTAATGAAATTTCTGGAGAAAAATGCAATGCATTAAATTTTGGGGAGGAGATCAATCAATCATGTCAGCAACCTCCAGTTAAAATTTCATAAATTTTGGAGTTGTTTTGCTAACTCAATTAAATCCACAAAGTCTGGTATTTCAAACCCTTGGGCTTGCTGCTTTGTTGCTGGCTCAAGTCGGACTCGAGCCTTCCTTCTTGGTGCGACCTAGCGGCTCGGCCCTTCTCCATGCGTCGTTTCCACCGTTGGATTTTGATCCGGCACTGCGTCTTGTACCGCCAGCAAGTCGTTTTCAAAGTGGCGTGTGCATCGTGGCGTTAAAATCCAATCCGATGATCGGTGCTTGACAGGTTGGGCTCAACCATCTCGCGGTTGGACCGAGCCCTTCTCCTCTCTCGGTGGGCCACCCGCGTGTGGTCATCTCTACCCCTCCTTGGCTGCATACATGCCGGGCGTGGGCGGAGGAGGCGAGGCAAATCACCTCCCAGCTATCTTACGCAAGCATTTAATCGTCCCGATTGAGCCCCCAAAGTCCTCCTTCTCCCGCAGCCATCTCCTTTTGTCTGGTGGTGTGGATCCAATTTGAGGTTCGCCATGGTCGGGGGCATTGCTCCTTGCCTCGCCCTCTCAACCATAAAAAGCCCTACACCTTCTGGGTTTCTTTTAGTCGCTTCACACTTTGCTCATCCTCTTGGCTCAAACCACACCCAGCC